>CM042544.1:7382269-7507269 GCA_023630585.1 Cranoglanis bouderius
GACTTCTTCTGGCACCATACAGTCTGTTCTTGGGCTGAATTTGTTGGGACAGCTGTTACGACCCGCAGGGTGAAGGAGATGAGCAGGATGCACTTGCAAGGGAAAGTGTTCAGTTTATTAGTCACACTTGATAAATAATAATGAACATAAATGTATATAAACACATCACCGTCAAATTAACACTCGGAAGGAGATCTGGAAATCCCCGGAACAAACTATACGATACCAAACTGGGCAGGTGATCTGGAAATCACGGAAACAAATCGCACGGTTACAACATCAACTTGGAAGTAACGTAAAGCTATCATAATACTCCGCCCCGAAGCGGAGACGGAGTGGCGTCTAATCACATACTAATCACTTGTCCAAATCCAAAACAGCTGAACCCCCTCCATAAACAAATGAGGAGGCGGAGACATGACACGAACCAAAACAAACGCACATGGGGGAACATAGGAGGCGGAGACATGACGTGAATCACAACAAGAGCACATGGGAGAACATAAACAAAACGTGAGTTCATGAATGAATTGTCCATTGGAGAGTTTTTGAATAGCGCTGGAAAGCGCGCAGTGGAATGCGGAAGCACGCCACTCGTCACTCTTTGCAGCATAACGAGGGCTGGAGAAGAGGAAACCTAACAACAGCTAGTCCTGGACAAATTGGCAGTCGTGTGAAAAGTGCGCCATTCGTAGATTATTTTCCTTACAGTGGAGTGATGCATTTCAAATAATTTGGAGATCTTTTTAAATCCCTTGTCAGACTCAGGCATCCACAACTTTTCTTCTGAAGGTCTTACGGAACTCTTTAGATTTTGGCATGATGACACCACACACCTCACCTTAGCAAAGGGAATATTGTGTGTTTAGGTACCTGAGGCCACAACTAATTGGTTCAATTGATTTCTCTCTCATTTCATGATTCAATATTTGTCATGAGTTAAGTATTTAGCTGGCACAAATTAGCTCTCATGACTTGATTTTATTCATTCATGGCCTTATTGAAAAATCACATCAATGGTTTTGTAGTAATATGATGAAACATTACTGAGAATTATATTGTGCACTTATTACTTGAAAACACTGGACTGAAATGCCCTATTGTAAGGATAATTTTATTCTCCCATGCCTTTATTAAATCCCTAGACTAGGCACTGCAGTCAATCCAGTTTCTCTTATATACTTATTTTGAAATCACTGATTTAATAACTGAATATGAATGAAAAGAGTTTCCTTTCATCGTATCGTTATAAATGTATACATGCTTTTGCATTTGCATATCATTTCTTTTGATCCAACAAAGACAATGTTAAAATAACTGTTCTGGCAACAAGTCAAAGCCCCACCTCATGAAATCATAGCTCAGGCTTTTGTTATATACCAGCATACCCAGGCTGCTTTTACAGTCACTCTGGAATGAATGAGACATGGCTTCGATGAACTCCAACATGACAACAAGTAGGTAGAACGTTTCCATTTTGCGGCTGCTTGATGGCCAGTAATGGTTGTTAATACAATTAGTAAAGTGTGCAGTTTTTCTTCTTTTTCTTCTTTCCAGGGTTAAAAAGTTAACAGTAATGTGCTTTCTGATTTGTAGTATCTGCAAAACGCTGCCATTATACGCGCAACTTGCAACACTGCTTACTGCATCAAGCTCGTTAACATGGATATAAATGAGATATGCACTATTCATTTCTTTATTATCGTTGCTTATTGAGCCGCTCCTCACCCATGCAGACCACATACTGTGCACAGAGTAGCATGTATCTGCTGGTTTGCCAAAAAATAAACATTTAATTCATTTAAAAAATAAAAAAAAAATTTACTTTCTTGTACGTTTTTTTATTTTTTATTATTTCATTTTTTTTAATGAATGTTCTCTATTGTTATTAAAAATCTTCCCAGAAAATCATATGGGTATTTTTTATGAAATTGTGCCTAAAGGATTTTGACTTGCAGCACCACATCCCAGCTTCATACAGCTTTATAATACTAATTCTAGTATTATACCTGTAAATAACAGTTTTTGTATACATTATTACACTGTATTTTTTTCATGCAACAGTCATAATAAAACCTTTTTTTCATAAACAGCCAAAGACTATTACAACATAACACTGGAAGTCTACTCACCCTGCATTAACACCAATGTAATGGACTTCAGCCAAGCCTTCCTCCCTTCCCTCTACAGCATTGTATTCATCGTGGGGTTAATCGGCAATGGCCTGGTGGTGTGCGTCCTGGTAAAGTATCACAAAGGGTCCAACATGTCAGATCTGTGCCTCTTCAACCTGGCCATTTCAGACCTCCTCTTCCTTATCTCATTGCCTTTCTGGGCTCACTACGCTGCCATTTCTGAGTGGACCTTCGGGAGCTTCATGTGCCATACAGTGACAGTGCTTTACATGCTGGGATTCTATGGAAGTATCTTCTTCATGATCCTCATGACCGTTGACCGCTACGCTGTCATTGTCCACACCTATACCTCCCTGTTATCCAAACACCGGTCTGTCAGAGCCAGCATAGCCCTGGCTTTGTTTATGTGGGCACTTAGTTTGGGAGCCTCTCTGCCAACCATCATTTTCTCACGAGTAAAGAATGAATCGGGTGTATGGAAATGCAGGGTGGAACATCCGCAAGCGTCAGCATGGAAACTCGTCTCTTACATTGAGTTGAACATCATCGGCTTGATCGTTCCTCTCTCAGTGATGGTGTTCTGCTACTCGCGCATCATCCCCATCTTAATGACCATGAAGTCTCTGAAGAAACAGAAAGCTGTCAGGCTCATGTTGGTCTTGGTCACTGTTTTCTTCCTCTTCTGGACGCCCTACAACATCGTCGTCTTCCTGAAGTTCCTGCATCACTTGGGCTACATGGACACCTGTCAGTGGCATAAGGACCTGGACATGGCTATGCAGTGGGTGGAAACCATAGCGTTCAGTCACTGCTGCCTCAACCCCATAATCTATGCCTTTGTGGGGCAGAAATTCAGGAATCTATTTCTAAAGATCCTGAAAGAGTGTTTTCCTCTTTGCTTTCGGCATTGCGCAACAATTGAAAGTGAGTTCTCAAAGAGGATGGCCTCTACTGTGCCTTCCAAAAAAAGTAAACAGATTCTGGATTGCAAGTGACACTGATTGTTCCAGCCAGTATTTTTTTTTTAAATTGCAAACCAATATGATCTCAAAGTAAATGTTCACAAGTCAAAATTCACTATCTGTAAGCAGAACTTTTTTTTAAAAATTTTTTATTTTTTACGTTCAGCCACTGTACTCTGTAACTCCTTCAGAGTGATTGTTGGGCTTACTGGGATGTCTAACCTCTTAGGTATAATTTTACACCCTATTCCTAAGTTATGAAATTCCATTACCTTATCTTTACCTTAAAAGAATATTCCTTAAATGCTCCTTAGCCTTCAATTTCACTCATTTCCTTCAGATTCAAAGTTTCTTCAGTGGCAGTTCTGAGGTGGCTTTTGTTCAGAAAACGTGAGCTGTTTTAATATTTCACAGGTGAAGGCCAATTATACGTCAACCGTGTCCTTGTTGACAATATCTTTCATCTGGAGCATCCAGAACCTGGGATTGAATACTTAAACAAGCATTATTTTTTCATCTTTTGATTTTCAAAGAAATATTTGTTGACCAGACATTTGACTTGATCATGAGTTTGCAATAAAAAAAAATACTGACAGGAAGAATATATGTATTTATCATCTGTTATTCGAATAGATATGATCACTTCCGTAGGAGTAGGGGGGTTGAATACCCTTGCAAGCCACTATATGTACTCACGCTACTCGGAAACATCAGTGTAATCTACTGATGATATGTAATCGCATCATATTAACTACTAATACATATACTGCTTTGTATATTATTTGTCATACTCTTTGCCCAGTGTAACTGATGCATAGTGGAGGTATTGTTACTTCTCAATGTTTATTATCTTCTGACTTTGTAACTGGAAAAATAATCAACTTTGTGTTATTCTTCTTTTGTTAAGAGAGAACAACAGTGAACACTCATTATGCAATGAATAAAACACTTGAGAGCATGCTTTATTTTGAGTGTTGTCAAGTTTTCATGTGTTTTTACACACACATTTTTGATGTATTGACTGAGTCAAACAATCTACCCAATGTCATATTTCCCAGGAAAGGGAAGTCATTCATTGACTTGTACCTAATATATTACAGGGTTTGACAGGTTAGGATGAGTAGATGTGTGTTTGTCTGTGCGCCTTTTGAGACAAAACTTTCACTTGGATTTTTTTTTTTGTTCAGTGGGTTAATAAAAATGTATATGGGTACCACTGAAACCAGCAACATACTTAGTAAAATGTTATCAAATCTTAAATCTCATATTCTAAAACTGAGTATAATCTATTGATGTGTTGATTTCTGGTCTGTAAGCTGTTCTCTTCCAATTCAGCATTTTCCCAGAGTTATTTTTATTTTTAAACACAGGATTGTCTTTATTCACTAACAGAAAGAAATCCCTTGGACTTTTGAATTTGCAAGCTTCAATTTGTCAAATTGTTTTGACGGTTCATAAATGTACTAATAGATGACACTGTAGCATAATGCTAAAAAAACCCCAAAAAACCCTGACCTGTTCACCAATCAGTCCATCAACTAACTGTTAAACACAAAAGGATTCTATACACACAGCCAAAAAGAAAATAAGGAGTATTCATCCATTTATCTGTATGGTCTCATGACTATACATCTTTGTGGTTCTTTTTTTTTTTTGTTATTGCGAAACAGAGCTATATGTCATTTTTACCTTAACCATCTGAATACTTATCTTAATATAGTGGACTATTACCTACACCTGGCCTTAAACAACACCACTGTATTGGAATCCATGTGCTGGAGGTTTATTAATGACAATAGTTCACAATTCAGAATCAATATCAAAAACTGTCCAGGGTCATACACAAAAATTCCACTGTGATTAAACCCCCCAAAAAACAGCAGGGATCAGAAACACAAGGCTTACGCAAATAACAGGTTAGAATTTCTGATATCAGTAAATCAAACCAATATCAATGAGTATATATGAGTTATAATATGTAGTCTGTGCGTAGAGCTTGGCAATGACAAGAGAAGGATGAGGGGTCCCTCTGGTGGTGTGGCAGTGAATCATCTCTGAGGTTTTCAGTCCAACCAAGTAGGAGTCATACTGATTCCCCCTTTTTAATCAGTCAGTTTTCAAACAACCATATGGTTTGGCTCCTATTTGGCAGGACTGAAAGCCTGCAAACACACTGAGTGAAAAACCCTGCTCCATGACACCCTGTTCTTCCTTCTTCTAACACTTCTGCCACAATTTCCACAATGTATAGTTGTGTATATAGAGCCATTGCTCTATATTGTAGTTTATACTTGGATCTTGGCAGCTTTATATGTCCTACTGTACAAATACTCAGTAATATACTGAGGTGATTTTAACAAGGTGTGAGGAGAAATTGTATACTGAGGCTATAAGATAAGACAGCATATTGAGGCCATGTGATAATATGCTGAAGTCACAAGTAAATATAGTCAGGTCGGGATATAAATACGTACACACTTTCATAAGTACTATAACACTGTCAATAACACTTTTATATATAGCCCTTTATAATGAGGCAATGCAAAATAAAAATAGAAATATATTCAGGCAATGAGTTAATATAATGTGGTCTGAAGTTGAAATATTGAGGTCATAAGTTAATATTTAGAGGCCAAAAAACTTGTTATAGTGAAATTACAGTAGACTTATTATTATGTAGGTCTATTCATATTGAGAAGGTGATGTCAGCTAATATCACAGTACCAGTGACTCCAGCTTGTCTTTATGCAACATTCCATACATTACAGTTTACAATTCGAAATAAACTGTAAATTATGAGGCATCTCTATGCCTAGGTTTATGTGTCTACCACAGTCTAATTTAATAGATTTCTCCGTTTTCATTTGTGTCCACACCTTATTAAAAATTTTTGATTACATTGTACTTTTATTACTTGTAAACATTCGACTGAAACATTCCATACTAAGGACATTTTTTTCCTTTGATTTTATCTTTAGCCTAGGCACTTCATTCAGTCCTGTTTCTATTGTGCACATATTTTCAAGCACTGATTTAATAATAGAATATCCATAAAAAGTGCTTCTTAATAAATAAAAGCAATGCAGATGATGAGACATAACATGCCATTTAAATGCAATGCATATTGTCACAAAGGTTTGCACTGTAAGTTTGTATTCTTTTACTTAAAGATCCCAGTGAAAAGGAAAAAGGAGAGTTTAGTACACTTTTTGAATTTAAAATAAACTCAAACTAGTATGGGGACATCGTTCCTGACTAACCAATGCCCTTTGCAATGCCCTGTAGTTATTACTCTGATTAGTCAGACACTGAATGGATCATGTGGCATGTTGCAGGTATGGGACCTTGCTTGTGAGTAGTAGAAGCGACTTATCTTGCTGTTTTGGCTTTTGCACCTCAGGCATTGGAGATCCAGTCTCAGGCAAATGCCCACACTCTGTGTCTGTGCTACTGAACCAAGGTTGTGTTTTCTCAGTTACAGCTTCTTGATGAGGCAACTGGCTCACAGTTTTGACTGCTCCTAACAATGCTTTCTCGTTTACGATGCCTACATTGGCTGACACTCCAGAGGAGAGGGATAATCATGACTGTGTTGAATTGTTTACATCTCCTCCTGTTTTCCAGGACATGCCCCTGGATATTGCTGATTTGATTCTTTTTACTGGTGGCTTCCATCAACTCATTTTGATGGACAACATCAATCTGGCTGCACAGTAACAGTCTGCATTGCCCTCCCTCCCTCCCTCCTTCTCTGCTCAACACACTGAACTTGTGGCTCTAACTAAATAATGCAAACATGAATGGGCTATCGTGAAGGTCCAAGCACACACTAACAGTAATTCCAATAAGACACAAGCCAACAAGCTCACATATGCAACAGCAAGGGTAAGTTTTTTTTCTCTTAAATTACATCCCTTATTAACACTGAGAGAAACAAAACATATATTTATTCAGTTCATGAACTACAGTCCAGTTCCCTGTGTTAATGCAGTTTAGTGGAGCGGCAGTCTTAGAACACTAGCATTCTATCAAGTTTACTTACACATCATTAATGGTGTGACTCAGACTCAGAGATGAGCTCAGCTAAGTGCACCACTCTCTGCAGGGCTTTATGCTCCTGGGTTGAGCAGTCTCCTTACCACAATGAGATTCATTTAGTCAGTACACAGTTCCTGTGCGGAACTATAGTATTGAAAACTGAACTAAAGTCTATAAACAGCTGCTTCAAATACTCAAAAACTCCAATTCCAAAAAAGTTGGGACGCTGTGTAAAATGTAATTAAAAACAAAACGCAATGATTTGCAAATCTCATAAACCCACATGTTATTCACAACAGAACATAGAAAACATCGAATGTTTAAACTGAGGAAATGTACCATTTTAAGAGAAAAATAAGGTAATTTTGAATTTGATGGCCGCAACACATCTCAAAAAAGTTGGGACAGGGCAGCAAAAGGCTGGAAAAGTAAGTGTTACTAAAAAGAAACAGCTGAAGGAACATTTTGCAACTAATTAGGTTAATTGGCAACAGGTCAGTAACATGACTGGGTATAAAAAAGTATCTTAGAGAGGCAGAGTCTCTCAGAAGTTAAGATGGGATGGAATCTGGATGGAAGCATATGTTGCTCGAAAACCTGTATATACCTTTCAGCACTGATGGTGCCTTTCCAGATGTGCAAGCTACCAATTCCATAGGCACTAATGCACCCCCATACCATCAGAGATGCAGGCTTTTGAAATGAGCTGATAAAAAGCTGGATGGTCCCTCTCCTCTTTAGTCCTCTTTAGTTTAGAGGACGCAGCGTCCATGGTTTCCGGAAAAAAATTCAAATTTCGATTTGTCTGACCACAGAACAGTTTTCTACTTTTCCTCAGTCCATTTAAACGAGCTTTGGCCCAGAGAAGACGGCAGTGTTTCTGGATCTTGTTCACATATGGCTTCTTCTTTGCATGATAGAGCTTTAACCTGCATTTGTGGATGGTATGGCGAACTGTGTTTACAGACAATGAGTTCTGGAGGTGTTTCTGAGCCCATGCAGTGATTTCCATTACAGAATCATGCCTGTTCTTAATGCAGTGCCACCTGAGGGCCTGAAGAGCATGGGCATGCAATGTTGATTTTCACCCTTGACCCTTGTTTTCGTGGAGATTTCTCCAGATTCTTGGAATCTTTTGATGATATTATGTACTGTAGATGATGAGATATTCAAAGTCTTCACAATTTTACGTTGACGAACATTATTCTGAAATTGTTCCCCAATTTGTAGATGCAATTTTTCACAGATTGTGCACCTCTGTCCATCTTTACTTCGGAAAGACTCTGCCTCTCTAAGATACTCTTTTTATACCCTATCATGTTACTGACCTGTTGCCAATTAACCTCCAGCTGTTTCTTTTAGTAACACTTACTTTTCCAGCTTTTGTTGCCCCTGTCTCAACTTTTTTGAGATGCTACCATCAAATTCCAAATTACATTATTTTCCCTTTAAAATGGTACATTTCCTCAGTTTAAACATTTGATATGTTTTCTTCCACCTCTGGATTAACTGGCCTCCACTGTTCTGTCTATCCATAAAATGGAGAAGTTATCGGACGGCGTTGCTTCAGGGTCTGGTACCAAGTGGGTCGGCCATGTTTCAGACAGAATATGTTACAGTTCCTTGCTATCCAGTCCAGTGCAGATGTCATGTGTGCAAAAGGAGAGATTCAAAGTAAGTAAAATGCAAAGAAAAACAGTCTAAGTGGAGCGACTAGGATGGTGTCCAGACACAGCGGTGCCATCTTGGAGTAATATGCCATGTTGCAGTCACTTCCAAGATGTGGAGCAGCACAGAGCAGATCCTTTCTCATCATACACTTCTATTCATGACCCCACCTCCTCACTCTATCATGCTTCCTCCTCTGTGTGTCCTAGACACAGAATGCCAAGTCCACGAACAACAGTTAGCCAAGAAGGGCCATATAGAGGTCCCACTCCAACTTTTCAAGATTTAGTCCACCCAAATGCCTGAGAATTAGTTTCAGAGTCTACATTATTAACAAAAATGCAAACTGAGCACATGCAGCATCTAATGCATAATACATCTGGATTTTTTCAGATGAAGAGTACATGTCTAAACATATAACATCTGTAACATCTGTAAAACTACAAATGAATGGGGACCAGGTCCTGCAGACAGCAGCCAAATTGCCACTGCCATATGTGGTCACCTGGAAGAGGCCTCATCCTTACATGATACCTGTTATTCAGCTCCAGGAGGACCCTGGCTGACATATGTGGACTTTGTGATCTGATGTTCCTATTGCAACTTCTCTGGCACACCATGCATGACCCGTGGCATAAGCAAGTGATCAGTGACTGGCAGAGAGGATTTGTGAATCCTATCCTATGTGAAATCAGACATTGTGCTGGGTTGTTGTCCTCAGTTCAAGGCCTGCCAGCAACACATGCTGTTTGCACTGGTAGATCTCTGGGGCTACAGAGACTCCAAATGGGGGCTTTAGTCATCTCATTCAGCTCCATGGAGTCTAGAAAGTTGTCAGACGACTGCTCTCATCTTGAAGCTTGCACAGTATGATGGCATCACAGGCATCCACCAAGATAATAATGAATGCCTTGAGTAGTTCGTACAGCACATCTTCAAGGCTTGGCATGATGTAGTGTGACCTGCATCGTGCTTGGTTTAGGGGCCTCGGATCAATGAAAATTTGAATTTTTGTCTGGCGTCACCACTGTCATCCTATTGCTTATCCATGCTGTTAGCTCAGTCACTGCTGTTATGTTTCCAGCCCTGATATGTCTGTCTAATTATTCCTTCACGCTTGCTTTCAGGGCCACCAGAATTTTGTGAAGTGCACACTGGACAGACAACACGTCAGTGTCCAGTTCAAAGTGTACATCACTGGGGACTGATTCAGTTGGAAAACGTCATAGTATTCCTTTACAATCTGTTTCTGCATCAGGGGCTCAGCTTTGCTTGTGTCTATTTTATTCAGCTTCTCGGGAATCATGACTGACATGAGACCCAGGTGCCATGTCATGCTGGAGGAGTGGATTTTGCTTTGTTTCGATGAGTTGAAAAACAAGCTTGTGCTTTACTCCATAGATGTCACATTCTGTATGGAACTGTCCTAGAGATTACATAATTTCTCCTGAATAGAGTTTTAATTTGGTTGCATTAGGCTGTAATGGTAAACCAGAACTTTGACTGAGATAGGGCTAATGATTTGCTGGTATAAAAGACCTTTGTTCCTCTGACCAGTTGCCAAGAAAGGTTCATCCAATACCCCTTAAAGGAGATGAACTTGAAAGAGATGAAAACTATGTGTAATCTAGCTCTTCCCCAAGCCAGCCAACATGAAACTTTTGTGGAGCTTTTGAAGGCTACTGCTCAAGCAACCAGTGTAGAGACTGGAACGAGCTTATCAGCTGATGATTACAAACAGGCTGAGGTTATCATTCTGAAGCAGGCTTTAGAATGATTGTACTCACACCAAAATTATCTAAGTATAGCATGCTGAGTGAAGTGTTGGCCATCTAGAATTGTTTCTAGATAGCTTCAGGTGTGACTAGTCATAACCCTAAATATGTTTGGTTTGGGTTTGATTAAGCTTGCTTTATGATACTCCCTTAAGGAGTATCAGAGGAGGAATTAAATAAAATATGTGCCTTAATTAATTACTTCTAATTGTTTGCCTTTGATTCTATGATCATTTGCTAAAGTTTATATTCCTTAAAAAGGTTACAAAACCATCTCTAAAGAGTTTTGACTCCACCACTCCACAGTCAGACAGACTGTGTACAAATGGAGGAAATTTAAGACCTTCTTACCCTCCCCATGTGTGGTCAACCAAAAAAGATCAATCCAAGAGCAAGACATGTAATAGTCCGCGAGGTCACAAAGGAACCCAGGGTAACTTCTAAAGCAGCTAAATGCCTCTCTCACATTGGCTAATGTTAAAGTTCATGAGTCCACCATCAGGAGAACATTGAACAACAATGGTGTGCATGGCAGGGTTGCAAGGAGAAAGTCACAGTTTGCTAAAGATCATATGGACAAGCCAGAAGGCTATTGGAAAAATGTTTTGTGGATGGATGAGACCAAAAAAAAAAAATACTTTTTTGTTTAAATGGGAAGGGTTATGTTTGGAGAAATGAAAAAAAAACTGCATTCCAGCATAAGAACTTTATGCATAAAAACAGAAACTTTACAACTTTTCAAGCACCACTGTATCTCTCTGTCCTTTCTTCAATTTTTAATTTTTTCTCTGTACATAAGCTAACCTCTCCATTTTGAGAGTGAGCTGGTGAAACCTTTCTGAATTTATGCTTCTGAAGACCAACACCAGTATGCTGACTTTTTATTTTATTTTATTTTATTTATTTTTTATTTTTATTGTTGCTAAATTTCTAACAGGGACAACATTATATTTTTGTGGCTATGCAATGGTCATGCTACTGGTGGTAGCTAATATCAGAAGGTCTTAATAAAAATGAGTCTACTTTTCCCCTATTTTCACTGTTTCCAACACATGGAGAGCTGTAGACGTGCAGCAAAACAGTTAGAGCTGGACATAATATACATACTGAATTCCCTAATGAATCCCCTGAGACATCAACCAATCCTGTGAAACCCCCCTGGAGGTTTGCTGGATGTGCTGTGAACGTGTCCAAATAATCCCCTGGAGGACCACTTGATTTACAATTACAACCTCCCCTAACATTTTGACACCCCTACAAGAACACTTCTTTTTAGTGTAGGTTCAGGGTATTTTCCCACAACATATTTTTGTAAGTTGGGATATTGAGGCCACAAGTTAATTTATAGAGACCATGAGATAATACGTTGAGGCTATTAGATAATATATTGAGGCCACAAGATAATTTTTTAGCAGCCAAGAGTTATACATTGAGGCCACAAATTAATATATAGAGGCTCAAAATTGTGTAACTTGAGCGTCCAGTTAATTGAAAAGGGATTTTTATCCTGTCAAAAGAGAAGACTCTTGGAGAGACGTCTGTCGGTCCAGCCAATAATCGCTTTTTCACAACACACAGTTCACCTAAGATACATAGTATATTTAAAAGACAGGCTGGCTGTGCTACACTGTGCACACTGGCTATGTTATGAAAGGAAAAACAACACCTCACCTACACCCACTGAGCACTTTATTAGGAACACCTGTAGACATACTCATTCACGCAATTATCTAATCAGCCAATTGTTTGGCAGCAGCGCAATCCATAAAACCATGCAGATACAGGCCAGCAGCTTCAGGTAATGTTCACATAATGTTCACAATTGTGATCTCAGTGATTTTGACCATGACATGATTGTTGGTGCCAGATGGGCTGGTTTGAGAATTTCTATAACTCCTGATCTCCTGGGATTTTCATGCATGATAGTCTCTAGTGCTTACTCAGAATGGTGCAACAGCACGAACCCAATCTGACCTGACAGTCCAGGCCATTATATGTGGTGTAATGGTCCGCAGGAATTGCATGATGCAATCATGTCAACATGGACCAGAATTTCAAAGGAATACTTTCCAACATCTTGTGGAATCCATGCCACAAAGAATTGAAGCTGTTTTGAGAGCAAAGGGAGCCCATACCCTGTATTAGTATAGTGTTCCTAATAAAGTGCCCAAAATATTTTTTATTATTTTATTATTTATTTATTTATTTTTGCTTTGTTGTGTGACTCCATATCTCATCTATGGTTAATATATATATATATATATATATATATATATATATATATTTTTTTTTCTTCATAAGAAATCCATAAAATTGATTTAAATTACACATTTTAGTCGTGTCCCCAGGTTTCTGCTCAATCCTGCTACCCTGACACATTCCCCTTCTGAAACACTTGAAACATATCATGAGTCACATGTTCAACAGAATGTTGTATCATCTGGATCTTCTGAAGGCCATGGGAAGACCAAAAATAAGTTTTCTCATTTCCTTTTTTGGATATTTGATGATATTGTAAATATGACTGAGAAGGTCAATCTCAGCGTACAGTCATTTTGCCTAAATTATTTCTTAGATGTTATTTGTTTATTTTAAAAATACACATTTTTGGTAAATCACTAGAATGTGCTCAGTGTCCTCATGCTATTAGCATGTGCAGCATGAGGCTATATTTCATGTATTTGCTAATTCTATGCTATGAAGATGGAGAAAACCCATACTATTTAGAGATAAAAACATTCACCCATGGCACGCTACAGGGGAAGCAACGAGACTCACCCACCACTCTCTCTATCCCGCCTCTCTCTGTCTCTCCCTCCTTCTCTCCTTCCCTCTCTCTCCCTCTTTCTCTCTCTTCCTCCCTTCCTCTCTCTCACCTTGTTTCTCTTTCTATCTCTTTTGCTGTGAAAAACTACAAGCACATACGTAGCACCTCCCTTCAATAAGAAAAATCTCACATTCATGTGCGCACACATACGGACACACATTCCTGTTACCCAGTGTTCATTCCTGTTACTAAAATGTCTCTCTCTCTTTTTTTTTTTTCTTTTTTTTTTAATGACGAGCTTTGGTAACAGGACTGAGAAAAATGCAACCATCTTCCGCTTAGAAACCTTGTAAAAATAAAATAAAGTTACCCGAGAGTGACCAATACACATTTTGTATAGTTAAATATGTGTGTTATTAGACTCAATGTTGAAAAGTTTCATTTGGAAGAGTTACGACAAGCAAATGGCACCCACTGGAGGAATGGCCCATACATATAGTTTTAGGCAGATGTGAAAAAAGGCTGTAAAGTAAGAATGCGTTCAAAAATAGACATGTTAATAGTTTATATTTATCAATTAACAAAATGCAAAGTGAGTGAACAGAAGAAAAATCTACATCAAATCAATATTTGCAATCATTTGCAATTGTTTGATATCCATGAGAGCTTTTTTTTAACAAAAGAACAAAAGATTAAACAATAAAGATAAACAATAAATAATTTTTCACAGCTTACTTTGCTCATATTTACCATATTTATACACGCACACACACACACACACACACACACACACACACACACACACATATATATATATATATATATATATATATATATATATATATATATATATATATATATATATATATATATATATATATAATCTCAATACTTGGTTTGGTAATTAGCTGGCGAGCAATTAGCATACGTGCGATGTAATGTAGTGAAATGTTTTTCCGTAGTTACTCGTCCCACGGTGCAATAACAACAGACCAACAGCGACTAAGGATATACACACATGATAGAATATAGTAAAAATAAAAATATAATACAGTAGGCATATTAAAATAATATAGCCCTTGGAATAAAAGAAAAAAATATATATAAATATGATAGACTGATGTGAGAATGGAATATAAAAGACTATGATGTGTGGAAGCAGTTGTAAGGAGTAAATAGGGATTATATAATATGCAAAATAATTTATTCCTCTTCCTCTATAGTGCAAATAGATATGTGGGTTGTGTGTGAGGTAGGAGTATGCAGTGGAGTGGCTTTGTTCATTAGCCGGATTGCCTGAGGGTAGAAACTTCTCCTGAGTCTCTAGTAAATCCTTAGACTAATTTTTAATCATCGATTTAATAAATGATTATCCATGAAAAGTGTGTCTTTCCATCTCGTTATACGTTTATAAACAATATCTGTATTTGCCTGTTTCTCCCATACTGTAGATGGTGTTTAAAATAACTGTTGGCAACAAGACAAAGCCCCGCCTCCTCAGGAAATCATAGTTATATAGCTGCCAGCATACACAGATTGCTTTCCCAGACACTCTGGAATGAGACATGGCTACCACGGACTTCAACATGACAAGTAGGTAGAACTTTTCCATTTTACACCTGCTTGGTGGCCAGTAATGGTTGCCACTACAATACAAAGTGTATTTTTTTTTCTTCCTGGAAAATCATACTGTACTGTACTGTTATTGTTAGGGACCACGCTCACTTCTGGTTTAAATCCTAAAACAGATGCAAATATTTTGAGCACTGAACTTATACAGATAATGGCATTGCGTTTCACCACTACTGTCACCTCTTCATCAGGATGTTCGTCAGCTGATAAAGAAGCCAAACTATTAATAACTGTTTTTTTTGTGCAGCCATTCCCTTAAGAATGTATCATCCTTTTCCCTGCTTTTGTATATATTACATTGTAATTTTTTTCATGCAAGGTGTCATAACAAGACTTTTTTTTCATAAACAGCCAAAGACTATTACAACATAACACTGGAAGTCTACTCACCCTGCATTAACACCAATGCAATGGACTTCAGCCAAGCCTTCCTCCCTTCCCTCTACAGCATTGTATTCATCGTGGGGTTAATCGGCAATGGCCTGGTGGTGTGCGTCCTGGTAAAGTATCACAAAGGGTCCAACATGTCAGATCTGTGCCTCTTCAACCTGGCCATTTCAGACCTCCTCTTCCTTATCTCATTGCCTTTCTGGGCTCACTACGCTGCCATTTCTGAGTGGACCTTCGGGAGCTTCATGTGCCATACAGTGACAGTGCTTTACATGCTGGGATTCTATGGAAGTATCTTCTTCATGATCCTCATGACCGTTGACCGCTACGCTGTCATTGTCCACACCTATACCTCCCTGTTATCCAAACACCGGTCTGTCAGAGCCAGCATAGCCCTGGCTTTGTTTATGTGGGCACTTAGTTTGGGAGCCTCTTTGCCAACCATCATTTTCTCACAAGTAAAGAATGAATCGGGTGTATGGAAATGCAGGGTGGAACATCCGCAAGCGTCAGCATGGAAACTCGTCTATTACATTGAGTTGAACATCATCGGCTTCATCGTTCCTCTCTCAGTGATGGTGTTCTGCTACTCGCGCATCATCCCCATCTTAATGACCATGAAGTCTCTGAAGAAACAGAAAGCTGCCAGGCTCATGTTGGTCTTGGTCACTGTTTTCTTCCTCTTCTGGACGCCCTACAACATCGTCGTCTTCCTGAAGTTCCTGCATCACTTGGGCTACATGGACACCTGTCAGTGGCATAAGGACCTGGACATGGCTATGCAGTGGGTGGAAACCATAGCGTTCAGTCACTGCTGCCTCAACCCCATAATCTATGCCTTTGTGGGGCAGAAATTCAGGAATCTATTTCTAAAGATCCTGAAAGAGTGTTTTCCTCTTTGCTTTCGGCATTGCGCAACAATTGAAAGTGAGTTCTCAAAGAGGATGGCCTCTACTGTGCCTTCCAAAAAAAGTAAACAGATTCTGGATTGCAAGTGACACCGATTGTTCCAGCCAGTATTTTTTTTTTTTATTGCAAACCAATATGATCTCAAAGTAAATGTTCACAAGTCAAAATTCACTATCTGTAAACAGAACTTTTTTTTTTTTTTTTTTTTTACTTTCAGCCACTGTACTCTGTAACTCCTTCAGAGGGATTGTTGGGCTTACTGGGACGTCTAACCTCTTAGGTATAATTTTACACCCTATTCCTAAGTTATGAAATTCCATTACCTTATCTTTACCTTAAAAGAATATTCCTTAAATGCTCCTTAGCCTTCCTTCAGATTCAAAGTTTCTTCAGTGGCAGTTCTGAGGTGGCTTTTGTTCAGAAAACGTGGGCTGTTTTAATATTTCATAGGTGAAGGCCAATTATATGTCAACCGTGTCCTTGTTGACAATATCTTTCATCTGGAGCATCCAGAACCTGGGATTGAATACTTAAACAAGCATTATTTTTTCATTTATTGATTTTCAAAGAAATATTTGTTGACCAGACATTTGACTTGATCATGAGTTTGCAAAAAAAAAAAAAATACTTACAGGAAGAATATATGTATTTATCATCTGTTATTCGAATAGATATGATCACTTCCGTAGGAGTAGGGGGTTGAATACCCTTGCAAGCCACTATATGTACTCACGCTACTCGGAAATATCAGTGTAATCTACTGATGATATGTAATCACATCATATTAACTACTAATACATATACTGCTTTGTATATTATTTGTCATACTCTTTGCCCAGTGTAACTGATGCATAGTGGAGGTATTGTTACTTCTCAATGTTTATTATCTTCTGACTTTGTAACTGGAAAAATAATCAACTTTGTGTTATTCTTCTTTTGTTAAGAGAGAACAATAGTGAACACTCATTATGTAATGAATAAAACACTTGAGAGCATGCTTTATTTTGAGTGTTGTCAAGTTTTCATGTGTTTTTACACACACATTTTTGATGTATTGACTGAGTCAAACAGTCTACCCAATCTCATATTTCCCAGGAAAGGGAAGTCATTCATTGACTTGTACCTAATATATTACAGGGTTTGACAGGTTAGGATGAGTAGATGTGTGTTTGTCTGTGCGCCTTTTGAGACAAAACTTTCACTTGGATTTTTTTTTTTTGTTCAGTGGGTTAATAAAAATGTATATGGGTACCACTGAAACCAGCAACATACTTAGTAAAATGTTATCAAATCTTAGATCTCATATTCTAAAACTGAGTATAATCTATTGATGTGTTGATTTCTGGTCTGTAAGCTGTTCTCTTCCAATTCAGCATTTTCCCAGAGTTATTTTTATTTTTAAACACAGGATTGTCTTTATTCACTAACAGAAAGAAATCCCTTGGACTTTTGAATTTGCAAGCTTCAATTTGTCAAATTGTTTTGACGGTTCATAAATGTACTAATAGATGACACTGTCGCATAATGCTAAAAAAACCCCCAAAAAACCCTGACCTGTTCACCAATCAGTCCATCAACTAACTGTTAAACCCAAAAGGATTCTATACACACAGCCAAAAAGAAAATAAGGAGTATTCATCCATTTATCTGTTTTTCCCCTGTATGGTCTTATGACTATACATCTTTCTGGTTCTTTTTTTTTTGTTATTGCGAAACAGAGCTATATGTCATTTTTACCTTAACCATCTGAATACTTATCTTAATATAGTGGACTATTACCTACACCTGGCCTTAAACAACACCACTGTATTGGAATCCATGTGCTGGAGGTTTGTTAATGACAATAGTTCACAATCCAGAATCAATATCAAAAACTGTCCAGGGTCATACACAAAAATTCCACTGTGATTAAACCCCCCAAAAAACAGCAGGGATCAGAAACACAAGGCTTACGCAAATAACAGGTTAGAACTTCTGATATCAGTAAATCAAACCAATATCAATGAGTATATATGAGTTATAATATGTAGTCTGTGCGTAGAGCTTGGCAATGACAAGAGAAGGATGAGGGGGAAGGGTATTACTCTGATTAGTCAGACACTGAATGGATCATGTGGCATGTTGCAGGTATGGGACCTTGCTTGTGAGTAGTAGAAGCGACTTATCTTGCTGTTTTGGCTTTTGCACCTCAGGCATTGGAGATCCAGTCTCAGGCAAATGCCCACACTCTGTGTCTGTGCTACTGAACCAAGGTTGTGTTTTCTCAGTTACAGCTTCTTGATGAGGGAACTGGCTCACAGTTTTGACTGCTCCTAACAATGCTTTCTTGTTTACGATGCCTACATTGGCTGACGCTCCAGAGGAGAGGGATAATCATGACTGTGTTGAATTGTTTACATCTCCTCCTGTTTTCCAGGACATGCCCCTGGATATTGCTGATTTGATTCTTTTTACTGGTGGCTTCCATCAACTCATGTTGATGCACAACATCAATCTGGCTGCAGTAACAGTCTCCATTGCCCTCCCTCCCTCCCTCCTTCTCCGCTCAACACACTGAACTTGTGGCTCTAACTAAACAATGCAAACATGAATGGGCTATCGTGAAAGTCCAAGCACACACTAACAGTAATTCCAATAAGACACAAGCCAACAAGCTCACATATGCAACAGCAAGGGTAAGTTTTTTTTTCTCTTAAATTACATCCCTTATTAACACTGAGAGAAACAAAACATATATTTATTCAGTTCATGAACTACAGTCCAGTTCCCTGTGTTAGTGCAGTTTAGTGGAGCGGCAGTCTTAGAACACTAGCATTCTATCAAGTTTACTTACACATCATTAATGGTGTGACTCAGACTCAGAGATGAGCTCAGCTAAGTGCACCACTCTCTGCAGGGCTTTATGCTCCCGGGTTGAGCAGTTTCCTTACCACAATGAGATTCATTTAGTCAGTAAACTTTATATAGCCCCAGTATGATTGTTTTCAGAATGTTTTAGAATGTTTTCAGGGTTGCTGGGGAGACCCTGAATTTCCTCAGCAGTCTCAGATGGTACAACTTGTAGCGAATCAGCTTTAAAAATGAAAGAAAAGCACACGCTTGGATTCAAAGCACCGTTTTAAAGGAGACAAGAGTTTTAAAGCGTGCCCGCATTATCTACCAGAATATGTAGTGAAAATTAGCTGTTTGGGTTAATTTGATATATTCTCCACCATTTTACGTAAGTAAAAAAATTAGTTGTTAAATCGAGCTATCTTTATTCTCCTCCAAAGATGTCAGAGAGATTAACAGATCAGCTCGAAAAGGGAAATTTGACTGATTTAGTATTACTGATCAACTATTCGTCCAGCGATAAGTTGAAACTAGTGTATTTGTCAATTATGCATTAGATATTACCTCCGTGGCCACTGGCAATAATATCCTAAACATAGTGACACATCATTCTAAGAGCATGTAGCAGAATCGCAATTCAAGGCAATAGACACTTGTAAGCAAAAAGAACACGCATTTAAGAACAGACGAGACTTTATTGAACTATTCTATGACACAGAAACTAATCTAATATATAAAACACACACACGCACACACACACACAAACGGGTGATGATGAAGGGTGAATGAAGTTCAGAGTCTCTAGCGTTGCATGCTATTTCACAGACCATGATCTGAACGAACCATCAACTTATTTAGTTATCTTCTTTTCCTTTAGAAGGGCTCAACTTATTATAGACACCAGATTAGCTAGATTCTGGGGTATTGCGCTTGCCTTAGCTGTGTTGAAGGGATTTCCTCGTTACGTTGTGGTGTCGTCGGCGGTCTGGTCGGTGAGAGGCGTCTCGGAAGACCAATCGGAATGCTGAGTGGAATGAAGGCGGGAGGCTTGAAAAGCAGGCGGCGGCTCTCGCTGGGTCCCCAGGCCGAGGTAAACGTGATCTGATCTCTCCGACGTTGATTGGCTCTGGAGACCCTCCACCGACCCCGTCCTTCGAAACGTGCCAAGAAGCAAGAGACACGAGAGAGAGCGAGGCAAGTGACGACTTCAGAACTTGTGTTCTTAGGATTTTAACACTTCCTGGGCTAGTCCAGCCCAGAGTGCTTCCTCCAATCAATATTGTCTTTGGGCGGGGTGTTAGCCAGATTCTCCACCTATTATGCTAATCAGCCCCTTGTCCATGTGGACGAGTGGTTCCACACTCTTCAATGATGAGTGGATTATTAAACTTTGTCCTGAAACTTGCATGTACATATCAGAACAATCTACACAAATTTCCTTACTCTTATGATTTAGGAAATCACTCAATGAACACATATATACCAAACAAGACATGTTTGACTATACTTAAAGTACATTACTAATATTTAAAACACAATGATCCTCCTAGGGCTACTACACTAATACATGATTAAATGAAATAATTAGTGGCAACTTAAAGGTGATACACATGAAGAAAATAGAACAACACATGGTAGGACATAGGTGATTGCAGTTGTTCAAAGATGTATTAATTCCCACAGTCGTTGCTCCTGGTAGGCACCGATTGTGGAATGTGCGAGTCCTTGTGTGGAATTGTGGAATGTGTAATCTTTGTGACTGAGCGAAAAGGTCTCTCCTTTCTTCCACAATTTATTGGCCTTACTGGTCTGGCCCAAAAAGGCCTAAATCACTGCATTTGAGAGCAGTTTCTGTGGTCGAGAGGGTTCAGCCCTGGGTCAAGGAGGCCTTTAACGCTTGCCGTGTTGGTTGAGATAAGGCAGATGCACATGCTGGATTTAAGTAGCTCCTGGGTGTCTGGGGTGGATTCCTTGTTTTATGGCTCCCTGAGTGGAGACATTTTGGTCCAGAGTTTCTTGTGGGTTCTCTGGCTGAGAAGGCCCATTGTTTTATTTCTTCTGGTTATAATTGTGTGAATTATATGATGCTGCTTGTGCTGAGGCATTACAAACTGTTGTCTGGCTTTTTTCACCTGAGCTTGGATGTGATGAGTCCAGGTCAGGTCCTCAGAGATGTGTACTCCAAAAGGTACCTGAAGCTGCTCACTCTCTCCACAGGGGTACAGCCGATCTCAAGTGGGGTGTAGTTCCGCTGGTGCCAGTCCACAGCTAGCTCTTTGGTTTTGCTGACCTTCAGAAAGAGACAGTTGGCCTGGAACCAAGCTACTAGTTTCTCCACCTCATCAAGGTAGGTGGCCTTGTTGTTATTGGAAATGAGGCCCATAACTACTGTGTCATCAGCAAACTTGATAGAAGTGGAGCTGTGAGAGGGCACACAGTCATGTGTGTATACAGAGGAGAGCAATTAAGTAATTGGGTGTGATACATTGTTTGTATTTGTCTTTATATATACATGTGTATATATATATATATATATATATATATATATATATATATATATATATATATATATATATATATACATGTATATATAAAGACAAATACAAACAATGTATCACACCCAATTACTGCCCCACTCTGTGAGAGTGGTGAGTAAATCTACTCTGATACCTGTTCTGTGCACTGACCACAATGACTGTACATATTAGGTTGAGCTTTTAATTGCGAGTCAAAATGTCTCTGAGGCCCTCCAGTGGTTGGCTGCAGTAGAATATTTAACCCAGTCCATTCCCATGTTAATGAATGGGACAGATGGCAATTTTTCCAATTATTTTCGGGAATGGTGTTCTGTTGTTTTTACAAGTTCAGTTGATCCTGATATCTGCTCCTATATTTTTCCTTACTGTAAGAATGATTGATTGCATCTCTGTACTGGTAGTGCATCAACTGGCCAAACTCTTCAGCTGCAGCTGACCTCCAGATGAATTGCTTTTGCTTTATTCCTTAGTCCACTGTTGAATGAACTATTTGGTGTTGTACACTGGATGGATAGTTTTGTGGTTTATACAACAATGAGAATATAACATATCACAACATATTAAATAATCAATCTGGATAACAACAAGAAACATACTATGTTACAAGTGGGGCAAGTTACAAGGTACAAAGAATGCTATGCATGTAAATGAGTTTTCTGGTAAACTATATCTTTCTCATCAGGCTGAGGATGTTCCAGAAACTGAAAACACAGCTTTCACTGAAGAATAAACCCATCACTTGAGAATTCTACTTCGGTGTCATATGACACCGGAATATCCAGTGGGAATAACTGAACATTGCTTGGACTTTAATGCTTGGATTTTAAATGCATGATCAGACTTTGCAAAGATTGCAAAGAGAAGAAGGGTATAAATAGGAAGACTAATCAGGAACTAAACTGAAAACACATGGAAACAATGGGAAAATCAACCAATGACAAAATAATGGGTGGAGACTAGGCTTGGGAGGATAGTACTGGGAATTGCCAATAGATTCCAGCTATCATGATGACTATCAAGTCAGATGAATTTAATGTCTGTCACAAATGTGGTGTCTGCAGCTTTAAGATCGAGAAAAATAAATTGTGTTGTATCCAGTAATGTGTTTCCTTTTTCACCTATTTTGTATCCTATATGAACCATAACATCCTGCTCTCTGACTTCAGAGCAGAGCAATGAAAAAACCTTCTGTGATGTATCGTGCTGTAGCTTCCCTCGTCCCTGCTGCGAAACAGCCATGAATGTCTTCGCTCTCAAACTACAAAGAGAGATTTAAATTAAGAACAAGAAGCAGCATGTTGTTTATCGGGGCTAATTCAATAAGTATCTCCAGGAGACTCGATGCAGTAGTTCAGTAGTTCAGTAAACTAGAAATTCAGGAAGAACAATGCAAGTTCTGCCCAGTTCTTGGAACAGTGGACCAGTTCTTTACACTGCACATCTACTCTGAATGGTCATGGAAGTATGGTAATGCAGTCTATACATGCTTTGTGTATTTGGAAGCCTATGATCTTGTGTCCCTACATTTGTATGGAGTATGTGGAGTATGTGGTATCTTCAAATGATCCAGTCATCATTTTGGGCCAATTTGGGCGCATGTCAGAATCAGTCAAGGGTGTATCTTGCGGTTGTCATAGACAGAATATCAAGATAGCAGTCAAGGATGGAGAGATCTCCAGTATGAAAAGCTAGAGGAAACATGCCTGTTTTTGCAGATGACACTTTTATTGGCACCGTCTGAATTGAACCTCTGACATGCACTCGGATGATTTGCTGCTGAGTGTGAAGCGCTATCCTTTACTATGGTCACAAGCTGTCGGTAGTGACCAGAAGGATAAGGTTGCACATATGGGCAATGGAGTGAGGAGTTTGGCAATCTGGGAGGGCCTCTGAGTAGAACCTGCTGCACCTCTGAATAGAGAGGTGGTTTGTACACCTACAAGAATCCCCCTAATCAGCTAGAGCTGTATCAGGCATATCCCGATGGACAGAGACTACAGGGAGAACATACACAGAATCTCCACACAGACAGTAACACAAGCTTAGCATCAAACTACAGACCCTGGACCTATGAGGTGGAAACACTTGTTCTTGAATCATAATTATAGTATATACAGGGTATGAATTATGGGAAGTCCGAATGAAAATGTAAATTAGACCATATACGTTAGTCACAGCATGTATTTTAACTGGGGCCTATGCTCGCGTATGGAGGTTACGTCCTTTACTATAGTAACAATAAGCAATGTGTGCGCGTTCTCTTATGATCATCCATTCAGCGGTGACATGGTTAGGAATCACTTCTTGACATACTGAGATGTGTATCATACAAAAACTGTGGCGATTTTAAAAACAAACATATTCTTTTCGGCCTTCTCTTCTAAATTGTTCGATACCAGTACCATACCATCGTGTGAGACGCAGCCCTTTAGTCACGGCTCATGAATGTCTGTTTTTCCATGTACAGTTTAGGTTGGATACAAATCAAAACTATAGGTTGGCTAATATTTCACATATAAACATATTTTCACATATTTTTGCACACAGATTTCATTTGACACTGGTGATGTCATGAGTACGAGAATGGGAACAGACATAAGGTAGTTTTTTTTTTTTTTTGGCAAGAAAAGACAAGTGAGTTGAGAAATAGTTCAGAGAGTGCATACTACCTTTTTTGTAAGGCATTCACGCCACTATTCGTCACATAAAGCGGAGCAGCACTGTATGAACGATAACATTTTAAGTCTAAATGTATAATTCGCACACTGATTATAAACTTATATTCTGAAACCTATTGAAATGTTATAGTCTCCCATCTGTAGTGAGCTGAATCTTTTATCCTCAGGAACAGCCAAACTATTTACTATTTTTAAGTAGAGGATTATCACTATACATTAAAGGCGTAAGTGTTTTCTTTTCCAAGATTCAGTTTATCTCATAAGGATTTTGTTTTATGCCAATTCATAAATGTAACAACAGGTGGCACTACAGTACAATGCTAAAGATTTCAACTGAAAATATGAAAAGTAAGAAAGGATTTAAACTGACAAAGGACTTTATAGGCTCAATTTCATTTTTACCACAGCCACAAAGAAAGAACAAAACAAAAAACAAAACTTTGGAAAATTATAAGCATTCGGCAATTTGCCTTGTGTCTATCAATACAGAAGACACCAATACAAAAAAACATCTCTTGGTCTTATAGATAAACATCTTTGGGTTTTTTTGGTCCAAATTAGTTTGTTTTGGTTCGATTTCAATTCAATTTTATATATATATATATATATATATATATATATATATATATATATATATATATATATATATATATATATATATATATTATAGTGCTTTTAACAATGGAAATGGACAATGTTTCGTTCTCAAATACACTGTGTTAGAATAACTTTTCTGTCAGCAGGACAAAGCCCCACCCCCAGGAAACTGCAGCTCCGCCTACTCATATAGCACCTTCCACAGCCTGGTTTCACAGTCAGTCTGGGACTGAGGAGACATGGCCATGATATACACAAACGCGACAAGTAGGTGGAACTTATTTTTTTGCATCACTGTTAACTCTAGCAACTACTTAGCTACTACTTTCATACTGTATAGAGCACATTATTGAAAACAGACATTATTTATAGCTCTTAACTGATGGTGATCCAGCACAGTACCAAAATTTCTGATGTTAAAACATTGTCAAATAGTTCAGATGATTAAAAAAATGTCTTAGTAACAATAACATCTGCTTTTTTTTTAGTGCAGCCACAGAGAAAAAAATGCACTAGCCTTTTATAATGTAGTATTATTTATTATTATTAGCCTTTTCATTTATTACTGTATTGTATTTTTCTGTGATAATGACAAACCATTGTTTGTTTCATAAATAGCTGACGACTACACTGACTACTACGAACAAATATTACAGAACAACATCCAGGTCTGCAGTAACACCAATGTAAGTGCCTTTAGCCAAGTCTTCCTACCTGTCCTCTACATCATTGTCTTCATCGTGGGGTTCATTGGCAATGGCCTGGTGTTGTGTATCTTGGTCAAATATCACCAAAGGTCAAATGTGACAGATGTGTGCCTCTTCAACCTGGCCCTTTCAGACCTCCTTTTCCTTATCTCATTGCCTTTCTGGGCTCAATACGCCGCCATCACTGAGTGGATCTTTGGGAGCTTCATGTGCCATGCAGTAACAGCGCTCTACATGCTGGGATTCTATGGAAGTATCTTCTTCATGATCCTCATGACTTTGGACCGGTACGCTGTCATTATCCATGCCCATAGCTCTCTCATCTCCAAGCACCGGTCGGTCAGAGCTAGCATAGCCATGGCCTTTTTTATGTGGGTACTTAGCTTGGGAGCTTCTCTGCCAACCATCATTTTCTCCCAAGTGAAGAATGAATCAGATGGGTGGATATGCATTGAGGAATATCCAGAAGGGACAGCATGGAAGGTACTCTCTTACATTGAACTGAACGTCCTCGGCTTGATCATTCCAATCTCAGTGATGGTGTTCTGCTACTCACGTATCATCCCCGTCTTAATGGCCATAAAATCTAATAAGAAGCACAAAGCTGTCAGGCTCATCCTGGCTTTGGTTATTGTTTTCTTCCTCTTCTGGATGCCCTACAACATCGTCATCTTCCTGAAGTTCCTGCGTCAATTAGGCTACATGACCAGCTGTCAGTGGGAACAGGACCTGCACATGGCTACGCAGTGGGTGGAAACCATAGCGTTCAGTCACTGCTGCCTCAACCCCATCATCTACGCCTTTGTGGGGCAGAAATTCAGGACTTTGGTTCTCAAGATACTAAAACAGTGGTTTCCTGTTTGCTTTGGTCGATGCACAACAATCGTCAGTGAGTACTCAGAGAGGAAGGGCTCTATGTCTTCACGCTCCTCAGTGATTTCAACCACAAAGATTGTGTAGCCGCAGTCACTCACAATCTAAGCACTGAAAATCAAAATTGTAACCCTTACTGTTAGAACATTGCATTTAAATTTGCAAAAAGTTCACAATTCCATACTTTGCTTAGATTCCCCCTTTTAATCCAGATGCTTTTTATTGACATGTTGTCATTATTTAGTCAGTGCTGTTTATGTATAGTTTTTGTGTACTTTATATGCTTAGTTTTCCATTTTAAATGAATTGAGCATGTATTGCTTGCAGCAAACAAAGGTTGTTGTTAGCCAATTTTAGAAATATATTTTACTGAATGTAAATAGTGCAGTCTCACATAATATGTAATCATATTATATCGAACATTATTAAATCTCATTAAGACTTAAGAAATGTTTTCTTGTCCTATATTTTCTTGTCATAGTATTTGCACAGCATAATTGTGTATCTGAGGCGCCTTTATTTTCTTGTATTGTGAATTATGATCCTGGAGGTTTGATATTTCACCCCACATACTGTATTTATGAGCATTGACGGGATTATAAAAATTGATTTGGTCGGCAAGCTGATGAACCATGAAAAAAATCCCCCCCATAACAAAATATATTCAGTTGTATTACTTTATATGCCTTAAGTAAGAAATAAAACCAAACATGCTGTTACTTTAAAATAATCAATGATGGGGTGATGTGATGTGGCCTGACACGAAGCGGAGTTACTGTTACCGACCCAACAGCAATCTGCCAACAGCTGCAATTTTTAAAGTTAATTATTGTTGACATGTCATCCCTTTTATACATTTGTAGTTACATTCAATATTAAATAATGTTAGGTAAATTGAATCTAATCTAATGTAATCAAGTGTCCATTGCTAAGAGTGAGAGCAGATATACGGCAATATATGGCATTACAAAGGCTTCAAAAAATTACATACATTTAAATAACTTAAATTATTTACCTCACCTTCATAAACGTTACTTTAAAACCTCTAGATCTAGAGCCACAGCTCTCAACTCAAGTCCTGATAAATCACTGTCCTGCGAAGACTCAATCAACAAAGAGTAGATTACTGAAAACAGCTAATATCTCTAGCTACCAATAGAGGGCATTACAGCACATTACTAAATTCACAAGTTAGTAGTAAAATAACCTGAAGAATTTACCGTTTAAATTTCATGTTCAGCTCCATGTTCCATGTTTGCTCTTATGAGTATACATCAGCGCTCATCCATTTTCCTCACACAACATAGTAATGTGTGATAAGACCAAATTTTTCTTTTCTTAATCAGCTAAGGAACCAAATATTTATCAGTGTCTACAGCATCTTTATTGTGGGGACTACTGGCAATGGCCTAGCGGTGTGTGTCCTGGTTAAGTACCTCCAAAGGTCAAATAGGGTAGATTTTAGACATCTTCTTCTTTTTCTCATTGGCTTTCAGGGCCCACCATGCCATCATCACTGAACTGACCTTCCTGCCATTAAGGTATATTACATACTGTGCTATGGAAGCTTCTTCTCCATGATCATTAGAACATTGGACTGTTATGCTATCACTGTCCATGCCCATACCTCCCTTTTCTCCACGTACCAATCCATGGGAGCTAGCATAACCTCGTAGCTGTGTAAAGCTTGAGAGAGCTTTGTTTCACATGAGTGAAATGTGAGGAGCCACATGGATGGACACTCTGCTACATGTGTTAATGCCCATGACGTTCCATAAAAAGCACAAAGCTGTCAGGCTCATGCTTGTCTTGCTTATATTTATGTATAGAAATAAGTTAGAGATACAATAGAAATGAGATCTGTCCGTAATCTCAAATAACACTGTGTTTTAGAACCTTACGTATTTTTTTTTTACTTAAATAGTTTTAACCTACAGTGTATGTGTGTGTGTGGGTGTTTGTGTTACCCATGCATTTTGCTGCCTGCATCCTAGAAACCTAGAATATTTAAACCAAAATTCTCATAAAGAAAATACATTCTATTAGAGATCCATAGGGACAGGGATATCTCTGCCCCATGCTCATTCTATGAACAGTTTCACTGTATTAGGAGCAGTGGACACAATAATTAATGCCAGGGTTGCCAGGTTCTTTTGTATTAGGCTGTATATTTTGCTGAAAAGCATGTAAAGCCTGGTTAATTATATTACCCTGAACACATAAAGGTAATTCTAAAATCATGAAAAACAAGTTGTTAGACTGTATGGCTAACTCAGTGACTGTCGACTCTCAACTGCCTATTACAGGGTTACTCTAAAAATGTACTACATAGTAATCTTTTTTTTCCATCACACTGGTGGGCCAGATATAGTCGGCCTTACATCCTCACACATAAAAGGGCTCCTGCAACAAACTTTTTGACCAGGTTGATATCGTTCCTATTCAAGAGTTGTCATCCACCTCAGTGTGGGGATACACTCCAGTCCCCAGTTGTGGGTTTTCCCCAGTGCCCAGTTGTGGGTTTTCCCCAGTGTCCAGTTGTGGGTTTTTCCCAAAGACATTTGCCTCAATGAGATTTTAACTCTTAGAAAGGAACACTCTGAGTGGTGTTTGTACATATTGATTTCTTGGAGAAGTTGAAGCAGATGCTTGACTGGGTAATTGCTAATGACTCCATAGAGTCTTTCCATAGAAAGACAAAACTCTCAAGTTTGAGGTCAGGGACACTGAGTCTGAAAGGACCATGTTCAAGTCCTCAATCTTAGAGGCAGTTGAAACAGGCTATGGTCAGAAGACTCTCTGTATCTGTTATGGCAGTTACCCTGGGATCAGCTGGTGGACACCACTGGTGAGGGAAGCTCTCAAGTTGAAGAAGAAGGTCTTCTGAGCAATGCTCATGTAGGGCTCTTCTAATTTAATTGAGATATATAAGATCGCCAGAAGGGCTGTGGTCAAAGCAGTCATGGAAGCAATCATGGCAATGGGCAGAGTTCTCTTGGCATTATCCTCTGGCATGCATTTGGGTAGTGACCAAAAGTGGGTTCCAGATTGCTGGACTTATTTTCCATGATAGGATGAGGAGCTTCTCAGTCTAGGAGAGCCAAGGAGTAGAGCCCGCTGCTCTGACTTGAGAGGTGCCATTTGAGGTGGTTTGTACACCTTACAAGAATGCTCCTAATCAGATAGAGCTTTATCAGATATGTCCTACTGTACAGAAGCTCAGCATCGAACCACAGATCCTGGATCCTGGACCTGTGAGGTGGCAAGACTTGTTCTTGAATATTAATTATATACTTACATTCTAAACTCTATTGTAATGTTATACTCTCTAGTCTGCAGTGAGCTGATCACTTCCAACATCCCACTACCAGTGATTCTCAGAGTTAATTTTACCTTCATGAACAGCCAGAGGTCTAAAAATCTATTTACCACTTTTAAACACAGGATTATCGCTATACATTAAAGACCCAGGCGTTGGTTTATCATATATGGAATATTTATGTCAGTTCAGAGATGTACCAATAAGTGGCACTGCCGCACAATGTTAAAGATTTCCATGTGCAATAAGTGAGAAAAGATTCAAACTAACAAAGAACCACACACACAAAGACACACACACACACACACACACACAAAGACACACACACACACACACACACACACACACACACACACACACACACACACACACACACACACACACAAAAAAAAAAACGAAACTTTGGAAAATGATAAGCATTCGGCAATTTGCTTCGTGTCTGTTCTGTTGTTCTTGTAGCTAAATATCTTTTTTTTTGTTTTGTTTTTTTCAATGCAATCTAATTTGTTAGTGTCATAACACTAACATTAACCTTGCACTGTATGTTACTTTGTACTGTGATCATTGAATCTTTATGTTTTATCTCACTGTATAAATAATCAGTAATATGATGAAACATTGCTGAAAATATAATTACATTATACACTTATTACTTGAAAACACTGTATAAACCGTCCATCCTAAGAACATCTCCATTCTTACAGTCCTCCGAGTAAATCATTAGACTAGGCGCGGCAGTAAGTGCTGTTTCCTTTATGCACTTATTTTTAATTGCTGATTTAATAATCGAATATCCATTGAAAGGGCTTCTCATTAAAAGTTTGCAGTGGGGATAATGATATATAATACAACTGAATGTATGTATATTAAATTAAATTTCAATTCAATTTGATTTTGTCATTGTCACAAAGTAGCTTGCTGTATATGTATGTATATGAGTTTATAAAACTTACGTTTTGTAAGTTTTGTTACGTTCTCAAGTACATGGTGTTAAAATGACTAATGAATAATTTTCTCTCAGCAGGACAAAGCCCCACCCCAGGAAATAGCAGCTCAGCCTATTCATATACAGTGGTAGAGCTTCCACAGCCTGCTTTCACAGTCAGTCTGACACTGAGGAGACATGACCACGATGTACCCCAACGTGACATGTAAGTGGAACTTTTCCATTTTGTGTCATTTAATTGTAAACTACTTAGTGGCTATTAATGGTCGTTACTGCAATTATTATAGTGTGTCTGAAATTTCTAAAAACAATTTCATACTGTCTAGAGTAGATTATTGAAAACAGACATTATTTATAGCCCCCAATAGATGGCGATCTATATATATATATATATATATATATATATATATATATATATATATATATATATATATATATATATATATATATATATATATATATATATATATATGTGTGTGTGTGTGTGTGTGTGTGTGTGTGTGTGTGTGTGTGTGTGTGTGTGTGTGTATACTGTGTAAAGTGAGCTTGGGTCTGAGAAAGGCGCTATATCAAATAAACATTATTATTTAGTTGTTGATGATAAAAAGGCACACTAGTAATAGCATCTGCTTTATTTAGTGTAGCCACACAAAAATGCATTAGCCTTTTTTTAGTCTTTATTATTGCATTTGAATTTTTGTGATAATGAGACCATTGTTTGTTTCATAAACAGCAGATGAATACTTTGAATACGACACTCTAGATCACTCCCAGGTCTGCAGTAACACCAATGTAAGTGCCTTCAGCCAAGTCTTTCTTCCTTCCCTCTACAGCATTGTCTTCATTGTGGGGTTCATTGGCAATGGCCTGGTGTTGTGTGTCCTGGTCAAATACCACAAAAGTTCAAATGTTACAGATGTGTGCCTCTTCAACCTGGCCCTTTCAGACCTCCTCTTCCTGTTCTCATTGCCTTTCTGGGCTCACTACGCCGCCATCACTGAGTGGATCTTCGGGAGTTTCATGTGCCATGCAGTAACAGCGCTCTACATGCTGGGATTCTATGGAAGTATCTTCTTCATGATCCTCATGACTTTGGACCGCTACGCTGTCATTGTGCATGCCCATACTTCCCTCTTCTCCAAGCACTGGTCTGTCAGAGCTAGCATAGCTATGGCTTTGTTTATGTGGGCACTTAGCTTGGGAGCTTCTCTGCCAACCATCATTTTTTCCCAAGTGAAGAATGAATCAGATGGGTGGATATGTATAGAGGAATATCCAGAAGGGACAGCATGGAAGGTACTCTCTTACATTGAACTGAATGTCCTCGGCTTGATCATTCCTCTCTCAGTGATGGTGTTCTGCTACTCGCGCATCATTCCCGTCTTAATGGCCATGAAGTCTCAGAGGAGACACAAACCTGTCAGACTCATCCTGGCTTTGGTCACTGTTTTCTTCCTCTTCTGGACGCCTTACAACATCGTCATCTTCCTGAAGTTCCTGCATCAATTAGGCTACATGACCGACTGTCAGTCGCAACAGGACCTGCACATGGCTACGCAGTGGGTGGAAACCATAGCGTTCAGTCACTGCTGCCTCAACCCCATCATCTATGCCTTTATGGGGCAGAAATTCAGGACTTTGGTTCTCAAGATACTAAAACAGTGGTTTCCTGTTTGTTTTGTTCAGTGCACAACAATCGTCAGTGAGTACTCAGAGAGGAAGGGCTCTATGTCTACACGCTCCTCAGTGATTTCCAGCACAAAGATTGTGTAGACAAAAGTTCAGCAGTCGAAACATGGGTTAATCACTGAAAATCAGAATTGTAACCATCATTGGGTGTTATCACCAAAGCTCATTTCACAATTCTTCATACTTTGGTTTGATTTCACTTTTCTAAAGAAGGTGTTTGGTTACATGTTGTCATTATTTTCCTTTTTTTTAGTTAGTGCTGTTTGCATATTTTATCTGTAATTTAAAATGTTTGTGCTTAGTTCTCCATTTTAAACAAACAGAGCATGTATTGTTTGCAGCAAGCAAAGATTGTCACGAGCCCATTTTGAAAAGATATTCTGCTGAATCTAATATTCTATCCTTATAATAGTAATCGCATGATATTTTTTGTTAAACCTCATTAAGATGTACAAGTTTTCTTGTTATGCTTGTTATATTTGCCATACTATTTGTCATTATGTATATGGAGCCCATCTATTTTATTTTATTTCGAAGTATGTTCCTAGAGGTTTGCTGTCTCACCCCACTGTACACATGAGCATCAATGGGATGCTATAAATAGATCTGTCTTGGTTGTTATTCTGATTAATCATTTCAAAAGGCTTGACAACACTGCTTGCACTTTCAATGGAAGGAAAAAATGTGCAATGTCACATTCTGAGTCATGATGGGATTAAAAAAAAAAAAAAAAAAAAAAAAAAAAAAAAAAAGGTTTCCCCAGCTCATTTTATATGTAACAAAATGTACTAAACTGAAAGTACGAAATAAAGAAATTTTTAAAAAACGACACAAGTAAACAATTAATGACGGGGTGGTGTGATGCGGCCCGACACAAAACAGCATTATTTTTACCATCCTGAAGTTACATTTATGGCATTTGGCAGACGCCCTTATCCAGAGCGACTGAGCAGTCTAGGGTTAAGGGTCCAGGGCCCAGCAGTGAAGGTTTGGTAGTGCTGGGACTTGAACTCATTACCTTCTGATCAGTCCAACATCTTAACCACTAAGCTACCACTGCAGTGTTGATTATTTTCCAATAACAGCAGGTCACAAAGTGTTTTATTCCTCTTATACCACAGCAATTGGTGTGTAACAGCTGCAATTGTATTATTTACCGTATTTATGAATGACCTGTCATACTTTTTATCCATTTATAGTTACTTTTAAATGTAATTAATGTTAAGTAAATTTAATATAATGTAATCAGTATTATTTGTCAGTTGCAAAGACATGAGTATGGAGGCCCTAAGCGGCCATGCATTATAATTTTTTTTTCTTTGTTGTTTTTTCATGATCTCGACTTAATTTTCTCATGATCTAGACATATCAAAAGTTGTTTTCCTGTGATCTCGACTTAATTTTTCTGTGTACTCGACATCCATCGTCCCGAAGTCTGTGGGTTTTTTGAATGGATTTTGGTTAAATGCCTGAAATAAGGTCTGTGGTTAACACAAGTTCGAGATATTTTCACGTTTTATTGTACGACACCAAATACATCAGTAATAACCCGCTCGTGATTTTGTTAAGCTTTTATGTGTCTTGAAAAAGGCGGCTGCTAACAAGTGGTTAAATGGGACTACGGTGGTTATCGGGGACATTAAACGTCATCGCACCAAACAGGAAAAACTCATCTACTACAGCCTCGTTGTGTTTACTTGCAAAGTATGCCAACTCAAACTTTTCAACTTGTAGATTTACCAATTTACAGTATTTTCCAATTGTAGTATAATTTAAATAAAGATTGAAAGAGGTGTCGGAAGCGTAGCGGTGGTGACGAAGTCATGCGATGTGGTGTAGTTCGCTTATAGCTTAACATTAGTTTTTTTTTTTACTTCTGGAGATTGTATTTAGGCTTCAGAATTCAGAAATTATCTTGATGAACAAAACATGTAAGAATCGTATACTTTGACAAACCTTTGTTATGTCGAGATCACGGAAAAACAACCTTTGTTATGTTGAGATCACCAGAAAACAACCTTTGTTATGTCAAGATCATGGAAAAACAACCTTTGTTATGTTGAGATCACCAGAAAACAACCTTTGTTATGTCAAGATCACGGAAAAACAACCTTTGTTATGTTGAGATCACGAGAAAATTAAGCCGAGATCACGAGGACACAAGAAAGAAAAAATTAATAACACATGGCCGCTTAGGGCTTCTGTACATGACAGCAGTTAGGAATGTGAAAATTGTGAACACTTTACAGCAATATATGGAATTACAAAGGCTTCCAAATTGATGTACATGTAAATGATATTCACCTTTATACATTTTCATTGAATATCTCTGATCTCGGGTCCTGGGAAGTCATCGTCCTGCGGAGTCTCGATTTTGTCCAGACTCCCACAGATGCTCCAAACATTAAGGACTTCCACCAGTTTAGTCAGATTAGTTCTGTTCACAGTAGGGAAAATGTCAAACTCCAGGGCAGGGCAGTGATCTCTAGGAACTGACTGAAAACAGCTAATATTTCTAGCTACCAGTAGAGGGCACTGCAGCACATTACTGAATTCTGTCAGTGAAAAAAAAATCATCTGAAGAATTTACAGTCACCCAGTGAGCGTCAGTTCTCTGATAAGAGAGGTCAGAGGAGAATGAGCAGACTGGTCTGAGGTGACAGGAAGGCTACAGTAACTCAAATAACCACTCTTTACAAAAATTGTGAGCGGAAAACCATCTCATAACGCACAGTTTTATCCACCTCAAAACAAAAACATGAGTTGCATAGCACAGCTATTAACAATAATAAACAATTCATTTATTAAACAATTCATTTCCTGTTCTTGGCTAACCAGGAAGCATAGGCCTAACTTCTCTCATGGCTAGCTAAATGCTAACTAGCTAACTAGTCACCGACTATCAATGTTTGCTACTTCTTTTAGTTCTTTTAGATAGCCCGAGGCTATATAAGGCCGTGACGGTACTTACTGCTTATGAGAGATATTCATTTTTATAGTGAGCTTTCTTAGAGACACTCTTGAAACTATCCACTGACTTTCAGAATGAATTTGCAAAAAAATATGTTCATCTGTATAGCCCAAATAATTCTAATTATGCAGTCAGGTGCAGTTTTACTTGCTAGATGGTGATATTGTGGTTAATATCGGTAATTAAATTTTTTCTCTGCAGAATCCGTTCTTTAGTGTATCTATGTTGCTTTCTGTTTCCCGTTGCTTTTATTTACAGAAGCCGGACAGAGATGAGGCGAATGAGGACCGTCTAGTAGCGTTGCACTACTAGAGCGTTCTTGATTTACATTATTAACCAATGTGTTTTACTAAATGGACCTAAATTCAATTGCAAGTAAAAACAAGGCAAAATCAGTCACAAAACAAACCAGGCCACTGGCTATTCTCAGGCATCTCCCTATGACCAATCTGGGTACATGACATGAAGACACATTACATACTGGACTTCTACAGAACCATCAACTTCATGATCAATACTACAATGGACCATGTTGTCCAACCCCATACTGTACCTACCATTCCTCCAACCACCATAACCTATAAGGAGCTAGCATAACCTTTGTTAAGCTCGTGAGTCTCATTGGCAGCCATCATTTTATCATTTTCTCTCAAGTGAAGAATGGATGGACAAGTAAGGCACAATATCCTGAAGAGACTTGGATCCTGACTTGGTCATTAATCTAATTATTTATTCATTATAAATTATTGCTACTTCTTGTTTGCACTCTCATTGCTAGAAAACCATTGATGTGAAATGTGTCACATACTGAGTCAAAACAAAATGTAAAAAAAATCCCCTTATCTCTCAAAGCAAAAGGAAAAAAAAGTGTTCAATTGTAATAGCTCATATGCATTTACAGTGATGATAGTTACACAACCAATGATTTGGTAACATATGTTTAAACAAATGATCTTTCACACAATTCAAATAAATGTGTTCTTAATCAGCGGGAAAACTGAAGAACTTACACAACTATCTAACTAATAACTAAAGAAGTGCACTGTTTGAGTCAGTATTAGGTGTTAGTTACTAAGAGTTGACAAATAACACTGTCAGGACCTTACATACATACATACATACATACATACATACATACATTATATATATATATATATATATATATATATATATATATATATATATATATATATATATATATATATATATATATATATATATATAATGTATGTATGTATGTATGTATGTATGTAAGGTCCTGACAGTGTTATTTGTCAACTCTTAGTAACTAACACCTAATACTGATTCAAACAGTGCACTTTTTTAGTTATTAGTTAGATAGTTGTGTAAGTTCTTCAGTATATATATATATATATATATATTTATATTATAATGTATTATATTATAGTATATATATATATATATATATATATATATATATATATATATATATTGAATAAAAATGTTTGGCATAATTTCATGAGCATTTCATTTCAGTATAAACATGTATCAACTAAGTATTAGTTTCTGAAGACAAGCCTGGCACAATAAAAAGTTCTTGGTGTCAGCCTCCAACTTCTGAAGTACAATGTGGGTGCAATTTGTTTTTTGCATCTTGCATCCTAGAAACCCAGAAAAAATGTAACCATTAAACAAAATTCTAATAAAAAAGATAAATTTTGTTTAGTTATTACATGGATGGGGTAAGATTGGGTGAGGCGCATTTACTCATATTCAATATTTCGTCAATACAATGAAGATCCGCCTCAGGAAATTGCAGCTCAGTCTGTTATCAGATTGAAGTGTAATGTACATAGCCTTATTTGACTGTCAGCATTTGAACTAATGAGACATGGCTATGACATACTTCAGCAATATGACATACTCTAGCAATATAACCTTCGACAGTACAAGTAAGTATAAATTGCCTTATCCCACTTGCATAATTGTTAAAGCAATTAGTAAATTGTTTCGAAAATCTCTTCTGTATGTGAAAATGCATTTGGTTTTCCTACAAGTAATACCGGGTACTTTGTTTCTCTAACTTAAATGTCGGTTAATTCTTTTTAATTAAACACTTTTCAAGTAAAAACTAACCTGTTTTGAGATTGTCAATTTGTCAATTGCTTTGATGCATTTTGAGGGTCTCAGCTTTTGCTGAGTTGCAGTCTGATTTTTTCAGACTCCCACCATACCTGATAAAACCTGTGTAAAACTGCACAGATAGATCGGTTGCATCTATCTGTTTGTTGGGCGGTAGATGTTGATCTCCAAGAATGTAATTAAGAACCGTCGGTCTAGAGTAGATTACCAGATTACCAGAACAGCCAATATCTCTAGCTACCAATAGAGGACACTACAGCATATTACTGAATTTTCCACAGAATCAATATTTCACCTCAGGAAATTTCCTTCTGGATAAATTCCATTTTACGACAGCAAAACAATTTTGACAAACTTTGCTGCTCTTGTGAGTATACATTGTGTAGGGATTCATGATAACAAAGGCAATGTTTTTTTCTTAAACAGCTGAAGACTACTCTGAATATGGTAACCTAACACCAGATGATAACAGATTCCAGCTCTGCAACAACAACAATGTAAGGGACTTCAGCCGAGTCTTCCTCCCTACCCTCTACAGCATTGTCTTCATTGTGGGGTTCATTGGCAATGGCCTGGTGTTGTGTGTCCTGGTCAAGTACCACAACAGGTCAAATGTGACAGATGTGTGCCTCTTCAACCTGGCCTTTTCAGACCTCCTTTTCCTTATCTCATTGCCTTTCTGGGGTCACTATGCCGCCATCACTGAGTGGACCTTTGGGAGCTTCATGTGCCATGCAGTAACAGCGCTCTACATGCTGGGATTCTATGGAAGTATCTTCTTCATGATCCTCATGACTGTAGACCGATATGCAGTCATTGTGCATGCCCATACCTCTCTCTTCTCCAAGCACCGGTCTGTCAGTGCTGGCATAGCTGTGGCTTTGTTTATGTGGGCACTTAGCCTGGGAGCTTCTCTGCCAACCATCATTTTCTCCCAAGTGAAGAATGAAACAGGTACATGCAGGGTGGAATATCCAGTAGGGACAGAGTGGGAGTCATTCTCTTACATTGAGCTGAATGTCCTCGGCTGGATTATTCCTTTCTCAGTGATGTTGGCCTGCTACTCGCGTATCATCCCCATCTTAATGGCCATGAAGTCTCAGAAGAAACACAAAGCTGTCAGGCTTATCCTGATCTTGATCATTATTTTCTTCCTCTTCTGGACGCCCTACAACATCGTCATCTTCCTGAAGTTCCTGCACAAATTGGGCTACATGAGCAGCTGTCAGTGGCATCAGGACCTGGACATGGCTATGCAGTGGGTGGAAACCATAGCGTTTAGTCACTGCTGCCTCAACCCCATAATCTATGCCTTTGTGGGGCAGAAATTCAGAAATTTAGTTCTCAAGATTCTGAAAGCATGGTTTCCTGTTTGCTTTGGTCAGTGCACAACAATCATCAGTGAATTCTCTGAGAGAAGGAGCTCGATGTACTCACGCTCCTCAGAGATATCCAGCACAAAGATTGTGTAGCCACAGAGTGCTGATGGCAATGTGGTTTTATCAGAGGAAATCAAAAAGCTGCAGATTTGCTCAGTACTGCTGCAATGCTTTCGATTTTCTAAAAGTATGTCATTGCTTTTATTGAGTTTTGCTTCCTTTTTTCAGTTGGTGAGGGGATTCTTTTTTTTTTGTCATTAAAAAAATAAAATAAAATTCACTATACTTTTATTGTTAGTTATGCACAGCGTATGCATATTTTTAGATTTGCAGCTCAATTTAAAACTAATACTGCATGGTCTGCATGCAGCCTAACAGGTATTACATACAATGTTTTTACTGAGCAGCTGAATTGTGTTTAAAATGTAAATAAATATTAAGCATTTACCCAATGCTTCTACTGTATTAGTAATTTACTAATCCAAGTATCTGTTCTGCTTAATAAATTGACGTGCTTACAGTTCATGCATTCTCACAAGACTTTTAGGAACTTAAACCTTTTAAGAACTTTCAGAAAGCAAGAGAAGTGTCTGTGTGGGAGAGTAAAGTGAGAAACGTGGTACAGAAGGGGTGTGCACGAGAGGCAAAGGCTCTGAATGACTGGCAAAACAAAGCTACAGTTGGATCCGTGAGAAAGCTTCTTAAGCCTCAGATGCTCAGATGTATCCTATCTCAGTAGTAAGTCCTTGGATTAAAAATTCATTAGCCAGTGTATATGCAACAATGTCCTATTTCTTACAACCAGGTTAATGTCACCCCACCCCACATAACATAAATAGGTTTGCAGCCTTAATACTAATTAAAGACCTCTAACTGAATTAGTTGATCTGTACCGAATTAGAACAAACCACTCTGGTGTGGCTACTAAAGGTCAATTATGCCAAAGGGCTTTGTATCATTTCATTATTTCCAACATTTTTCATTTTCCCAAAATTTCATATTTCTATATTCAAAATTTTAGATTTAAAACATTAGTCTCATAGATTTTAAATGCCACTTCAGATGCAGCTTCTGTGCCACCTCTGCAGTGCAAAGATGAATTTTGTTGATACTGATTTCATTTGATTGGTAAGAGCCCAATAGTGTCTTATTATTCAAAATGAATGTATTGATTACATTTAAGAATTTGACATGAAAGATGACATATGTTTAATAATAATAATAAGGTTAGAAAAAAATTGCCCTTATAAATGTAAAAAAAAAATTTTAAAAAAAGAAAATAAATGTAAGGGGGCAAACATCGCCCCTTAATGGAAAAGTTCATTTCTGTCACTGCTGCACAACATTGATTATGCTCATTTACCAATTGCAGCATAATGCCAACAAAGGACAGGCTAAGAAAACAGAAAGAAAGTGAGCTACAGCAGGCAGCCTAGGGTAGCAGCTCTCTTCTATCCTGGATCAGTAAGGAGGATGAGGGAGATCTACTGCCACCTGATACAGAACCCATCACAGATGAAGAAGAAAGGTCAGAGTCTAGAGCAGAGTTATGTCCAGGGAAAGAAACAGAAACAATGCTCTCTAACACATTAGATCAAGATGATGGTGAGATGGAGACAGGATCCTCTATAGAACAGGAAGGGAACCAGCTGTTAATGAAGGAGAGGAAGTAATTGCAAACACTATGCAGTATCCTACAGATCCTTCCCATGTTGAAGCATTTCACATCAGGTGCAATGAGAGCTACATTTCCATGCGTTGCAGTGTAGGCATAGCATATCCTGTCAAGCAGATATGGTATATACCAAAAATGCTGAGGGATGGCCATTCCAAAAACAATGGTTCTCTGGAAATGTGCGGCTAGAGTTCTCTTCAACATTAATCAAACAACATTCAGTCACAGAGATCCACATCTCCAGGCTTCATTTCATGTATCAGATGTAAAGATGGTGGAGAGCAAGAGAGGCAGACGAATAGAGAAATCCTGACCAGGTTAATAGACAGCATACCTTGCACGGCAGGGACGAGCATTCCCAGATGATGATGAGAGCAACTGCAGTAACAACTGTAGAAACTTCCTTGAACTTGTGAATGTATTTTCCCGTATTGTATTTGTGCTGAAGATGCATATAGAAAGTCACCAAGACAAGGCCCCAGGTGTCAATTATGTCTAGTAGAAGCCAAAATGACATAATTACATCAGGAAGGAGATACAAAGAGAAATAAAAGAGGCTGAAATGTACTCCATCCTTTTGGATGAAACATCTGATGTTTTGCATCAAGAACAAGTATCAGTTTTAGTGCAATATCTTCATCATATTAAAAAAAAACAAAGAAAAAAAAGGGAGATTCATTGAGGTGTGCAATGTTGATACAGCCGTGGCCAAAAGTTTTGAGAATGACACAAATATTAATTTTCACAAAGTCTACTGCTTCAGTGTTTTTAGATTTTTTTGTCAGATGTTACTAACTGTTACTGAAGTATAATCACAATCATTTCATAAGTGTCAATGGCTTTTATTGACAATTACATGAAGTTTATGCAAAGAGTCAATATTTGCAGTGTTGACCCTTCTTTTTCAAGACCTCTGCAATTCGCCCTGGCATGCTGTCAATCAACTTTTGGGCCACATCCTGACTGATGGCAGCCCATTCTTGCATAATCAATGCTTGGAGTTTGTCAGAGTTTGTGGGTTTTTGTTTGTCCACCCGCCTCTTGAGGATTGACCACAAATTCTCAATGGGATTAAGGTCTGGGGAGTTTCCTGGCCATGGACCCAAAATGTCGATCTTTTGTTCCCCGAGCCACTTCGTTATCACTCTTGCCTTGTGGCAAGGTGCCCCATCATGCTGGAAAAGGCATTGTTCGTCACCAAACTGTTCTTGGATGGTTGGGAGAAGTTGCTCTCTGAGGATGTTTTTGTACCATTCTTTATTCATGGCTGTGTTCTTAGGCAAAATTGTGAGTGAGCCCACTCCCTTGGCTGAGAAGCAACCCCACACATGAGTGGTCTCAGGATGCTTTATTGTTGGCATGACACAGGACTGATGGTAGCGCTCACCTTTTCTTCTCTGGACAAGCTTTTTTCCAGATGCCCCAAACAATCGGAAAGGGGATTCATCAAAGAAAATGACATTACCCCAGTCCTCAGCAATCCAATCCCTGTACTTTCTGCAGAATAGCAGTCTGTCCCTGATGTTTTTCCTGGAGAGAAGTGGCTTCTTTGCTGCCCTTCTTGACACCAGGCCATCCTCCAAAAGTCTTCGCCTTACTGTGCGTGCAGATGCACTCACACCTGCCTGCTGCTATTCCTGAACAAGCTCTGCACTGGTGGTGCCCCGATCCCGCAGCTGAATCAACTTTAGGAGACGGTTCTGGCGCTTGCTGGACTTTCTTGGGCGCCCTGAAGCCTTCTTCACAACAGTTGAACCTCATTCCTTGAAGGTCTTGATGATCCGATAAATGATTGATTTAGGTGCAATCTTACTAGCAGCAATATCCTTGCCTGTGAATCCATTTTTGTGCAAAGCAATGATGGCTGCACGTGTTTCCTTGCAGGTAACCATAGTTAACAGAGGAAGAACAATAATTTCAAGCACCACCCTCCTTTTAAAGCTTCCAGTCTGTTATTCTAACTCAATCAGCATGTCAGAGTGATCTCCAGCCTTGTCCTCGTTAACACTCACCTGATTTAACGAGATAATCACTGACATGATGTCAGCTGGTCCTTTTGTGGAAGGGCTGAAATGCAGTGGACATGTTTTTTTGGGATTAAGTTCATTTTCATGGCAAAGAGGGACTTTGAAATTAATTGCAATTCATCTGATCACTCTTCATAACATTCTGGAGTATATGCAAATTGCCATCATAAAAACTGAGGCAGCAGACTTTGTAAAAATTAATATTTGTGTCATTCTCAAAACTTTTGGCCACGGCTGTACAATTACAGGCCAGGACCTGGAAAATGCTGTGCTCTCCCTTCTGCAGAAGAATGGCCTAGAGCTGAAGAACATGTGCCGTCAAGGCTATGATGGAACAGACAACACGAGTGACATGTATAAAGGTCTTCATGCCAGAATACGTGCACACAATGAATAGGCTCTCTACGTGCTGTCTGAATCTGGTCCTAGTGGAAGCCTCAAAGTCTAACAAGCATTTTGTGACATTCTTCAACCTTGTGGAGACACTGTATGCTTGTTTGCACTGGCTCCCCAAAGCGCTATGCTGCAGTCTTTGTATCCTCTACAGCATGTTGTGGAGCTCAAGAAGTTGTTGGATACCTGAAGGGCTTTCAGACAGAGGGCAATGAAGGCCCTTCAGAGTATTCTGAAAGCTGCTATGAAGCCCCTTGATGACATCAGTGAAAGCAATCCACCTAACCTGGACCAAGGGGATGCTAAGATGTATAGAAATGCACTCAACTTCATATTTATTCTACACCTGGAAATCACCGATCCAGTGTTCCAAGTCACTGCTCTAGCATCAGATTCTTTGCAGGAAGAAAGCTTGGACCACTTCACTGCCTACAAGGTAACTGATGGCAAACAATGAGGTCAGATGAGATGTTTGAGGAAATATTTGGAGGTGCATCAGAGAAGGCAAAGAGCATTCCAATACCTACTGTAGTGCCTGGTCAGGAGAGGAAACAGAAAGTGCCTGTACGTTTCCAACACAGCTCAACAGTGTCTCAAGTGATTGATCAGTATGAGTCTGTGGAGGCATACTTAGGGACTAGTGGTATGCCTCCACAGTGATTTCTATGAGGAAGATGAGGATAGGCTGAAGACCTTCCACTCCAGCTTTCCTTCAAAAGACCTTCAAGAAATCCTTACCATATTGAAGGAAAACAGGGGCCAGCTCATCTTTCCAACCTTAGTGAAGATGATAAGAACCTATGCATCACTGCCAGTGTCAAAACTGAAAACAAACTGAAGTCTCTGTGAAGAAGAACGGCTCTCTGACCTTCTGCTGCTTGCCATAGAGCCAGACATCCAGATAAACCATAGTGAGGTCATCAGAATCTTCCATCTTACAAGGCACTGAGGAGGATGCTCCTGCTTCCTTCACCTCAGTACACAGAACACTTAGCCTAATTGTTGCACCTGAACATACTGTATGCCTACACTGTAGGTTGGAGGGTAGATTGGTTGATTTATTATTTTATTTATGCAGAGACCAACATTTTTCATTGTTGTATAAAGATTTGTTGCTTTTGAATGGTTATTTATTTTATAGACCACTAAAGCATGTACAGTGTGGCATTGGTTTCTTTGTTGTTTCCTGTTGTTGTGATATGTTCCTATATTTGTGTTGTTCCTATATTTAGAAATAATGAATGATAAAGACCATTGTCTCTTTGTGAATTGGCCATTTTCTAGGCATCTGTTGAGTATTAAACATCTGCATGAGTATAAATAAATATTTAAAACCCAAAATGTCTGTCCACGGACCTGCTGAAGGCTCTTCTAAAGTATTTTTTGTCTCAAATTTCTGCAGTTTGCTAGACTCACAGAAAGTGTGAGAAACTATCCATAGAAACACTTTAATGCAAAGGCAGCTTGGGTAGTCAAGGTACAATTAGGCCAAACGACAAACTAAAAGAGTAAACAGGAAATCAGCCATAGGATCAGTGGAGTAACAATCGCAATGTTTGTGGAACTTACACAATCACAGTGTTTGGAAATGTTCAGCAATGTTTCATAATGGATAAATGTTACAGTTGTGTCTGTAAACTGGTGAGTCAGGAAATGATGAACAGAGGTTGCTTCAAAACTCTGGGGACCACTACCTCAGCTGGCGGGGAGCAGTGTTACAATGATGACACAGTGATGGTATGAGTAATGGTATATGAAGCATCTGTGCAATTCTGTATGACTGTTGTAGGGGAAATTAGTCTATTTATACAGGAAGCACCAAAAAAAAAAAATATAAGGTACATACCAACAATGTAGGTGCCGCTCTGTATTTGTAATTAAAAAAGTAAAAAAAGTTATTAAAGCCTTCATTTTCAACTGGGAGACCTAATAACCAGTGACTTCTTTTTATGGCATTAGTTCTGAATCATTTGTCAGAGTAATAACCAAGACAATGCAATCCAAATGGAGAAATAGACAAACACCTATCCACTATGTAACTGGTACTTCTATTTGTAAATAGACAGATCGAAAGGAACGGTGAGAGAATAAGTGTGTATGTGTGTGTGTGTGTGTGTGTGTATTAACCGAAGGTGTGTAGAGGAAGAGTGGGGGAGAGAGTAGGTGTGAATTGTTGCACACTCTGCCCTAGAGGTGTGCTAACAAACAAAAAAAAAAGATCACTGACTGAGTGACCGTGCTAGTAAGCAGATGGAGATTACACATAAAGTTATGAGAGAGAGAGAGAGAGAGAGAGAGAGAGAGAGAGAGAGAGAGAGAGAGAGAGAGAGAGAGAGAGAGAGAGGATTCACAGTGATGTGTTTGAATCCCTTTGTCTAAAAGAATGTTAACTGTAAAAACAGTTTACAGATTCAAAATTAACCTTTAGAGTATTTGGATTCGTTCTTGGGGTGAAATTCGGCTTTATAACTTGTGGATGCCTGACTGCCCAATGAACTTTAATCAGTAGCTGTTTTCTCTGAGGAAAAAAGGGGGACGGATGAAAAAACACAAAATTGTAGAGTGGGATTTGCCTTTATAACAAATTGCTGGTTTACCACTAATAAGAGCTGTGGGCCTTCTTTTTGTGGGCTGATTGCCAGGTGTTCCAACCATAAGGCCCTTTTGGTACTTTACCTGTGTGATGTATCAAGTGATGTTCATCTGGTTTACGGTAATAGTACAATAATCAAAGGGACCCCCTATCTGTAGAGGCATGGTACTGACACTGGTAATTCTAGGTGGTAAGAAATTGGATTTGTTTCTTTATTCATTCTGTATTTAAAAAAATCTGGTGCACACGTAGACCATTTGTCCATTTTGGGATAGCCGTGGATGTGGCCTGCATCTGGTTTTTGGCATGAGACCTCTCTCTTTTTAGCTCACTTTCTGGAGATGAATTTGTACTGCTTTCCAGATCTGCTGCCATTTTTCTCATCAACAGATGGGCGATTTGATGGTTCACCAGATGATGGAAAAGTGGTGGTTGGTATCCAAGGACACGCAGTCCTATGTACTCCATCCAGTACACACTCCAGTCGTTCTATTTGTTGGAGCAATATATCCTTACAAACCTTCCTATTTCTTGATTGGGTGTTCAACTTGATTTGAGTCACTCCATTTCAGGGTTTTCAGGACTTTGCTTTGAGTTAGGAGGAGCTGTCATGAATGCTGCCTTCCATTTAGTCTGCTCTCTCGACCGGGATGAGGTTATATGCATATGTAAATCTAGCTCGGTGACAATACGAGCCCTTTGTATCCAAGACGGATTGCGCTAAGGGTAGCGGATAGCGATGTTTTAATGTAAAGGCATTCAGAGACTCTGTGTGCCAGTTTTCTTTCTGTAATGTAAAAAAACCCCTAAAAACTAAAGTAAATCAGATAAAATATTATTACATGGCTATTTTTGTCAAATGTAGCCTAAATCACTGTTTCTTGATTTGGGAAACTCGGTCACATTAGACAGAAGAAAGAAAGTGATCAATAAAGATCTATGTTGTGGCCCCCATACACACACTACAGTACTCTACTACTTTTTTTTTTATTTATTAACCTTTAATGCACTACAATCTACAAGGGGTCTGATTCAGCATTTGAATACAGTTATATTTTGCCTTTTTCTAAGTATTGTTATAATTTGTGACTTTATTTCGAGCTGCCCTGCTTTTTTTCACACTCTTTTCTGGTTTCTAGGGCTCAGTGGTTAACATTAAAAAAAAAAAAAAAAAAAAAAAAAAAAAAAACACTGATGGAGCTGATGTAATTGCATTGACAATAATATTGGTGACAATGCTGTTTAATTTTCTGGTAGTAGGATTTTCAGTGAGGTTGGTCATTTAGAGGAAATGCATAGGGGTAAAACCTTGACTACAGCTTACTATTGTCTAGAACTAGCACTGTAACCACGTTTAAAAGGTCAAAATGAGAATAATTGCTAAGGCATAAGCCATCAAAGCATTCTATAGTGGGTGGCCTTTGACTTTTGACCATATCATTTACTGTTCTTTAAAAGTAATTCCGTGGGTGGGGGAGCTCGAATAACTTTTGAATAGAAAGTGTTGCCTAAGAATAAATGAGTCATGTGCCATCTTATCTCTTCTGCTGGAATTTCTGCAGTGCATCCAGACAAGCTAACTTGCAAATGGCAGGAAGTCTCACCTCATCTTCCCCCTGTACTTCTGAGAGATACAGAAAAAAACACTCATGCACATACTCATACGGGCCACATTTTACAGGAAATTTGCTCGAGCTAGGGTTCAAGAAAAACAGCAAGATGAAATGCCCTTGTCTCACTTGAATGTATGCATAGGACTCCAAAGAACACCAGAAGGGACGACAGCTTATTTCCATTATGGAGCAAACTGGGAGCACAGAAAGGTAACCTGAAATCTAAATCTGTATCTGATGCCTTAACCTGTATGTGTGTCAGTTGTGAAGCAATCATAATACAGGAACTAAAGATGAAACCACAGTGATAAAAGAATGTCTACGAGTAGCAAGATTGTGGTGGGCTCTTTAAGGGGCCTGTGGTTTAGAGAAGGAACATATGTTGTGGTTTGATTTGCAAAGCTGGAAGAAGATCATATATTTTTTTTTACAGCACAATATTTCGGACCGTGGTCAAGTCACTTCCAATATTACAATACAACCGTTTAAATTTAATCAGTAATAACGATTCAGGTCAACGTAATATAAATTCTGAAAGAGTGGCTGAAGTTCATCCTTCATACCATTTGATCGGATTTTAAGAGATTTCAGGAAAGAGGCAGTATAATATATTACGTATAGTTTTCTGGTTAGAAAAAAAAAAAATCAAATTAATTCATTAAATATTTGTATAAAATGTAATAATATTTAACTGAAAAAAAGTACACATAGGCACATATACATACATACATATATATATATATAATAGTAATAAGTAAGCATATATAATATATGTGTATATATATATATATATATATATATATATATATATATATATATATATAAGCAATTAAATTAATTAAATAACTATTATCTTATGTACATTATTAAATGAAAACTCATCGAATGAAAGTAAACATAATTGGAAACATCAGTGTATATCCAAAGTAAAGACAAAATACTAGAGAAAAACAACAAATCCGCATTGTAATATATATATATATACACTTATATATTATATATGCTTACTTATTACTATTATATATATATATATATATGTATGTATGTATATGTGCCTATGTGTACTTTTTTCAGTTAAATATTATTACATTTTATACAAATATTTAATGAATTAATTTGATTTTTTTTTTCTAACCAGAAAACTATACGTAATATATTATACTGCCTCTGTGTGTGTATATATTTATTTTACATTCCTGACAGCACAGGAAAATATCATCATAGTGCTTCAAAAACAAAGTCATAATATTATTTTTTCCCCATGGGTTAAATAAAATTTCTGTTTTCGCATAATATGCAAATGAATGTCTCCATAAAGCGGTTTTCCCCCAATTCTCCCTCCCTACAGTTTCCCTGAATAATGACTCTTATCTGTCAATTTCTGTTCATTTCAGAATGACCACTATGGAGATGAACCTTACTAGCACTTCTAGTTATTACGATTATCCCACAGAACTTTGCTCTAATGAGTCTGCGTTCAACCCGACGATCATGGTTGCCATCTTCTACTTGATATTTGCCCTTGGACTTCTGGGCAACAGTACCATTTTGTGGATGTTGCTGAAGATCATGCGCATAAAGACCATGACGGATGTGTGCCTGCTAAACCTGGCAATTTCCGACCTGATCACCGTGCTCTCACTGCCCTCGTGGGCACTTTCCTCCCAGGGGCATTTATCTGATTCTAATGCCATGTGCAAACTTATGGTTGGTACCTATCAACTGGGCTTCTACAGTGGCATACTTTTCGTGATGCTGATGAGCGTTGACCGCTATTTGGCCATTGTCCACGCAGTGGCATCGTTGGGAGCACGGACTTTGCGTTACGCCGTTACTGCTAGCCTTGTTGTCTGGGCCATCTCCTTCTGCGCTGCACTCCCAGGGGCCCTTTTCCACAACATGATCAAAGATGCGGATAACAACACACAGTGTGTTTGGGATATCAAAGAAGGATCACTCAAGACGTGGAAGCTGTTCCTTAATTTTAGCCAAAATACAGTAGGGCTCTTTGTCTCACTGCCTGTCACAATCTACTGCTATGTCAGGATCCTGCTGGTGCTGAGGAGAACAAAGAACTCCAAGCGAGGACGAGCCATGAAGTTAATTTTTGCCATTGTCGCCGTCTTCGTGGTCTTCTGGGTGCCGTACAACTTAGCCGTATTTTTGCAGACCCTGCAGAACTTCGAAATTAATGATACATGTGAGAGCAGTCAACAGATAACTACTGCCCTGACTGTGACGGAGACCATTGCATTATCCCACTGCTGCGTGAATCCTGTGATCTATGCTTTTGTTGGAGAAAAATTCAGGAAAAGTCTGGCCAAAGAGTTTTCAAAATGGCTACTTTGTGCAAAGTTTTACAAACCAGCATCAGTGTATTCGAAGACCTCAGAAAATGAGACATCCAACACACCTTTATAAGAGAACTGTTTTTATAATATCTGTATATATGTATGTATTTGTGTAAATGCCAGAGGATATAGAATCAGAGGTGACTCGAGTTAAACTGTACATACTTCTTTTTTTTATCTACAGTAAATCAGTTAATATATAAGGGTAACATTGCCGCCTCACAACTCCAGAGTGCCTGGTTCAATCCTGAGCTTGGGCTGATGTCTGTGTTCGTGTTAACGTTTCATGTGTTCTTCCCATATCTTCCTGGGTTCTTTGGTTTCCACCAGCCGTCCAAAAAAACCCGCCGGTACGTTCACCGTGAGATGGGCTGGTGTCCCATTAACGGTGAATTCCAGCCCCGCTCCCAGTCATCCCATAATTCATTCCAGATCCACTGCAACCCCAACCAGAATAAAGCAGTTACTAAAGATGATTGAATGTTTCGGTGTTAGCAAATATTCTATTTTACTATATTAGTATTGTATTATATTTATTATATTAATAATACCAGAGTCGTATGAATACTAACAAGTGAAGGTAGCTTTGTTTGACTTAGGTCTTAAGAAAGACTATAACCACAAATCCATCCCTTTAGTTTCATTACGACCAGAGTCATGAAAGATTCTTGTGAATTATGATATTACAATGAATACCCCATACCAAATAGCACATTAGAGATATTCTGTCAAAAACAGACCCATTCACTAAATTTAAGTTATATTATGCCATAACCTTTCTATAAACAACATAGTGCACCATATTGCGGGTTCAATGTTAGTGAATCCTTCATTATCTGGATGAATGATGGTTTATATATGAATTATGGATATAATCAATATTAACTGTCCTGAGCATTATTACAAGCCCTATTAAAAAACACTTAATTGCCCAGTTCAGTACATAAATGCATCATTGCACAGACTGAGTCATATATATATATATATATATATATATATATATATATATATATATATATATATATATATATATATTTTTTTTTTACTGAGATGTGCACACTTGAACCCCTCCTTACATCAAGCCACAAAGCCAAATGTTTTGAAAGATTCGCTGTAGAGCATGAAACTGTAACAGCCGGATTTCCTGCATATGACTCTTTGTTCTTACAAGAAAACTTTGGTAGCGTGCGTGTAACAAATTATTGAAGGAAGACGCTTGAAAGTGTCAAAGTAACGAGAAGGAACATGTAGTATGCATAAATGGTATGTTATGGTCTATTATTGTAAGTTTGCAGATTGTACACCACTGCTGGTGGGGAGATTGCTATGCTCTAAACAAAGCTGGCCTGTGGGTTTGTGAGGCGGTAAGCAAGATCATGACCATGGGCTCCCAACCCACAATTGTACATCGAGCCAATTCATAGTACTTTCTTTGATTAGAGTGAGCACTCAAAAGAAAATATATTTTTGCATTGCTTTTGAATTGGGGCAGACCATTTTTTTTTATTTTTTATAAAAGTGCATATGATTTAATTCAAATATAAAGAATGCGAATTCAATTGTGCATTTGGAGCCCTAACCCTAACCCTAGTACAATATATTTAGCATATAAACAATAGCATATTGAAAAGGCTCTAGGTATGTATGGCAGCTGTGATCATTCTTTTACAGGACAATGTTCCAGGAAGCAGGTAGTTTTAGGTTTTGATTTAAGGTAAATGTAAGTTTAAATAATGTCATTTGCCCTCACTAGGAGCACACAGAACATCCTGTGAGACCGGGTTGTCTCTGCAGCTTTTGGTGCACTTCGAAATTTCAGTATAGGCTCGTTCAAAACAAACCTAGAGCATAAATAAGTACCACAAAAGCAAATTCATGATTTTAGAATGTAAAACGTGTTGTCTGGTTTCGCATTACCTAAACAGATAATGTATATTGAGCTATTATTCAATATTACGATGTAATGTCTCAAAAAAAGAAAAGAAAGAGCAGCCAAGTTACACTATATGGCCTGACCATCACACCCATATGCTTTTTGAACATCCCATTCCAGATTTCATCCCACTTTGTGTTTATAATAACTCTTCCCACTCTTCTGGGAAGGCTTGCCACTAGATTTTGGACCATGGCTATGGGGATTTTGCTCATTCAGCCACAAGAGCATTAGTGAGGTCAGGCACGGATGTTGGGTGAGGAAGCCTGGGGTGCAGTCAATGTTCCCAATGATCCCAAAGATGTTCAGTGGGGTTGAGGTCAGGGCTCTGTGCAGGACACTCAAGTTCTTCCACTCCAACCTTGGCAAACCATGAAACTTGCTTCGTGTACAGGGGCATTGAATGGAAATTTTCAATTTGAAAACATACAAAGTCATACTATACAACTCTGTGCTTCCAACTTTGAGGCAACAGTTTGGGGAAGGTTTGCATATGGGTGTGATGGTCTACTATTTGATTGACTATAAGCTATGACACAAACCACCACAACAGTTTTATCAACTTATCAAGCTAGTAGCCATGGTCCTATTTTAACAATGATTCTGAACAATGTAGCTAGCTAACGCTAGGCGCTGCTAGCTAGCTACCATTAATCCTCTAACCAACAAAGCTAATATGACAAATGTTAACTTTGGGGAATAACATCTGCTTGAGAAACTGGGAACTTGATGATGTCTGGGAAATCTTGCATTTGTAGCATGTTAAGTAATTATAAATGGATAAAATATATGATGTCATTCGTTCTCTAATAAGTAAAAATTGTAATTGTTGGCTAATCACTGTGGTGTAAGAGCAATAACGCATGTCAGGATGTGCTATAACTGGAAAATAAACAACTTTGGGCTGGTAAGAGTAACTCAGTGTTACTGTGTCACTGCTTCATGACACCACCCTGCCAATTTTTTTTTTAATTTTAGCACAAATGTAAAGTTTGCATCAGAATGAGCGGAATGGAAATTCCCTCAGCAGGCAATTATGCATGAGTTAAGATGCCTGTACAGAAAGCAGAATTTACCTGCAACAACAACATCTGAGCCTACATTTTAAGATGAAAAGTAGATGAGAGCAGTAGATTAACAGGCCACTTCCTTGCTGTACACGGCTTCTGATTTTTATCGGCACAGCTATTAGCATCAGAGGCCTGGTTTTGGTACGGTTCTGAGAAGTCAGAGGCGTTGTCCTCATTCTGAAGAGAATTTTATCAGCAACACTATCAGCATCCATGTGAACAAATCATGGGATTTTATCACGATCAAGTGCCTAAATTCATGCAATAACAAGAAAGGCTTCAAATGGGAGTTCTTCTATTTAAAAGAGATTCGACAGCAGAAAGTCTATTTAATCAAGCTGATGCTGATCAAAGTCAAAAGGTATAACCCCGATAACCTCACATTCTGAGGAGATGAATGGATTTTATCAGCATCAGCATGACTGTGACCTGGGACTTGATTCATACCAAAAATGTGAAAGAATTCTCATCTTGAAGGAATTGAGTAACATCAGTTGGACTGGATTTGTTGCAAATAATGTGGAGCTAACCACGCTAACCTGCTCACCTTACTTGACCTATTTGCCATTTTCTTCTTAGTTTGCAGCTGGTTTGTGCACATTTTTATGCATTTGGATTGATGAGACTGTGTCGGCAATAGAGAGAACACTGTGAGGAGATTTTCCAGTATAAGTTCAAGAATATATGTATTTTTTAACTTAAACCTCTGTCTGTCCTTTACATGTTGATGCACTGAATAACTGCTGCACTTTAGAGTACGTACCTGTTGGCAACTAATTTGCATATGATCTACAGTTGCACAGTCCCTCACCTCATGTGAATATGAGTAAAAGTACATTTACTGTATATCTTTTTTTTTTTAACCACGACAGTTATTTATCATTGAGAGTTTTTTTTTTTTTTTTAATATTTCCTCTTCATATTTTTGTCTTGTTCCAATACTGCTTAATATACTGCACAATTCCTAAACCCTGGTCTATATTTAATTATTTGTTTTTATTAATCCTTAATCTACTGCCACATCAGTGAGAACAAGCAGACATTAATTCTACAAAATCCTTGTGCACGTGGTGATAAAGTTATTGAGTGATGTGTCTTAAAATAACATTCAGTAGAATTCAGTTTACTGAGCCTCAGCAATGGCGCTTGACAACAGATTTTGGTGAGGCAGGATGACATTAATTGTGACATAACCGCAAACTAATTTAAGTCGAGAATTGCATGTTCATGAGGCTCAACTGTCACGTCCAAAATGATCAATCACCTCATCAGCAACACACTTTTATTCATCATCAAATAACTCATATAATAAAAGACATTCTACAGACCTTCAGCTGGGAGATCTTTGCAGCTTTTCTGGTTATGTTGCTCATTTTGATGTCTAAGCTAGCATGCTGTACAGATATTATACAGTAACTAGCAACATGAGTGAAGGAAGTTATGGCCTACAACCAAGGCAGCTAACATTAGCTATATTTCCTGTGTATTCCGTATAAACGTATTGACAGTATGACCTTAGCTATCACTTGAAGTAGATTGGTAAGGCTAACCAGTCACTCTTTTTTTAAAATGAACTCCACCTACAGAATGAGCAGAGCATAAAAGAGCATTTCTCCATTTAGATGGGTAACTTACTGAAGGTGTGAGAGCAGTGATTTTTATTTTCCCCCTCAAAAAAAATGTGTTGATTGTAAATGTTGACTGCTGTTTACCAGTATATTTTCATTTGGTACATTATATAAGCTGCTTATACTTAAGAAGTAGACTCCAAGTGCAGAAAGCCGGATTGGAATTCAGTTCTGTTCCAGTACTTTTGCTCACTACAGACTGGATGGTCTGCCACCAGAAAAGGTGGAATTGGCCCCACAAGTCCCAATAGATGAGCTGCCACTGTTAAGACCCTAGATGTAGCCTGGGACACAAATAAATGCCCACAAAAAAATAAGTGTCTGAGGTTATAAATTCTCAATCGGTTTTACTCTAATCAAAGACTGCTGGGTACAGAATAAGTGTGTAATTAAACAGTATTTTATTTTTCATGTGGTCTGCTCCAACTTCCCTCTAACAAAACCAGACAACACCAGAAAATCCCTGTTTATTGTGTGGAATCTCTTTATTATGTAGTTGTGAGAAAATCTTGTGTTATGAACAGGGTTGCCAGAGCTGCATGACAAAGCATGGACAAGTAAGGAATAAAGCATATGGGGTCATCGTGTGATTGGAGAATAATAGGTGTAACAAGACACAACATTTAAACTTGATGCAATATGTGGTGTCTCAATATGATGCAATGTTTATGCAGCAAAAATAACTAGGTTGCCATTTGCATTTGATTCCAAAACAAAAGATGTACCATGGAACACCATGAGGGCCATCATCAACAAGTGGACAAAATGGAGTACCACAGTGACATTACCAAGAACAGAAGGTCCCTCCAAAATGTAATTGTAAAAGACAAAACTTACCAGGGAGGCTGCCAAAAGACCAACAGAAACATTAAAGGAGCTGCAGGAACATCTGACAAGTACTGATTAATCTCTGCATGTGACAACAATCTCTCAAATTCTTCACATGCCTGGGCTATGGGGTAAGGTGGTTAGACGGAAGCCATTTTCTCATAAAAAAACAATTTTTTTGTATGACCTAGCCAGAGTCTAGACCTGAATCTAACTAAAAATCTGTGGGGTGACCTGAAGCGGGCTGTGCACAGGGGATGCCCTCACAATTTGACAAATGTAGACGGTTTTTTGCAAGAAAGCATGGGAAAATATTGCCAAGTCAAGATGTGCCACACTGATAGACTTTTACCCAAAAAGACTGAGTGATGCAATAAAATCAAAAGGTGTTTCAACAAAGTATTAGTTTAGGGGTGTGTACACTTCTGCAACCAGGTTATTGTAAGTTTTTATATTTTTCTTTTTCCCCCATATAAAAGTTTCTGATTGTTTTTCACTTTATTTGTATATTTTGCAATTGCACATTAAAGGTGGGAAAAGATCTGACATGATTTATAAGCGTCATTCAACAGGGGTGTGTAGACTTTTTACTGGCTCAAATACATTTATAATGAGAATGCTATTTTCTAGTATTTAGATGAAATATATTGACGTGGTGTGAGACTATTATACTGTTCCATACTATTTATTTTCATTACAGATGCAGATAATTAGAATATGGGTGGCTATGGTTGCTCGGTTAGGGTGTGAAGGAGAGAGACTGGGGGAATATCACAGCAGAATACCCAGCCCTCTGATTGCCCTCCACTGGATCATGTTTTTACAACATGCTGGGACTTACACAGGGCTTGGTCATATTCTCCTCCCAACTGTGTGCTGCTGAATACTGTTGGTACTGGAGGTCCATGAGGTTAAACGGGTAGACCAGGACAGACAGGACAGCCTGTAGCATGTGTGGTGATAACTGGGGACAAATCCCTTTGCAACTAGAGATTCTCCTGAACTGAAATATGTAGCATGTATCTTAATCAATCAAATGTGGTTAGATTTCATTCCAATTCCACTGAAAGAAGCTCCAACTATACCTCTATAATGTAAGCTAATCTTCATATGGAAAAACAACAGCCCAATTTTAAAGTATTACAGTATACGTTTACAATGTGAAGTGACTTCTCACTTTAATTATCAGTCACATCACCTGAGACACAGTCTAAGTCTCATTGCTGTTGTTTTTTTACTTGGCTAATCTCTGTCATTTATGTATATTTTTTATTTCATATTATGAAAGTGTTTTTTTTTTACAGGTTAGGATGAAAAAATGGAGGAACTAAGATATTCAGGCCAAATTGAGACATTTTACAACAGCCAGTCAGCTGGGCCTTTCAGGGTTTGAGAAAGAATATGGCAGGAAGTGTACAAGGTTCAGCTGCTACAGGAAATGTACAAGCTTCAGCTGCTACTTTGTAGAAGGACAGTGGTGATACACTTGTAGAACCCCAACCTGCATAGCCTTAATAGGTATCTCGATTTAATGCCAAGTTAGTATAAGTGAAAAAGTGAAAGTGACATGTGAAGGCCAATGTATGGTAACCCATACTTGGAATTTGTCCTCTGCATTTAACCCATCCAAGTTAGTGCACACACATTAGAAGTTGCGAGTAGTGAACACACACACTACAAACCGTGAACACATCCGGAGCAGTGGGCAGCCATTTTTGCTGCGGCGCCCAGTTGAGGGTTAAGGGCCTTGCTCAAGTGCCCAACAGTGGCAGCTTGGCGGTGCTGGGATTTGAACTCACAACCTTCCGATCAGTAGCCTAACTTCTATATATAGATGTATATATCTGACTATTAGTATAGTATCTGACTATTTTTATTTAGGTTGGCTTATGCATGCTCATAATGCTCAGTTCTGTAATGCTCAGGTCCTGCTTGAGGCTGGCACTGAAGCAGCTCTAGCCATGCATGACACCATGCATAGCCTTTCCGGCACTTTATGAGCTCAGGATAGAAGCATCTACAGCTCTGCAAGGTAGGGTCTGCCAAGGAGATGTTCTACCCCTAGGCTTTGCGAGGTCTTCGCTCCACCGTCTGGCCCTGCAAGGTCATTGCTTCACATCCTGGCTCTGCCAATGATGGTGCACTGCCCCCAGGCTTCGCAGATGATGTCGTCTCCTCTCCGCCTCCTGGCTTTGGCCTCTGTCACGAATCCCATCTGAGTATGGTGCTTTAAGCCATGCTCTTATTGTGACATTTATTTTCAGTTCAGTGATCATATGGGGATGGACCGTCGAAAGCATTAGTGCGGCATGTTCATGGCATGACAGTGACAATGTAATTGTTAAGTGGTTACATGGCAATTGCTTGCCAGTCAGCCTACTGTGTATAAACATCTTGCAAGCCCAGGAAATGTGGGAGCACAGACCTGGGCGAAACCTGGAAGTCAACGTTTCACTTTAAGTAAGTACTGTCCATAATTTTATCCCTAAAACAGCTCATTCTCGAGATAAGCAACGTCTCTATGTCATGCGGTGGAAGTGGATGCAGTTGCAAAAATTTACCTTGTTTAAAAGCAGACTGGCAGAAAATCAGGCAATTAGCAAACATAACAAACCCAAAATCACAAAAAAAAACAAAAAAAAAAACCCATCAACAAAGGACAAAAAGCAATGTCTAAAATACCAGAACAGCAATCACAGTAATAAAGGCTTGGCACATCAGGAAAAGGCACTCTGAACCCTTGTTTTTAGTATACTTTTAGGAGTCCATTTTATAACATGGAAGGTGAATCAGGTGTGTACAATCAGAAGTCAGGGGAGCTGGTAGTTGTAGTCTGGAATGGCCATGTTTGTAGGCTGTGGTGCAGCATGAGAAATGGAGTCTTTTCCGATTCCCGTGTTGACATGACATTAATTTTCTTTAATTAATAGTGTCATATTTATGTATTTTAATGTTGGCCTCAAATGGTATTTCATAGGTTTTTCTATGTGTGTGTGTAAAACCTGAATTTCAGCATTGACATACTGTAATTACATCCAGCTGTCAGACAGTGGCACTAGACTTAATACTGCTCCTTGCTGAAGCCAATATCATGCAAGAAAAATGTGCTTAAGTACAAAAGGGAGATAAAAGTATGAAAAGAGGTGCCAGTTTTTTGCAGTCACACAACTGGGGCTCAGATTTAGGGTTTTCCGTACCATTACATCCTTGCCTATATCTGAGCATTGTATGTTTTGGAATAGATTGATCATGATCAGCCTGACTATCTTTACTGTCTATACAGGTCACTGACAATAGCATTGGTACTGTATGCACTACAAAAAAAAAATTCTCATATTTTTAATAATGCCCAGGTGTAAAAGAGAAAGGGGATCTAATAAAAGATGTCAAGAGTACAAAGTCAGATTGTTTTCTATTAAAAAAGACCAGTTAGAATATGTTCTATCATAATTACAATAACTGCAGACACCTACTGTATATATCACTACTACATATTGGCAACTTTAAACACCATCTAGGTTCTACTTAGAATCTGATGCTACGTTGTAGTTATAGGTTGCCGTGCATGCAATGTTCATTCTTTTCAGCACCTAGAAAAGGCTTGTCTGAAATTCCTTGGAAAGAAGAACTGAAAATATCTAAGAAAAAGGTCAAGGACCACAGAAACACTGATGTCAGGAAGTTACAAGGTCTACAGTTTCCTCTATTCTAAAAAGAAAAAAAAAAAAAAAGTTTAAATGCAGTAGATGTCTAAATTGGTTTAAAAAGCTTTAGATATATATTTTTTTTCTATAAAAAATGGATATTTGTAATAAGACACATGCCCGGAAAAGCATCCACTGAAAGTTAACATTTTGATTTTTTTAAATTCAAAAGTTAATTCAAATGGATATATATATATATATATATATATATATATATATATATATATATATATATATATATATATATATATATATATATATATATATATATGTATGTATGTATGTATATATATATATATATATATATATATATATATATATATATATATATATATATATATATATATATATATATATATATATATATATGCATATTTTACTGTTGTCCATAGCCCCCAGCACGAACCTTCCCAAACCGCTGTCCCAAAACAGACATTTGCAGGTTTATTTACTTACTCATGATAAGAATGCATGAAGTGAAAATCATGAAATGAAACTCCAAGCTCAACGAATTAACCTTTGTGATTTGTGTGCAGGGTGAATTAAAAGATCATGGCAGCGACAACTGCAGAGAATGCTTTTATTAACAAGTTCTATATAATAAATAAACTACAACACAAACTAGGGTCAAAAACAAAAAGAGCAAGCAATCAGGTGAAAGCACAGAGCTGAACAGTACTTCACAAGTCCTGACTGTGTGCGAGTGCTTATACTGTGTGTGGAGGTGATTATACTGAGTCCAGATTACTGTGCAGTCAGTAACTGGGTGACTGTGAACATGACGTTGGTGTGTGGTGTTTGTAGGTTATCGGAAATGGAGCTCAGTGACGGTTTCAGCGTTGACATGACACATGGCTGTTTTTGCATGTGTGTGTGTGTGTGTGTGTGTGTGTGTGTGTGTGTGTGTGTGCATTGCAATGTGTCATACGTATTTTTGATATTGCAGAATAAATGGGATTTAAATATTGTATTCTGGGTTCTTATTTATACTTGTAAACCTCCTACTACCATATCAAATAAAACAGTACATCTAGGAGGCATGCTTTTTGGTGTTATTTCACTAACAATGATGCATCTTGACAGCAGGTCAATCAAACAGGCTCCACCCCTGGTTTATAATGATGGTTTTTGCATCATTTCTTCATGAAATGTGCTGGACTTGTGCTGTAACTGTTGTGCTACCACTACCTTAAATAATATATTTCTATTTTTTTTATTTTACGGGTCAAATATTTTTGAGTTTAGGCACATATGGGCCAATTATGGACATGGTGAGTATATGTCGGGCCAAAAGTGGCCCCATAGTAAGCATCCACAAATACATGTTTTTTGGAAGCATTTGGAATGTGGGACAACAATAGCACAAATGCAACAAACGTTTATATTTGCGGAAATCAAATAGTTGCGGAATTTCGATTTCGGGCCAAAAGTGGTCTAGCTGTAAACATGCAGTCTCTTCAATGCTAAGTTTCAGCTGTCAGATATAGATGGATTCATCGTCATCATGCCAGAGCAATGGGCCATCATTGGGTCATTACGTATTTGTCAAGTCAAGTTTGTTTATCATTTGCACAGTATGCCAGGACATTGAAATGCTTGTGGCAAGGGTAGAGTAAGCTGCTCAGCATAGACAAGTAAATACAATCACAAAGTACAATATATGCTGAAACGTGTGTCAAGTCACTTGGTGATCTTTGGGATGCAGATGACCTGTCTGCAGGCTGTTTAGGCTCCTGATCGTCTACAGGTAAAAACGGTTCTTTAGTCAGCTTATCCGTGACGGTTGGCTCTGAAAATGTTTGCCGGATGACAATTCAGAGAATAAATTGTGTGCTGGGTGACTGAGGTCTGAGCTGATTTTGTGTACTTTGCTCAGGCACCATGACAGTAGATGTCTCCTACGGCTGTGAGTTTGTTACCTGTGACGAGTTCTGCTGTTTTCACCACTCCCTGGAGAGCTTTGCTGATTTGTGTGGGGCAACTTCCATACCATATAGCGATGCACCCAGTCAGGATGCTCTCTATGGTACAGCGGTAGAAGCTGGTGAGGGTTTTTGGGTCCAGTCCAAACTTCTTCAGCTTCCGCAGGACGTAGAGCCTCTGGTGAGCAGAACTTATGACTGTCTCAGTGTGGAGGAACCAGGCATTGTCATTGGTGATGTTGACAAAGAGAAAGTCCATAGTAGCAAAACAGTTGCGCAACGGAGCATGAACTCCGCCCTGGTACTTCCTGTAGTCTGTTATCATTTTCTTCGTTTTGCTGATGTTAAGAGAGCAGTCATTGTCATGGCACCATTGCGACACAGCGTGTTGACTGTTGAGTAATTAGCAAACTTGAAAATGATGTTGGAGCTGTGTTTGGTAACACAGTCATGCGTGAACAGAGAGGGAGGAAGGGGGATGAGTATGCATCCCATCCCTGTGGGACACCTGTGTTCAGAGTCATTGTGGAAGAGGTTGAGTTGCCAATTCTAATCAGGTGTTTCTCAATATGCATAATTTTGGGTACTTGTGTCCTTGTGTCTTCATTTGACGTTGTCTTTTCTTGCCCAAGTACCATTCCAATACTCAAGAACACAGCTATCAACTATGAATAAAAAAAAAACAAAAACCCAGAAGTCCTGATTATCCCCAAACCCCAAATACCAAGGATGTATCGAATGGTGACTTGTCAATGGGAGCGTACTGAAAGTCCCATGATTCATTACGAGATCATCACTCTGGCTGAGTGTTCAACTCAGAACCATAGGTAGATCACATTTTGACACAAAATGAAGCAAGGAATTAGTAGTGTAGTTGTTAAATCTTTGTTTATTTGATACAAATAACACATAATATATTAACCAAATGTTGGGTGGAGGGGGGCTTTGTAACTGTTCTTAAGTACAGGTAGCTTTGGATCAAGAGTCTTGTCACCACCTGTGTGGAAATGAATGCACTGGAGGTATTTGGACAAGACCTTCCTCATCTTTGCCCCAAGTCCCTGTAGCATATGATCTATACTCAAACTGATTTCTAAATTAACCCAAACTAAACATAGAGTAGCCGAGAGGCCTCCTCTGACCAGATGCACCTTTGGAATGCAAAAAGTCTCTCTGGGACCCACACAGGACTTACCCCTGCAATAAAAGAAACCTTTAATGACTGAACTTCTGGGAAACTTCATGATTAGTTCGTCAGCAGGGATCCAACACACACACACACGCACACACACTTACTTTACGACACACACACACACACACACACACACCCCCACGCTTACCTTACACACACAATGGAGAAACCCCTCTCTCTTCAATGTAACGTGTAATTATATGTAATTATTCCATGTCTAAATAGTGTGATGTTATTTTGTTTACATATATTGTGTGTTTAACTAACCTTAATGACTTTAAATAGTTTTAATCTAGCATATCATTTTAAATGTCTGTAACCAGGTTTTATTTGTAATATTCTCCACAAATCCATCGAATTTGGTATGTAGTTAATCGTCTCGAGATACCCAGATTGATTATGCATATCACATTGCAATGGGATACATCATTTCATGTTTTCACTTAATTTCATTTATAACAAGGTATAAGCCAGCTCCTCCCTGGACATTTAAATTAGGGTCCGAGACCAGACAAAGAGAGTCATCTGGACATGCAAACCCAACTTCCTGATTGGCCCATAGCCCAAAGAGGCGTGTGCGCTGGTGTTGTTTTAAAACAACACCACGCTCACTTCACTGCGGATTTGAGAGTTAGACTTCAGAGTTTGACTTCACTTCTCAACTTCACTTCTTCCGGTTTCTCTCCCCCGGGGCCACGTGCCCCGGGAAGAGGAAGCCAGGATCTCTCTCTCTCCGGACACAAGATGCAACTACCTCCGGGCTCACGCCTTTCAAACAACAACGAACCAGCGAACTCTACACGACCTCACGCAAACTCTCAACCTTGAGGCCATGCAAGTATAGTTAATGACCTATATCTGCGTTAAGATTGTACCCCTGTGTTACAGGAGATTTAAGTTCGTGCTGGTTCTGAAAAAGGCTAATTAGTTGTGTTTTTGTCTGCTTCCCTTTCTTTCATTACTTTCTCTCTATCCCTTTTCTCTCCCTGTATATAAATGTGTATATATGTATGTTTTGCTTAGAGTTAGTCGTGTGTATCCATAGTCTCACATAGCTATTAAAAATCTATTATCCCACGCTTGATTTTCTCTGTTTTGTTGACGGGATGAGTCCCTTAAACGCTCCGATCTCGATTACCGCGCTCTATCTTTAATAACAAACTTCGTGAGTTAATTCTTCCTGGCCAGAAGGATAAACTCCCTCTTTAGAGTTCATAAAGCTGATCTAGGCCACATACATCGTAATAATTAATTATAATCCGTTGTAGTTAATTATCCATATGTATATGTGCACCTATATAAATTCCCTTTCATGGCTGATGTATATTTATAACTGGTCACAACACGCGCTGATTAGATATATAGATATATTTCACGCCATTCGAGCTAATTCCTCACATAAATTGGAGAATACATTTAAACGTGTTAAACATCTTTTAATTTGTTACGTAAATCATAACTGGTGGAGAATATTATTTTAAACGTTGCAGATTCATCCGAGTTACTACACATTCCTGTAGATAACGCGGGCACGCTTTGAAACTCGTCTCCTTTAAAAAGGTGCGTTGAATCCAAGCGTGTGCTTCTGTTTTCGTTTCATGTTTAAAGTTGATCCATTACATTATTCTGGCTTAAAAGAATAATAGTAGTAATACCCCTTTTTGTAGATTTTCGCTACATCCCCAATAATTATAAAGTCAGCCTCTAGATTTGAGTTTTCAAGTCCGTTAATCAATTTGTATATGTTGTCCAAAGCACATGATTTGTCTGAGGTGGAATATAAACAGCTGTGAGGATGATGGAACTGAATTCCTGAGGCAGATAAAGAGGACGGATTTTGACTGTGATAAGCTCCAGATTCAGATCGCAGTGTCTGGCGAGAACTGTGACATTTGAGGCCAAGCGATTGTTTATTCATAGCGTTTGTGACTAATCTTTTTCCATTAGGATAATTTAACAATAAAAGATAAAAACTGAGAAGTGGTAAAACTTTATTTGGTGTTCATTCTAATTCCTGTTTTTTCCTTTTGGTTTTTCAGTTGCACGTTAGTTTCATGTTTTAGAACATCTTCAAAGCAAATCATAAATTTTACAACACCTCCCGAAGCTGTTTCCAGAGGTAAGTTTCATAAGTGACCAGAACAGACAAATTAGGGACGATACAAAGTGTATTTACACATAAGTTTTAAAGTTGAAACGTCAATGAAAATTAGCAAGGTTATTAAAAAGCTATAGTTTTTTTTTATACAGGTGCATCTCAATAAATTAGAAAGTCATGGAAAAGTCCATTTATTTCAGTAATTCAACTCAAATTGTGAAACTCGTGTATTAAATAAATTCAATGCACACAGACTGAAGTAGTTTAAGTCTTTGGTTCTTTTAATTGTGATAATTTTGGCTCACATTTAACAAAAACCCACCAATTCACTATCTCAACAAATTAGAATATGGTGACATGCCAATCAGCTAATCAACTCAAAACACCTGCAAAGATTTCCTGAGCCTTCAAAATGGTCTCTCAGTTTGGTTCACTAGGCTACACAATCATGGGGAAGACTGCTGATCTGACAGTTGTCCAAAAGACAATCAATCATTGACACCCTTCACAAGGAGGGTAAGCCACAAACAGTCATGCCAAAGAAGCTGGCTGTTCACAGAGTGCTGTATCCAAGCATGTTAACAGAAAGTTGAGTGGAAGGAAAAAGTGTGGAAGAAAAAGATGCACAACCAACCGAGAGAACCGCAGCTTTATGAGGATTGTCAAGCAAAATCGATTCAAGAATTTGAGTGAACTTCACAAGGAATGGACTGAGGCTGGGGTCAAGGCATCAAGAGCCACCATACACAGACATGTCAAGGAATTTAGCTACAGTTGTCGTATTCCTCTTGTTAAGCCACTCCTGAACCACAGACAACGTCAGAGGCGTCTTACCTGGGCTAAGGAGAAGAAGAACTGGACTGTTGCCCAGTGGTCCAAAGTCCTCTTTTCAGATGACAGCAAGTTTTATGTTTCATTTGGAAACCAAGGTCCTAGAGTCTGGAGGAAGGGTGGAGAAGCTCATAGCCCAAGTTGCTTGAAGTCCAGTGTTAAGTTTCCACAGTCTGTGATGATTTGGGGTGCAATGTCATCTGCTGGCGTTGGTCCATTGTGTTCTTTGAAAACCAAAGTCACTGCACCCGTTTACCAAGAAATTTTGGAGCACTTCATGCTTCCTTCTGCTGACCAGCTTTTTGAAGAGGCTGATTTCATTTTCCAGCAGGTTTTGGCACCTGCCCACACTGCCAAAAGCACCAAAAGTTGGTTAAATGACCATGGTGTTGGTGTGCTTGACTGGCCAGCAAACTCATCACACCTGAACCCCATAGAGAATCTATGGGGTATTGTCAAGAGGAAAATGAGAAACAAGAGACCAAAAAATGCAGATGAGCTGAAGGCCACTGTCAAAGAAACCTGGGCTTCCATACCACCTCAGCAGTGCCACAAACTGATCACCTCCATGCCACGCCGAATTGAAGCAGTAATTAAAGCAAAAGGAGCCCATACCAAGTATTGAGTACATGTACAGTAAATGAACATACTTTCCAGAAGGCCAACAATTCACTAAAAATGTTTTTTTTTTTTTTATTGGTCTTATGAAGTATTCTAATTTGTTGAGATAGTGAATTGGTGGGTTTTTGTTAAATGTGAGCCAAAATCATCACAATTAAAAGAACCAAAGACTTAAACTACTTCAGTCTGTGTGCACTGAATTTATTTAATACACGAGTTTCACAATTTGAGTTGAATTACTGAAATAAATGAACTTTTCCACAACATTCTAATTTATTGAGATGCACCTGTAGTGGTAAATGCTAATATGAAGTGATTATAGGGTGTGTTTGTAGACAAGATCTTGTCTAGCAACTGTTCTCAGTGGTGTTAAACACAGTGTTTCAGAACTGTTATTAATAATAAAATGCAAATTACACATATATTAAAGAGTGATGTGTTGCATTTGGATGCAAGGTAGGTCTTGGGTTTCAGGTTTCATGTTATGAACATTACACAGCCTCAAAAATAATTGGAAATCATACAAATCGATGATTAGTAAAGAAAGTAGATCACTTTGCTGAGTTGAGAAATTTGAAAGCAAACGTTTCCATGTGTTATTCTCCCAGTGAATTTGACCATGTAGATATGAGCTGCAAACTCATATACTCAATACTCAATGGATTAAAATCATGCGAACGTTTAGGTTTGGTTATTGTTGTTGTTGTTGTTGTTCTTGTTGTTGTTTTGGCACACAGTTAGTATCCACAAATCTGGCAGGAAAAGAGGAGATCTAGAACCAAGTGTTCGAAACTAAGAAAGCTTTCACATCTACCTATCTTCGTTGCAGCCTTATCAAACTTTATCCTGTCCGTTTTAATATATGTAATGTAATGTAAGTGGGAGTCAAGACAGTTTCTGTTGAGTTTTAGCATGACCTTTGCCATATATATTACTTCCATTGTCACTAGTTACAGTGAGTATAGAAAAGAATCACCCCCTTTAAAATAATGTTGGTGTTGTATCTTTCACTTGGATATTATAAGTTGCACTGAGTAAATACAGCTGGATAAAACAAAAACTGTCTTTGTCTTCATTTCAGGCTGAAAAGCAACAAAATGTGATTCTTTTTTATACCCACTGTCTGTGAAAGTGGGCAGTTGGTGCATTCATCAGGTTTAGCAAGTTGCTTCACATGTCTCAGAGGAAGTATTTGCTAGCTTTCATACTTCTCATTTGGTAACGGTATAATATGAATTAGTGGTATGGGTAGATTTTTAAAAAATATTTAATTCTAGAACACGTAGATAAATGCACACGCATTTGGTTTACTTTAAATGGCTTAAATACGTTTTAAGAAATATTTTATTATATCACTGAACAGTGGGTATAAAATAGCTCCATAAGTGTGTGTAGAAGTGTAGAAAATGCACCATTAATGATCATTTTTGGGGTTTTTATAAACCACTTGATGCACTTGAAAAACATTGTAATATGTTTCTGTCTGAAACATGACTAACCCCCTGAGTACTGGACCCAGCTGTTAAACCAATCCGATCACCTCTATTCTATGGATGGACAGAACATCTCGGGTTACTTGACTGTAACCCTGTTCCCTGAAAAAGCGGGAATGAGATCCTGTGCATCAAACGCTAATGAGAACATTCTTTGTTCGACCGGTTGCGAAGTATGTGTGTCAAACACGCCAAGAATTTGGCTTAAATAACCTCGGTGAGTTACGTCATTGATAACGTGCACCTGCAGGTTATAAACAGACGTGAAACAGGCATACCTCCAGGTTACACTTTCTCTGAGAGATGCCAGACACGTCTGCAGTGCAGCATTGAGGCGCAGCATCACGTTCCCGCTTTTTCAGGGAACAGGGTTACAGTCAAGTAACCCGAGATGTTCCCTATCAAAAGCTACTCTTAATGCTGCGCATCAAACGCTAATGGGAATGAGAATACTAACGCCACCGCACTGGAAGTGTCTGAACTCCCAAGGTTGTGTAGTGTGTGCGCACAAACATTGAAGAAGGTCTCAGACATGCCTATGGGATGTTGACTCAAGGACATGTGAGCCCGGAGTAGCATGGACATCCAAGCTACAGAATCTGACAAATGTGTGCGGAGAGGACCAACCTCACACACACTTGCTGGAGTTGGACACCTTTTGCCAAAGCTATAGAAGATGCAACCCCCTGGTTGAATGAGCCCTAACTCTTAGCGACGAAGCTTGACCACGCGCCTCGTAGGCTAGGGCAATGGCATCCCTCACCCAATGAGACACCGTTTTTTTAGTGTCAGCCGCCCCCTGATTGTGGCCTCCATAGCATATGAAGAGCTGCTCCGACTTACGCCACTGGCTGGTGCGGTGGATGTAAATCTGAAGAGCACGTACTGGACACAATAATTGAAGACTTTCCTGCTCCGTAGTCATGAAAGGCGGAGGACAGAAGGCTTCAAGAACGACCGGATGCATGGTCGAGAATGGAACTTTCGGGAGGTAATTAGGGTGAGGATGCAAGATAGCTTTGACCATCCCAGGGGCAAAGTCTAGACAGGACTGTGTGACTGACAGAGCCTGCAAATCCCCAATTCTCTTCAGAGAAGTAATAGCCATTAGAAAAACCATCTTTAGGGTCAGAAACCTGACAGGTGCTGACTCTAGTGGTTCGAAAGGGGTGCCGACCAGACCCTCGAGCACTATATCTAAATCCCACGAAGGGACTGTAGCTCTCGTGGACAGTCTCAACCGCTTGGCTCCACGAATGAAGCGAGCGACTAGAGGGTGCTTACCCACAGAAACCCCATCAATCGGAGCATGGCAAGCTGAAATGGCGGCCACATAGACTCTGAGAGTACCAGGACATGTGCCTGAGGATAATTTCCCTTGCAGGAACTCCAGCACTGAAACCACTTGGCAGTGAACTGGGTCTACGTGGTGCGCCATACACCAATTTTCAAAAATGTGCCATTTGAAGGCATAACTTCTTCTAGTGGAGGGGGCCCTGGCACTTAGAACAGTCTCTACTACGTTAGCAGGGAACCCAGCATCCCTTAGCTGGTCCCCCTCAGGGGCCAGACATGAAGGTTCCAGAGCTTGGGCCGGGGATGAAATATTGTCCCCTGTGCCTGAGATAGGAGATCTCTCCTGACTGTAATCACCCATGGCGAGCCATCAAGGAGAGATATTAGATCCGGGAACCATGCTCTGGTTGGCCAATGGGGCGCTATCAGTAAGAGGTGAAATCCCTGTTGACGGACCTTGGCCAGGACTCCTGGGAGCAGAGCTATCGGGGGAAATGCGTAAAGACTCCGTCTGGGCCATGTATGAGCCATGGCATCCAGACCCAGGGGAGCTGAAGGAGTCAGAGAGAAGTAGAGGGGACATTGTGCCATCTCCTGTGAAGCAAAGAGGTCCACCTCTGCTTTGTAAAATCTTCCCCAGATTTGACTGACCACTTCAGGGTGGAGTTTCCATTCCCCAAGTGTCACAGCCTGTCTGGACAGCAAGTCTGCTCCCACATTCATATACCTGGGGATGTAAATTGCCCTGAGGGACAGGAACTTGTCCTGTGCCCACAGCAGGACCTGCTGTGCTACCCTGTTCAGGCGGCACGAACGCAGTCCACCCTGGTGATTTATGTAAGAGACTACCGCCGTATTGTCCACCCATACAAGGACATGGTAGCCTCTTAACTGCTGGAGGAAGTATTTCAGGGCCCAAAATAGAGCCATCATTTCGAGGCAATTGATGTGCCAGTCGAGAAGATGACCTCTCTAGATCCCTTGGGCTGGATGGCCATCTAAGACCACACCCCAACCCATGAGGGTAGCGTCTGTCATTAGCATCTTGTGACGACAACACGGACCTAGAGTGGGACCTAAAGTCAAAAACTGGGGTCTGAACCACATAGAAAGGGTAAGAAGCCCCTGGCGCATGATCCTTATTTGCCTCTGGGGATTGGCCCTTGGATGAAATCCCCTGGCTCTGAGCCACAACTGAAATGATCTCATGTGCAGGAGGCCCAAGGGTATCACCGTGGATGCAGCTGCCATGAGACCTAAAAGCTTCTGAAAGAAGTAAACAGTAATTCTCTGGCCTAGCTTGATATTCTTTAGGGCATTTACAATGGATTCGATGCACACAGGAGAGAGCTGTGCCTGCATCGTGATCTCATACAACCCCCAAATACGTTGTCCTCTGAGCAGGAGAGAGAATATTTTTCTTGGTCTCAACCCCAGAGATTCGAGATGAGCTAGGACAACATCCCGATGTCGAAGCACCAGCTCTTGAGACTGAGCCAGAATCAGCCAGTCGTCTATGTAATTTAAAATGCGGATGCCCTGGAGTTGCAGAGCAGCCAGTGCTGCATCCATGCATTTTGTGTATGTGCGAGGTGACAGAGCTAGGCCGAATGGAAGAACCCAATACTGGTAAGCTTCACCCCCGAAAGCGAACCTCAGGAACTTCCTGTGTTGTGGCAAGATTTCTATGTGAAAATATGTGTCCTTGAGATCGATTGTGACGAACCAGTCCCCTGGCTGGATCTGACACACAATCATCTTGATTGTCAACATCTTGAACTTGTATGTTCTGAGGTAGCAGTTCAACCCGCGGAGATCTAAAATTGGACGCAACTCCCCATCTTTCTTGGGAACCAAAAAATACCGGCTGTAATATCCTGATTCTCTGTCTGGGAGGGGAACACGTTCTATGGCCCCTTTGTCTAGCAGAGCTTGCAATTCCTGTGTCAAAAAATGGGCTCATTCCAGTTTCATGGAAGTGGAGACCACGCCGTTGAAATGCGGAGGCCGATATGCAAACTGAATCCTGTAGCCTTTCTCTACAGTCCTTTCTACCCATGGAGAGATACTTGTCAGTAGCTTCCACGCTGCCAGTTTCTCTGAGAGGGGCACTAGTTTTGACACTTCGCTTAGATGGGGAGGTGTTAGGTGTTTGGTGTCCTGAAGCATGGCAGGAGGAAACCGAACACCTAACGTTTGGCTGGAGGCCGCTGTTCCCCGAAACATCGGTGGCAGAGAATATTGTACAGCGGCCTCCTGAGGGTGCCAGAAAGGAGCGTCTACTTCCCGTTGGAACTTCTCGCGCTCCTCCCTGGAGAGGCACACCCCCACGGTCCCGAGGACTTGACCCTCGGGACTTCTTCCCGGATGAAATGATCGTCCTCAGGTCCGGCCTCTTACTGGGCTGCTGAGATCGGCAAGCCACTCCCCAGTCCCTACGAGGGGGCAAACGGCTCACCGCACTCTGCTTCTGCGACTCTCACACAGAGAGACCGGATTGGGTCGGGGCTGGGTGGCCAACAGCCCCGGCGTCTGAGCATGGCGGGGAAGAAACTTATCAAAAGGCTCTGCGTGTCTCTTGGCCTCCCTGAACCTAGTGATGACAGTGTTCATGGCGCCACCAAAAAGGCCAGAAGGCGATATGGGGGTGTCAAGGAGGAAAGCTTTGTCCCTATCCTTGATGCCCGTGAGGTTGAGCCATAGGTGTCTCTCTGTGGCAACTAAAGCAGCCATAGAACGGCCCACTGCACAGGCCGTCTGCTTGGTTGCACGAAGAGACAGATCTGTGGCTCGGCGCAGCTCTAAAAATGCCTCCTCACTAATATTCCCGCCCGTGCTCAGGTCTTTCAGCAGGTCAGCCTGGTACGCCTGCAAAACTGCCATGGTTTGCAGGACAGCCCCAGCCTGACCCACTGCCTGAAAGGCCTTCCCCACCAGAGACGATGTTACTCTGCAAGGCTTGATGTGGAGGAATCTGTCGTCCAATTTGGAGTGCCTGGGGTTCTCTTGCTCCTGTGGTCAGTCTAACTTAAGCCTGGCCACTGCATTAGTCACTACCTTGAGTAGCTCCACAAACGCCTTATCATTGCGCGAGGAGCGCTCAGAGGCGGCGCTCTCGGTCTCCATATCGCTGGAGGCAAGAGAAGCTGCGCCCTCGTCTCGCTCTGAAGAAATGCCAGTGCGCCCTTCAGAGGCGGGGGCTTCACGATCTGGGGAAAGCGCGAGAGAGAGGGGAAGCTCTCTTAGCCAGCTCGACACGCGAGCCCCATGATCTTAATGAGGACTCCGAGCTTCGGAAGAAAGCAAGCCTCGAGCGAAGCACTCGGAGCGGAAATAGCTCACAGTGCGTGCACTCAGCGGCCTCAAGAGCAGCAATAACATGCTCTTCCCCAAGGCACTCTAAACAAAAATCGTGCGGATCATCATCCGGAATAACTCGTGCACACGGTGGGATGCATCGCCTGACCGAGGCACAAGCCATAATATAATTTACCACTTACCAACACTTACCAAGACAACACACACACACACTTTGTCTCGAAGACAAAGAAACCTGGAGGTATGCCTGTTTCACGTCTATTTATAACCTGCAGGTGCACATTATCAATGACGTAACTCACCAAGGTTATTTAGGCCAAATTCTTGTCGTGTTTGACACACATACTTTGCAACCGGTCGAACAAAGAATGTTCTCATTAGCATTTGATATGCAGCATCGAGAGTAGCTTTTGATAGGGAACAGCAGAGGCCGGTAAATCCAGAGGTGGAAGGGTTTGTTTCATGGTCAACAACAAATGGTGTGACCCTAGAAACATTACTACTGTGTCACATTCCTGCTCGCCTCACCTGGGACATCTGTCCATTTTGTGCTGTTTACTTCGAGCATTGCTACAGCTGTGTACATCTCTCTTCAAGCAGACACAAGCATGGCTCTGTCTAGGCTCCATGATGTGCTTAGTGTCTATCTAAACAAACATCTGGACTCACTGTGGCTGGGGACTTTAATAAAGCCAACCTCAGGCAGGTCATGCTGAACTGTCTGTCAAACTGAAGATGCTTGAGTTTGTTTTTGGATGAGAGTAGAGGCTTTTTTCTTGAAACCCTTCCAAACAACTTGTGGTGATGTTGATGACTTCGGATTGTAGTTTTGGAGACTTTCTGACCCCAAGACGCAACTAACTTCTGCAATTCCCCAGCTGTGATCTGTGATCTGAGATTTCCTGGCCACTTGAACCATCCTCTTCACAGTGTGTTATAGACAATATAGACACACGTCCAATTCCAGGTCGATTCATAACATTTCCAGTTGACTGGGACTTCTTAATTATTGCCCTGATGGTGGAAATGGGCATTTTCAATGGTTGTGCTATTTTCTTATAGCCACTTCCCATATTGTGAAGCTCAACAACCTTTTGCCACACATCACAGCTATATTCCTTGGTCTTACCAATTGTTATGAATGACTAAGGGAATTTGGCCTATGTGTTACCTCATATTTATACCCCTGTAAAACAGGGTGTCATGGTTGAACAATTTCCTGTTCCTAGTCACCCAGGTGTACAAAAAAAAGTAAAATATCAATGGGAATATACTTTAAATATATTCATAGGAGCCAATAATTGTTGCACACCTATATTTAACAAAGTTATATATATATATATATATATATTTGGATAAACCTGTGTTTTGTTTACAATTGTAAAAGTATTTTTGCGAATGTTTTTATCAAAAGGTTAAACAATAGAGACAATTTATCACAGACATATTTACCATGGGTGCCAATATTAGTGGAGGGCACTGTAAATTCAGCCTTAGACAACCAGTCTTAGACAGCTAGGAAAAGAGGAAACCAAGAAGCCACAGCTATAAACTGAAGTATAACAAAACTGCCACATTCAAGACAAACAGAGGCACGTATACAGACCTGTCAACCCTGAAGAGGAACAATGTGTAGTTCCGGAGGGGACGGGGTGGGGGTGGGGGTGTTTATGATAACCACGAGCCGCTTGGGCAAAAAAACTGCAGCTTGTCTGTTTCAAGATGTAGACATTAGAAAAGTTCACAAGCACGAAAATAGTTTCAATAACATTACAAAACTTTTTTTTTTTTTTAAATTTAGTATTTTTTATTTTTATTTCGCTAGAACAGCATGTTCCATCATATCCATTTATCAGCTAGATTGTTGTAAAAAAAAAAAAATTATACAGGAATTACATAATAATAGTTAAAACATTTTTAAGCTAAGCTAAGAGCAGAAAAATAAACAAAATCTTTATTTCATTTATCGTCACCAGTCATTTCATAGACATTAATTTCATTCAGCATTCAGCAACACTGAGAGAATGTGAAAGCCACGCATGTCTAGGATGATGTTGCTTTGTCTGCAAATGTTTTTTTAAAAAAAAAAATACATTTAAAGTAGCATCTACTAATTGACCGAATTTCTGAGCAAATGACATCACTGCGTGATATTTGTGGTTTTTCCCAAGCGCAATTAAGAGTAGGCGTACAAGCCGTAACACTTCTAATATATTGGTTTCTTTGGGTGGTTTTTGAATTTCCTGTGATTGTGGTCATGAGAAAAATGCAAGACCATCCTTCCACAGTCTTTTCACTTGTGGTGTGAAAGCCAAGTGTGAACAAGCACCAACACTACAAGAATTTATGACTGCAAATTCGTAGTATTACATTCCAGTTTAGACCTGCTCACAATCATCATTAGTGCATCATAACCTAGTTTTGTATTCATACCCTGTTGGTGTGAAACCCCTAAATCAGGTCGACCTGTGTGCAAGAAAAGTGTCACATGACCGCAATATAAAAGTACATTCCTGAAAGGCCCTAGAGTTTGTTAGAGAACATATCTAAACAAACAGCATCATAAACATAAAAAATGTCTGGGACAGAAGTATTGTTTATTCATATTTTGCTAGAACAGCATGTTCCATCATATTTTATTCCCCATTTTATAAATTCCTTCATTTATCAGCTAGATATTTGTAAATAAAAAAATTATACAGGAATTACATCATTTTTGGAAGAGTGTCAATCAGGGTTTTATTTATATATATATATATATATATATATATATATATATATATATATATATATATATATATATATATATATATATATATATATATATATATATACACAGGTGCATCTCAATAAATTAGAATGTCGTGGAAAAGTTCATTTATTTCAGTAATTCAACTCAAATTGTGAAACTCGTGTATTAAACAAATTCAGTGCACACAGACTGAAGTAGTTTAAGTCTTTGGTTCTTTTAATTGTGATGATTTTGGCTCACATTTAACAAAAACCCACCAATTCACTATCTCAACAAATTAGAATACTTCATAAGACCAATAAAAAAAACAAACATTTTTAGTGAATTGTTGGCCTTGTACTCATGTACTCAATACTTGGTAGGGGCTCCTTTTGCTTTAATTACTGCCTCAATTCGGCGTGGCATGGAGGTGATCAGTTTGTGGCACTGCTGAGGTGGTATGGAAGCCCAGGTTTCTTTGACAGTGGCCTTCAGCTCATCTGCATTTTTTGGTCTCTTGTTTCTCATTTTCCTCTTGACAATACCCCATAGATTCTCTATGGGGTTCAGGTCTGGTGAGTTTGCTGGCCAGTCAAGCACACCAACACCATGGTCATTTAACCAACTTTTGGTGCTTTTGGCAGTGTGGGCAGGTGCCAAATCCTGCTGGAAAATGAAATCAGCATCTTCAAAAAGCTGGTCAGCAGAAGGAAGCATGAAGTGCTCCAAAATTTCTTGGTAAATGGATGCAGTGACTTTGGTTTTCAAAAAACACAATGGACCAACACCAGCAGATGACATTGCACCCCAAATCATCACAGACTGTGGAAACTGAACACTGAACTTCAAGCAACTTGGGCTATGAGCTTCTCCACCCTTCCTCCAGACTCTAGGACCTTGGTTTTCAAATGAAATACAAAACTTGCTCTCATCTGAAAAGAGGACTTTGGACCACTGGGCAACAGTCCAGTTCTTCTTCTCCTTAGCCCAGGTAAGATGCCTCTGACATTGTCTGTGGTTCAGGAGTGGCTTAACAAGAGGAATACGACAACTGTAGCCAAATTCTTTGACATGTCTGTGTGTGGTGGCTCTTGATGCCTTGACCCCAGCCTCAGTCCATTCCTTGTGAAGTTCACTCAAATTCTTGAATCGATTTTGCTTGACAATCCTCATAAGGCTACGGTTCTCTCGGTTGGTTGTGCATCTTTTTCTTCCACACTTTTTCCTTCCACTCAACTTTCTGTTAACATGCTTGGATACAGCACTCTGTGAACAGCCAGCTTCTTTGGCAATGAATGTTTGTGGCTTACCTAATGAACCAAACTGAGAGACCATTTTGAAGGCTCAGGAAACCTTTGCAGGTGTTTTGAGTTGATTAGCTGATTGGCATGTCACCATATTCTAATTTGTTGAGATAGTGAATTGGTGGGTTTTTGTTAAATGTGAGCCAAAATCATCACAATTAAAAGAACCAAAGACTTAAACTACTTCAGTCTGTGGCATTGAATTTATTTAATACACGAGTTTCACAATTTGAGTTGAATTACTGAAATAAACGAACTTTTCCACGACATTCTAATTTATTGAGATGCACCTGTATATATAAAACCTTGAACACCCTGTTTAGTATCATTAAATCCGTGACTTTAGGAGATTAGTCAGAGAAACAATCAAGGGGCCAAAGGCAACGCTCAACATGATACTACCACCACCATGCTTCACAAGGGGTTACACAATTAGCTCCGGTACAACAATACGTATGCAATCACAATGTTTTCATTTTTATTTGTAAATAATTGTGCAGACTACACTGATCTAAATCAGCCCACTTCAAAATTTTATGCTATTTAATGTAGTTTTGTGGCATATAATTTCAACTAAGTCCATTTCAGTGACACTAAAAAGTTTCAAGGCACTGTAAATATAATCAGCCAGTCAAAACATGTTTGGTTTCCTGTGTTGCCTTCTTTGATTTTGCACCGGAGCCACCAGGCTAATTTAACACATGAGAAATAGAAGTATTTTTTTTTTTTTGCTCCAAATGACATCAGAATGCTACATGATCTCAATAAACATTCTTGCTAAATAGCATGGACGGTGCTTATTTGTAGGCAGAATACCATTATCATCTGTATACCGGCCGGCTTTCCAGAACAATTTAATAGAATGATACGGAAATGTGTTGAGGAAAAAAGGGATTCCACTTCTCCAGATGCCTGCCCCCATATTAGTGCAGTGTTCAGCTACATAGTGAAGTTTTGTTCATGTTTACAGATTATAGTAAGTTGCACTGTGGCCTAAGTCACATCAGCAAGTCTTTGTAACATTATGTAAATTTATGGATTGGGAATATAAGAAAATATCATGCACACCATGCATTTGGGGATAGGTGAACATTATGTAAGTCTGATTCTTTGTTTTCAGCTTTGTGGGCATGGTGGCTTAGTGGTTAGAACATTTGCCTCCCACCTGGGGTTGGGGGTTTGAATCCCACCTATGTGTGTGCAGTGTTTGCATGTTCTCCATGTGCTTCAGGGATTTCCTCTGGGTACTCCAGTGGGATGGAAAAGGTTTTTTTTTTCTGTTGAGAGATGACTTAAAGTGGATTATTTTGTATTTTTTTTGGAACCACAAATGGTTGTAAGAAAAATACACAGAATGGTGTGACAGCAATATTCTTCAGCTTGCTTCTCTGACCCATCACAAGACATCATCGGCACAAAATACCATTGGAGAATAAACTAAAAGTAGATTTTTGGGCTAAGCACACAATGTACAATTGAAGTACAAATTGCACAAAACAACACATTACAGAATCATAAGTTTAGTGCATTTTTTTTTTTTAATGGTTTGAATGAACAACCCGATAAACAGCATTTCGGTTTATCATGTGTGGTATTCAGAGGAAACACGGTATGAACCTAGTAGAACATTAGGAACACAAAAATTTGAAATCACAAATGCAGTTGCGTATCTGCCGTCTGATCTTATATCACAACCAGCTGTCCCTGGTGTGATCTCAATCAAAGTCTGAGCATCAAGAAGCATCCTGCGCATAGATGACAACATTCGATAAAACCACTGATGGTCTGATAGTACATCAGTGGTGTATACCCTTATACCTGAGATTTTTCACTGGCTGTTACGCTAAGCCACTTGAATTTGCTTGGTTTTCAGGTGAGCACCATACTAATGTGTGGGGAAAATTTCTTCAGGTTTGGTTTACACCTCATGCACGAGTTTCAGAAAGAAAGGCGCCTTCCTGAGTACTCGATGCCTTGCAAGCTCAAAACACTACGTTTGACATTATTGCAAAAAGAACATTAGCCACTAGCTTGGTTTCAATCTGCCAAGAGCCAATCGTGTGCTTGCTCTGAACAAACATAATTAACTGCACACTGTTATGCACTTTTGCAAAGAGCCCCCATACTCTTCGCAAAACGGAAGTGTCAAAACCAGAGACCTCAAACACCTGTTATTTTACTTCAGCTTCATAGGCCAAGTCCATCAGTTTAGAGTTCTGTAAGTATTTTCTGCCATTATTTTCCCCAGTATCTATTATTTGCACAATTTATTATATTGTTATATTGATTTTGTTGAATGCATTCATTTTGATCTCTGTGTCTACTGTGGTTCTTCACAGCTAAGGCTTTCATACATATTTTTAAATACAGACAGTGCAATTTTGCAGTTTTGTGACTCATTTGTTGAGCTGGCATTTGCTAGTGTCTGTCACTAAATGCCTGTGGTGTGCAAAACATGTAAGTGTGTTCAACTTCCCAGACAGTTGACCCAGGTTTACAGACAATGCATGACATTTTGCTTTTTTTTTCTTCTTTAAAAGTGTTATTGAATGGCAGCAATGTCAAACAACAGTAGCGGTCTTTCAGAAATCACAATGCGCAGGTGAGAACCTTTAATACATATTAAAGGCAATGAATATAATGGCTAGTCGAATACACTTTTAAAAACGAATCAACACTCTGTGTTTATTGGAAACATTGGTGTATATTCATGTATCTAAAATGTAATTCTCTTGTGTCTTTTTTGCGCTACAGTGTTTTATCAAGTCTCAATGCCAGTGAAGGATTTAAGCGTGATAATTTAAGGTGAGACCTGCAATATCTAAAATCCTCTTCATCTTCCTTCATAATGACCACCAGCACCAAAGCACCTATTTATGGAATAATGCAGCTGTAGGCACAAAAGAAGAGCTTGTATTCACTTCTGCTATTTGTACTATGTTCATTGCAAGAGAAAATATATATTGAATACATTTTATAAATAGGTATATTTAAAATAGGATTTGTACAATAATAAATAATCTGCAGTCTTAAGACTTTGGAGAAGGTAAAGTTAAACTTTTACTGGAAAAGTAAAAAGGGTTCACGCTTGTGAAGTAGAAATCATTCCATGCTCCTTCCGAAATCGCAAAAGGTGGTGTCATTTTGGGTTATTTTAAGATGTGGTTATGGTTTATAGTAGATGGTTAGATCATTTGATGCAAAAAGACAGTACAGTGTGTACCTGCTTCCTATGTTCATATACCACAAGAAATAATTTGACCAGCCTCTACCAAAGTAACACAAATACCAAAAAAATAGGGAGCAGAATGACAGCAGTGGTGCTTGTGGATGAAAAATTCTTGATATTTATGTGACCATCGGTGCAGGTGGCATAACAAACACAATTTATTGTCTTCATTTGAGCTTTAGTGATGTGTGAGAACTAATTTCTATTAAAAAAAAAAACACTTTATAGTAACATAATCAAAGACACGGTGTCCGAAAAAAAGGTTGTTTTTTTTATTTTCCTATAACAGCACTTCCTGGATTGTTTTATTCCTCTTATACAACAGCAACCTCATTTCTTAAATGTAATAATGAACAACACATTATTTGTTTTTATCCGTTCATAGTTACATTTAATGGGTCTCATTTATCAACCTGGATAAAAAGGAATTTATTCGCAAATCATAAACAGGAAATGTGGAAATGTATTCACAAAAATCCCATTAGCTGGAAAAAAAAAAGTTCACATCCAATCAAGCCAATCGATTGATAGATTCAAATTTTATATCTGGTGAGTTACTGCAAATGTATTTTATGAATTATGTGGTCAAGGATAAATTGTTTATTTATTTACATACACAAGTTTAATGGAAACCATTTCATATTAATGACTTGAAAGAAAGCACCCCAAATCAAATCCATAAATTAAGACAAATAAGGCTCTCCATTCAATTAGGACACACACCAAAAAAAATAGTGCCAATTTTGGTTATGCTTATGAAAACATTTATACATACCTTTACAAATAGATTGATGTCTGTGGCCTGATACTGTGAAAACATCCACAAAACAAAATAACGTAATATTTGAAATGTAACAAGAACCTACAAAAGTCCTCTGTCCTGAAGAAATTCACTTAAGTTACAGCTTCACCTCTGACTGTTACATAGTGCTGACGCTGGAGACTCCATCCAGAAATGTTAAATAATTGTCTCCAGACTTCACTATATCAACAATTATACTATATGTCCAAAAGTTTGTGGACACATGCCTATCACACCCATACCATATGTGCTTTTTGAGCATCCCACTCATAATTCTTCCACTCAAACCTGGGCAAACCATGACTTCATGGACCTGCACAGGGGGCATTGCCATGCTGGACCTGCTTTGGGCCGCTTAGTTCCAGGAAAGGAGAAATTGTAATGCTACAGCATACAAAGACATCCTATACAATTGTGCGCTTCTAAGTTTGTGGCAACAGTTTGGGGAAGACCCCTCATAGGGGTGTCATGGTCAGGTGTCCACATACTTTTGGCAATATAGTGTATACTGTCCACCATAAAAGTCCCTGTGTAAGTGTTATATAGAATATATAGAAATGCTAATATATTAGAACAAGTGCAGTAACAATGTCTATTAGAAATAAGATCAAGACCTGCCACTAGAACAACCGACTTTATCGGGTACTGTTCCACAGGGCATCTGGTTCAGGATTTGAATAAAGTTATATAATTAAATCTAAATAAATAAATACTAATAAAGAACAATGTTATAATTTGTGAATAAAAAAACAACTTCTTTTTCCAGCAGCCCTGTTTTTTTTCCCCCCAACTGTTTACCAGTGTTTCCTAGACATAGAAGTAGGGTTAACGACATAAAAAAAAAATGGTACAGACCACAGAAAACATATATAAATATTTCTGAGCACTAAACAGATACAAATAATAGCATTGCAATACACCTCTAATCTATAGTGATATTCTGGCTGTTGTCCATCAGCTATGTAACCTGTCACACATTCATAATTATAAAGCATTGTTTGTTTAACCTATAGGTTTTTTTTGTTTTTTTTTGTTAACTTATAAACTTATAAGCATTCTCGAGAACCACACAACAGCTTTATTTATAAATGAATTGTTGCTTCATAAAAACAGCCAAGGTTATTCATGTGCTCCTCTCTTCTCACTGTTTTCTGCTCCAGCCCAGGATATGACTACTATCATTATTCAAATTCTGTCACTGATGGCCTGTCACTACCCATAGACATTACCAGGTACTACACTATAATATATATATAATATATATACTGCATGACAGTTTACTATTCTATAGCTAGCATGACTCATCATAGTTTATAAGCCATTAAATGCTATTATACCACACTGCTGTTGAATTTTCAGTTATTGGTCAGAAGGTGTTGATAAATTGTCTACAGGCCTGGTTGTAATTCAAATGATAGGATTACATTAATGTCCTACATATACACTATATGGCCAAAGGTTTGTGGACACCTGACCGTCCTACCCATATGTCATACATGGGCCTTCTGCAGGATTTAATGTGACTATAATTGGGTAAAAAATTGCTGCGGTATAAGGGGAATAAAACACCTTGGGTTGCTGTTTTGCTGTTGTTGGTAAATTAATCGACTTAATTGTGATGGAAAAACTAACTCCATTCAGTGTTGGGTCACATCACACCAGCCGGGTGTGGATTATTTTCCTATAGCAGCACATCCTCAAGTGTTCTATTCCTCACCTAAATGCATCTATAGTAGGGATGAAATCCAATATGAATACATTATTCAGATTAAACAGATAATGTTTCCTAAATGAATATGAAGTCAGATGCGAATAGTAGGTGGACTATTTTGTTTTATTATTATTATTATTATTATTATTATTTAGAAAGCTTGCCAGCTTCAGACTAGGTGTGTGCATCGGGACTGTGCTCCCATAGGACAAAGAAAAAAAAAAAAAAAAAGTTGTGAAGGTTGTGGGGAGGGTTGCCAGGTTTTAGCAAAATTGCCACCCTATCTACAACTTAAAAACCACACAAAAAATTGAAATTTAAATTATTCAGTTTATGCAATATGCAGATATAATAATATGGAACCTGGTAACCCTGCACATGGACGATAGACTAAAGAGATGTAAAAATTATTATTTTTTTTTTTTCATTAGTGGTTTGTTCATGTAGTTTGACCTAAACACTGCCTTACTAACCTATAGTGATATTCTGGCTGTTGTCCATTACCTACAAAACCAGTTGCACATTCATAATTATGAAACTCTGTTTAAACTATAGTTTTTTGTTTTTTTTTACTTATTAACAAGCATGTTTGAATACCACAATACACCTTATTTATAAATGAACTGTTGCTTCATAAAAGCATAAGATTATTCAATTTGTGCTCTCTTCTCACTGTTTTCTGCTCCAGCCCTACATATGACTACTCTGAATATTTTAATTATGGTACTCAAGACAAACGACCGTGTGATTACGGAACCCATGCAAGCCATTTTCTCCCAGTGCTCTACTCCCTGTTCTTCATTGTGGGCTTCCCAGGCAACATGCTGGTGCTGTGGGTGATCCTGAGAGGTGCTCAGATGAAAAGCATGACTGACGTGTCTCTCCTGAACCTGGCCATCGCTGACCTTCTACTAATCTTCTCTCTCCCCTTCCTGGCTCACTATGCCAGGTATACCTGGGTTTTTGGCAGAGCCATGTGCACTCTGGTCCTCAGCGTGTACTACATCGGATTTTACGCCGGCATTTTCTTTATTGTGCTGATGAGCATCGACAGATACTTGGCTATCGTCCATGCTGTGTTCGCCTTGAGAATCCGAACAAAGGCTTATGGGATTTTAGCTAGCGTGGCCATCTGGATCATAGCTATTGCAGCATCATTTCCTGAGCTACTGTATCTTGGAATTGAAACGAATGGGACTAAAATAATTTGCAGTGCTTATCCGAATGATGGAAATCACAAGAATGTGAGAAGTGCAGGTTTTATTAAAATGAATGTTTTGGGCCTGCTAATTCCGCTGAGCATCGTGGGATTCTGTTACACGATGGTGCTCCGGAGGCTTCTGATGCTTCGTACATCAAAGAAACTGGCCATTCGTCTTGTTGCTGTGGTCATGGTGGTCTTCTTCTGCTGTTGGATGCCGTACAACATTGCAGCATTCGTCAAAGCACTGGAGCTGCGGGGAATCCTGCTTTCAGAGTGTGAGTTCAGCAAAAGGATCCAGCTGATGCTGCAAGTCACTGAAGCCATAGCGTATTCGCACAGCTGCCTCAATCCATTCCTCTACGTGTTTGTGGGTGAAAAGTTCAAGCGGCACCTCACCAGGCTTCTGCGCCAGACACCATGCTTCCAAGTGCAGTGTATGAAGCGCTACATGACCCAGGCCGCAGCCTCAGTGTATTCCCAGACAACAAGCGTGGACGAGCGCTCGATTGGTGTCTGAATGGTATATATATATATATATGCACTGCTGGGCGTATTCAGAGTTCAGTTATGCATATATGTAGTAAGGATTTAACACCAAAATTGAGCACATTGGTATTTAGACCTCACACATAATTCCAAACTTATTCGGAAGTTACACGTGTTGGGTGGAGTTTGATTAAACCATATGCGTATATCAGTTGTATACGATTCTGACTTTCAACTTAAGCCCATTTTCTTACACGATATTGACTTGAGCAAGGAGCAGTATTAAATCTAGTTTGATGTAATTATGATATACCACACTGAAATAATAATAATAATAATAATAATAATAATAATAAAAAAAAACAAATCTATATCCAATATCAAATACATAAATATGTCACCAAGTCCACGAAAAGGTTTTCTTTTTCCCATGGATGACACTGGGGGGGAGACGGCATCTTAATCAGATTCACTGCTAATCTTGAGGACTGAATTTTTTATGGATAAAATTTTTAAAAAGTGAGCCGTAAGTACAGCAGATGAATGTTCTTTCAGCTCATTCCTCAAGCCATAGGCAAACCGTGGCTACATTAAGTTGTGCACACAATTATATGGTCTTGCATAACATAACAACAATACTGGAGGTGGCCTAGATGCTAGTGAAAAACCCTCATCTCTGATCCATCTAAAATCTTGAACTACACATAAATATGAGTAACTTTTCCTGTGTAAATATCGACACAAAATTAGGACTTAAGTTGCCACCTCTGAATACTGCCCTTAAATGTTTATATCCCTCAATGCCTGGGTCACTAAAGGACAATTGGGCCGATGTTGAGGCTGATTCACTCCCTTTGATGATCACAGAAAGTATCCAGATTTTAGCTGATAGATATTAAATATGTTCAGTATTTATGACTTAACCTCCTGTAATGTGAGTGGACCACATATTACCTAGTGTGAAAAAACGATGTCCTGTGTGAAAGAACAATAACCAGGCATTAGATGGGTGTGAGGTTGTATTTGTACAGGTTATATATCTTTAATGTTCAATTTTAAAATAGTGCTAAAGACTGTTTTTTTAAAGCTAAATACTGCTTTTAGTTTTAGTCTAGTTTGCACATCTTTTGTAAAATGTTATGTATGTGTTCATGTGCCAACCTGAATATAAATCAGAGGTTTTCATTGGTCAATTAATCTTCTTGTGCAATATCATATCTATTAAAGAGTGCTAAACACACTGGGACATCAAAACATGCAGATCCATACCCTGTCGTATTTTGTGCATCTCTGAAAATGTTTATCGAAACAAACCCCAAAGTTGAACATTTCCGTGTAATGTGTTCCTGAAATAAGCAAGTGTTTTATTCCTCTTATACCATAAAAATTTATTAAACATTTCATACATTTTTTTTTCATTTATAGTTACATTTAATGTTGTGGAACAACTTAGTTCCTGTTATCACTTACATTATAGCAGCTATGGACAGTTATTTCATCACCAGCCTCTCTATTTTCCCTCTCTAGAAGTTAATAAGCCAAAAACAACAAAAACAAACCCAACTTGTCATGTTGCTGAGAATTTATAAATCGCAAATAGTCCCCTGTTGCAGAACACTTACTGACACTGGAGCTGACGCTGGCGCTGACACTGGAGACTCCTTCCATAAATGTTTAGAGAAAACTATTTATCAACCACTATAACATTTTGTTAAAAAGTAACACACATTTAATCGGTTTGTTATTAGCCTTAGATTATGTGGAGCATCCGTCAGATAAGCCCCCATGAATGAGCAGTGATGATAGAAACGATAATGTCTTAAAACTAACACATTATTATAAAACTACGATTTGACGTTCAGCTGGAACGACTGTCTGAGCTGCAGTAATAGAAGATTAATCAACACCTTCTGACAAATCAGAATTGAGAATTCATTAATGCTGTTGTTAAAAAAGAATGAGTGTAATTTGCTGAACACCTGTATAGAATTAGCATATTAAAGTGATTTTGCTGTCTTGGGTCTTATTGGTGCATTGTATTTACAAATGTCTTCCACTTTCTTATTGGATTTATAACTCACATAAAAAAAACAACACTTCGCCCTCTCTTACCTCATTTCAATGATATTTTGTACTCCTTAATGCACAGTATAGGACATGGACCGAACATACACCAGTAAAAAATGAGGCCTAAAGTCTTCATGTAATTCTGGAAATGAGATTTACATACAGTAACTGTTTGGTAAATAAAGTACACATTAAATATTTTATTTGCATCTGGATCTCATCTATGGTTTAGCTGTAGAATTTAAGATTTAGAAACTAAGCTTCGCTGCTCAAGTTGGCGCAAACACGAATATAATTTGCTCTTTCACTGCAGAAGAAAGGTAGTGGTTATTCTTGCTTCTCAGCAACTTCTTTTCTCTCTCTCTCTCTCTCTCTCACTTCTTTTTTTCTCTTTGCCTGTGAGGATTTTCGTGTCAGCAATGTCGGTACCTCTGCAAATCATGAGTTTATTCTTATTTCGGAATACATCATTTAAAAAGCAGGCAAAATTAATTTCAAACTGGTTCACTTGCATTCATATTTGAAAGTATATAGATATATATCTTTTATGTGTTTGTCCTAAAACACAAGGTTAACTCTCAACATGATATTGACCCAATTATTACATTCCTCGATCCATTGTGGTCCCTACTGATTTACGTAAATAACACTGTTTTTACTTGGTGAAAAAAAAAAGGCAGCTCTAGCTAGTACAGACATGTGAGAAAGAACAAAAACAGCCATTGGAAACAAACAAATCAAGAAAAATAATTTATGACTGTGTAGATGTTATTTCATTTAAAACCTCAAAACTAGTATCAGGTTATGAGGTGTGAAAACTGGGTCAGACCGCAGCCCCCTTCCCATCAACACTACAGAAGCTGGCATGTGCATACTTCATATGAAACTTTCTCATACTGCCACACTGTTTACTAAGAACACCATCATACATTGGTAATAAATACACTTTTTTTTTGTACAGGAATTACGACTTCTTTTGGATGATAGATTTCTGTCTTTCAGTCTGCCACAGGTAGCACTGAGTCATAATTTCATGACCACCTACAGCTGGAAACTCATTTTAAAAATATTTGTATATCACTCATGTGTACTTGCAGTCTCTCTGGGTCTTAAGAAATACGTCAGTTTAAATTGTAAAAGTGTGCATTACAATTAAAAAAGATAAACTCAGTCTTGCAAATATTTGCTCCTGTGCGCTTCACTGTTTTTTGTTAAAACACAAAAGCTTTGCTTTTTATTTATACTCACTTCCGGATGAGCTGCTACATCTGCAGGTTGATTTTCTTTCCTTTTTATTTTTATTTTGTTTTGCTTTTGTGGTTTCTTCTAGCCAAGACAGCAGCATGATTCATCATGTGCAGCATATGAAATTGAACTTTGCTGCTTGAATGCACCAAGTTAATGAACTGTTACATTCATACATTCATTTTTGCAATGTCAATCTGCACAATCTTTTTATCCGCAGTTTTGAAATTTGATTCAGGTAGCATACAGAATAGCACTGATTCGGTTCCCGGGTTTTGGTATATAGAGTTGTAGTACAGAGAATTAGTGTAAACAACATATCTGCTATTTCGGTGAGGAGGACAGGAAGCCAGTTTGTACATTCAGGCTGATCTAGGACCAGCTTTTGCCTTTCATATTTGAACTAAAATATCTTTACACGTACAGCACTTAAGATGATGAGAAACATGTCACAAACTGGAAATTCAATCCAATCCATTCAGGCCACAGACACTCTGTAGGCTACCTGAAACAAATTTCAAAATTGCGGATAAAAAGATTGTGCAGATTGACATTGCAAAAATGAATATTTTATCCGATTTTCGGCCAATATCTGTATTACCGTTTATTTCTAAGGTGATGGAAAAAATTGTGTGTTTACAGCTTCAGTCCTTTTTAACAAATAATCAGATTTATGAGATATTCCAGTCTGGCTTCAAATCCTTGCATAGTACTGAAACAGCTCTTATAAAGGTGCTTAATGTCGTTTTTAAGCCTTTGATACTGTTGATTACGAGATTCTTATCTCTCGATTAGAATCTTTTGTAGGCCTGGGAGGTGCTGTTCTAAGTTGGTTTAAATCTTTCTTAACAAATAGAAGATTTAGGGTTAAAATAGGAAATTGTACTTCATCTCTGGGTCTTTCAATATGTGGTGTTCCTCAGGGCTCGATCTTGGTTCCTACTCTTTTTTTCTCTGTATTTAATTCCTCTGGGTTCTGTGTTTAGAAAGCATGGTGTTTCTTTTCATTGTTATGCCGATGACATGCAAATATATTTACCAGTAACTAGGAAAAAAGAAAATGCTGTAAATACTTTATCTGCTTGTCTTGAGGATATTAAATCCTGGCTTTCAAAAAATTTTCTCTTCTTAAACACAGATAAAATGGAGGTCATAGTATTTAACTCCTCAGACCTCAAGCATCCAAATCACATTGATTTTAAGAACCTTAATTAATTTGTTTCCCCTTCAGTGCGAAACTTGAGTGTAGAGTTTGATAACTCTTTGAAATTCGATAAACAGATCCAGCTTTTTCTTTCTTCGATCCCTTTCTAAAATTAAACCATTTCTTTCTGTAGCTTCTCTAGAGATTGCCATCCATGCCTTCATCACGTCAAGGCTGGATTACTGTAACTCGCTGTACTATGGCATTTCGAAAACCCAAATCTCTCGTTTACAGGTAGTACAAAATGCAGCAGCTTGATTTCTGAAGGGGTGTAAAAAATTTGATCATCTTACACTCATTCTGAGATCCCTGCATTGGCTGCCTTTTCAGTACAGAATTGAGTTTAAAATTCTTCTATCTGTCTTTAAGTCACTGAACAATTTAGCTCCGCCTTATCTTACAAACCTACTTCATCCTTACATCCCTACAAGACGATTACGATCCGAGGAAAAACTTCTCCTCCAGATCCCTCGCACTCGTCTAAAGACGAGAGGAAACAGAGCGTTTGAAATGGCTGGTCCTACTCTCTGGAACAATTTACCATCTCATATTAGAACGGCCTCCACTCTACCTGTGTTTAAATCTAGTCTAAAAATTCATCTTTTTTCTCTGGCGTTTAAAAATTGATTTTGTTATAGTTTTGTTATGTGTATTTTTACATTACGCTATTGATGTGCTATTGACAGTGTACAGCACTTTGGTCAGCTTTTAGCTGTTTTTAAATGTGCTTTAGAAATAAACTTGAACTTGAACTTGAACTTGACAGTCAGAAATGACAAACATATTTGTCCTGACCAGTGGGTTCAGCTGATATGAATAAACAGCTCGTCTCACATAAAACCTGGGTGGTGCAGAGGAAGCCATCTTCTAAGTTTAAAAGCAACAGCTGAAGAGACGACTGTGACCTAAGACCTGAAAAACAAAAGAGCTGTGCTATTATGAATGTGTGAATAAGCCTAACTAGTGTAGCTTGTTGACTATCAGAAGGAAATAATTCAGAGGGAATTTTCAAAGATACTGTCTAGGCTTGCACAATATAACAATTTTATCATCCCTACATGATATTACACTGCCACATTATCCAGTGACAGATGGCCGGATGGTCCCTCTCCTTTTTAGTCCTCTTTAGTTTAGAGGACGTGGCGTCCATGGTTTCCAAAAAGAATTTCAAATCTCGATTTGTCTGACCACTTTGCCTCGGTGCATTTTAAATGAGCTTTGGCCCAGAGAAGACGGCAGCGTTTCTGGATCATGTTCACATATGGCTTCTTCTTTGCAAGATAGAGCTATTGTGACACTATATTATTTTTAATGTGACCGCAAAAGGAGAACCAACTGAGAATCTGCCCCATAAGCACAAATACACCTTTGCAACATCTGAGTGACATCTCCATTTTCATCTAGAAGACATCTTATTTACGGTGTTTGTTTGAATATGTACTCTCTCTCTCTCTCTCTCTCTCTCTCTCTCTCTCTCTCTCTCTCTCTCTCCTCATGTACCACATGATTACAATATTTAAGTTATTAATAAATGACATAACACTCTTTTTAACAGTTTATAATTAAATTGAAAGTTGTGCAGCGTCTGAGAGTTAGTTCCTGTTCTCAACTACGTTTTTGCTGCGATAAACAGTCATTCCCTCATCAGTCTGTCTGTCTGTCTATTCCTCTTTCTCTCTCTCTCTCTCTCTCTCTCTCTCTCTCTCTCTCTCTCTCTCACTCTCTCTCTCTCGCTTGCGCTCTCTCTCCAAAAATCAAAAAGCGTAAACTCCTCTGTCCCGAAGACTTTCCCGAGCTGGAAAACTTTGACTGTTACAAAGCACTTACAACCGAGACTCCTTCCATAAATGTTGAATAAATGTCTCCACATCAATGATTATACATTTTACTTTGTTAAACAACACGTTTTTAAAATCTGTTTATTATTAGTCTTAGGTTATGTGGAGCGTCCGCCGTATAAGTCCCTGCCTATGAGCTGTATTAGAACAAGGGCATTAATATAAACCAATTGTTCATGTTACAGCCAGAACTACTGTCCAAGCTATGCTGTTATATGGAATTAATGCACACTTTCTGACCAATCAGATTCGACCATTCAGCCACACTGTGGTATAAAGATATATGACTGATTACAAGTATGTCTTTGCTATAGGTACACCATATAATGTTCCCTAAATGCATATGCAAGCAAATAAAACTTGTTTTTTTTTTATTAATAAATTAACAATTCACAGTAGGTATGTAAATTATTTACCCAGAATATATATACAATTTTATAACAATGTCACGTATTGAGATTGGAGACAGATGCAAATGCAGGTAAGGCAGTTTATTTAAAAGGCCCAGCAAATAATCCCAATCGTGAAACAAAAGCACGTAAACAGAAACAGAAACCGGGTCAAGGTCAAAACCAGAAAGAGCAGACTCAATATCAGGCTTGGTAACGACAGAGACATGAAGGCAACTGAGTGTTTACTTCACAAAGTTCTGGTGATTGAAAGTCTCTTTATAAAGGGTGGATGTGTGTATGTGTAATGTGATTCAGGTGTGCACAATCAGAAGTCTGGTGAATGGAATAGTATGTACTGTGTGTATGGCATCAACATTAAGTGCACATTTTCAGATTTTTCCAAGTCTTAAAAAGTATTTAAAATCAGCACATACAATTCCCTTTAACTGATAAATCTGAGATAACTAGTAAAAAAAAATAAAAAAAATAAAAGCAGGCCCATTCATGGCCTCAGGTATCAGGTTATGAATAGATTTCTTTCCAGTAATGTGTGATAAGAGCACTGATGCCACAGATATGGCTCATCTGTTGACTTGTGGTTCCACGTATACTTAAACGTGTGCAGACATTTTTTTTTCTTTTTCTAATGATGCTGAACAAGAAGTGACTGAGATCTGAGATACCTGACAGTCGCCTCGGAATCTCCTGAACAAGACGTAGACCTAACTCGCAGGCACAAAGTCACTGCTCCCATTAAAATTATTACTTGGTGAGGGATTTTTTTATTTTTATTTCAACAACTCAGTTAAGCATTCACCATAAAGTGTTTAAAACTCAATTACAGCAAGAATGCAGTATTGTTGGTGACAAAATGTGTTGTTACCTCAAGTCTGTGGCCCATGACTGCATTTATTATTTATTTATTTATTTATTTATTTTTGGCCAGGGACTTATTCAGGGGCTGTACGGTGGTACAGCAGGGAATGTTGGTGCCCTACAGTTTGAATCTAAGTGGGTCTTCAGTTTGATTCTGAGCTTGGGCTACTATTTGTGCAGAGCTCATATGTTCTTTCCATGTGCATCTTGGTTTTAACTGGTTTCTTCTCACCTCCATAAAAATTTTTTTAAAAAACATGCCAGTAAACGGCTACATTTACCTGTTCACATCTGTGCAAACGTATGCCTAGAATAGGTGTCTAAAGTTAAATTCAAATAGGGCCAATATGGCAAAGGATTTTTTTTTTTTTTGGTGTAGCAGTTTTTTTTTAAAGCAGGTTTGTCCCTGTTTGTTTGGACACTGTACCCTCATGTGTCATGTGAAACTTGGTGAGGCTTCCAACTCTGTGTTTTTATTTTTATATCAGGTACATGAAAGACAGTGGCAAGAGCAGAGGAAGTGGACTTGCCGTTTATGTGAAGACCTTGGACATATTACCCAAATCTTTAGCTCCTTACTGTTTGACTGCAGCCATATTACATGCCATGGGGTGTTTTCATATGATTTTGTTTTGGTAATGTGCTGAATGCCCCTCCCTCCAATGATGCAACAGCCTCAAAGGAGCAGATACTTTCTGCGGTTAGTAAACATATGACAGCTCGTATCAATGCATTTGTGGCAATTTCTGGAGGTTTTAACTTTGTATTCCTCTCCACCACACTCCACAATGTTCTCATTAGTATGTGCCATGTTAAACAAGAGAAAATAGGACAATTGGTCTGTTATATGCCAATGTCAAGGAGGCATACAAATCTGCTGCTCTGCCACCAAATTGCAGATCTTATCACAATTCAGTGCATCTCACTCCAACAGACAGATCCGTAGTTCTATGGCTCCCTGTTAATATCAGGACGGTGAAGAAATGGACAAAGGGGGCTGAAGAGGCTCTGCAGAATGGGCTTGAGGAGGCAGACTGGACTTGAGGAAAAGACAGTTAGAGCTGGAGCACAAGCTGCAGAAGACTAACGTGAATGAGGTGTGGAGTGAAATGAGGACCATCAGCGACTACAAAACAGACTGGAAAGGAAGTGGTGGAAGGGATGGGAAAGAGTGCTAGCAATCTGAATCTGATGATCTGAATCAATCAGATTGGAGAATTCAACAGTGCAATGGTATGATTTCTATTCTCGCATCTTAAACACATATAATAACTCACATATTAGACTGGTTATCATTGTTATGTGAAGTCACTTTAGTATGTAATGTAATATAATATAGAATATTTTATTCACTTTTTATTCATTATAGAAATGGTGGGAAATTCAGTCTACCTCTACTCGGAAAAAATGTCTTCATATCTCGTTACCACAAGATTTCTTGAGAAGTCAGTTAGCTCACTACGTCAAAACATAACCACAAGCTCATTGTGGCTGCATAAGAGTGCATTAGCTGTTAGCTGGGCAGACGAACCATGTGCCAAACACCAAGCATATCTCTATACAGCCCCATGACTCGTCACAAAAACTCAAGTGTGGAAACCGGAGACTTCAAACATCAGCATCTCATTTCATTTCTGACTTTGAGCCACAAAGAACAAGTCTTTTACCAAATTTTTTATAAACATTTAATAGTAATGTTACCCCATATATGTGTTTGTACCTATTATTTGAATCAGTTTTTTCAGTGTAAATGGTGCTTGCTGTGTGTTATTGATTTTGTTAATTGCTGTATGCATGAATCTTGATCTGGATGTCTTCTCTGGTTCATCTTCACAGCTAAGACTTTTACAATTATTTATAAGTACGGAATCTGCTGTTCAGCAGTTTACTGACTCATTTTTTGAAATGACATTTACCAAATGGTACAAACACCAGTGGTGCACAAATGTCACAGGTAGTTTACAGACATTACAGATTAGTTTTATGACAGTTGTTGCCCTTTTCTCTAATTTGTATCCCCAAGTTCAGTGTTTGATGCTGAAGAGCAACAATGTTGAACACAACTATGGTCTTTCAGAAGTCATAACACACAGTCAAATGCACTTTTTTTAAATAAATCACTTGTTTTGTGCTTATATAAAATGGTGTATATGTAAGCATATATGTACCATCCCTTCTGAAACTATTGAGAGCCAAGGGCAATTCATTTATGTTGCTGTAGACTTAAGGCATTTGAGTTTGAGATCAAAAGATGGATATGAGATGAGAGTTTAGCTTTTATTTCCTGGTATTTACATCTAGATGTGCTAAACATAAAACATACATCCTTTTATATCAGACCACTGAATTGTTAGGCAAGCAAAAGTATAGGAACAGACAAGTATTGAAGTAAATTAAAGTGAATAGCACTTATTATTTGGTTGCATATCCCTTGCTTGCAATAACTGCATCAAGCCTGTACCTCACTGACATCACCAAATTGTTGGTTTCTTCTTTTGTGATGCTTTTCCAGCCTTTTACGGCAGCCTCTTACAGTTGTTTGTTTCGGGAGGTTTCTCCCTTCAGTCTCATCTTCAGGAGGTGAAATGCTGCTCAATTGAGTTAAGGACTGGTGATTGACTTGCCAGTCTAAAACGTTCCACTTTTCCCCCCTGATAAAGTTTTTTGTTATGTCGGCAGTGTGTTTTGGATCATTGTCTTGCTGCATGATGAAGTTCCTCTCTATTCATTGGATGCATTTCTCAGACAAAATGTTCCTGTAAACTTCTGAATTCATTCTGCTGCTACCATCATGAGTTCCATCATCAATAACGATTATTGAGTCTGTTTCTGCAGCAGCCATGCAGGCCCAAGCCATGACACTACCTCCACCATGTTTCACAGATGAGCCATGTTTTGTATCATAGCTACAGCTATAACATATAGTCATAACCTATTTATATACATTATATACAGCCATAATGTATGGGAAACCTTGGGTTCTGGCATTCATTTGGATGTTACTTTGACACATACCACCTACCTAAACATTGTTACAGACCATGATATCAGTATTCCCTAATGACCGTTTCATCAGAATCATGTTTGAGGAACATGACAAAGAGTTCAAGGTGTTGACTTGGCCTCCAAATTCCCTGATCTGATCGAGCATCTGTGGGATGTGCTGGACAAAAAAGTACGATCCATGAAGGCCCCACCTCACGACTTACAGGACTTAAAGGATCTGCTGCTAATGTATTGGTGCCAGAAACCACAGTACACCTTCAGAGGTCTTGTGGTTTTAATGTTATGGTGTATATGTAAGCATATATGTACCATCCCATACAGTATATCCCCCATCCTGATTTCTTCTGTTTTTGTGTATGTCTCATACTAAATAGTTTTAGATCTTTATACAAAATACGACATAAAACAAAGGCAACCTGAATAAACACGGTATTATTTATTATTATAAAAAATATTTATTTTTTATTCAAGCAAAAAAAAAAAAAGTTAGCCAACACCTATCACCCATGTGAAAAACTAATTTCCCCCTTAAACTTAAAATCTGATTGTGCCACCTTTAGCAGCAATAACTGCAACCAAACGCTTCCGATAACTGGAGATCAGTCTTTCACAGCACTGTGGTGGAATCTTGGCACACTCTTCTTTGCAGAACTGCTTTAGTTCAGCCACACTGGAGGGTTTTCGAGCATGGACTGCCCGTTTAAGGACCTGCCACAGCATCTCAATTGGTTCAAGTCAGGACTTTGACTAGGCCACTCCAAGACTTTAAATGTTGCTTTTTTTGAGTCATTCATAAGTGGACTTACTCCTATGCTTTGGATCATTGTCTTGCTGCATAATCCATTTGCACTTGAGTTTCAACTTATGGACTGAAGATCAGACATTCTCTTTTAGGATTTTCTGGTCAAAAGCAGTTTTGGTACCAAACTGGGCCTTCAAAACACATTCATAAGTACTCTACTCATCGGTACTAAAGCAGTTTTAGAGGATTTCTGTATATTGCTGTTCTATCTGTAATTTATTTTAACCTTATCATAGACAATATTACTTTTACTAGCAGCACACATATGAAGTATTAGGAAAGGGTTCTATCTTTTTTGTTCCTCAGCTGAAGTGCTGCCACCACAAAAGATGAGAATCCATTACAACTAATAAATAAAAAAAATTACTAATAAAGCATTATTAAAACTGCACTTTTTTATGAAGTTCAAATTCTAGTTAAATGGATTATTTTAATGCCCTCAAATTAAAGTGGCAATCACATTTGTAAGATGATGGTTTTAAAAAATATCATTAAAAAAGCCATAATCAAAATCACATAAAAGAAATTAGTTTTGATATTAGCCTTTCATAATTTCTCAAACATCGCTTTATGAAAGATGCGTAGGTTACAAATGTGTTCTAAAAAGCCATATGTAGGTAGACATAAAAAAGTGTATATGCTCCTTAAATTATTATTTTTTTAAACTAGCTCTAAATCTCTTCAAAGAATTTAAATGGACAAATTTATATAAAAAGTTGTGCATATAAAAAAAAAGGAGTTTTTGGCATAGCTAACTGATAGGTATTGGTGCTTAAGTACAGTAGCTAGTGGTTTTTTGATTGTTTTTTTATTGAATAAGTAAGCATTATGGGTTGTATTCAGTGACTTAAGCCCAAAGGCTACTTTAATAAGGGTCTTGCCGGAGTCCCTGCTTGTACTCTCCATGCAAAGTACATTGTCCTTAACCATTACGTGACAATTAGCATACGTAATAATCTCTTTCTCTCTCTCTCGCTCTCTCTCTCTGTCTCTCTCTTTCTCTGTTTAGCTACATATGCTACTCTTGTCATACCAGTGATCCTGACCAATTCTGCTCTCCAAACCTGCCTGATCCAACCCGATGCCCACTTCTGGCTATAGTTCTCATCACTTGGAAATCACTCGCTCTTGCTGAGGATGGCCCCACATGGACAGCCTAAAGATCAATGAGATTATTGTGGATGGTACCACTTCAAAACCATGAAGATGGCTTTGGACTGCAATTGATATGAACAGTTTTGCTACTTTGGACTACAACTGCTATGATACCTTTAGGACTGCAGTTGCCACTAAAAGTTTTGCACTCGAGTCTCCTTCAGTGAACAGTTAATGACTTCAACAAAACAGACTTCATGTGAAAACTGTAATGAATTTCCTGGTTACACAATAGCACTTTTTGACCATGTAGTACACCGTTATAAAAGAGAATTATTTATAATTGCACTATCCGGTGTCACCCAGATGGGTTCCCTTTTGAGTCTGGTTCCTCGCAAGGTTTTATTTCTCATATCATCTCAGGGATTTTTTTCCTTGCCACCCTTAAAATTTATAATAAATACGTATAAGAAAAAAGTGCCTTAAATTTCTACTGTGAATTTATATATTACTGTAAAGCTGCTTTGTGGCAATGTCCATTGTTAAAAGCGCTAAACAGATCAAATTGAATTGAAGTGAATTGACAGTGGTCAAGAAGTGGTCAATAAGAAGTGTGGCTGTATTTAAAATGAAAAGTTTTTCATTTGCTAAGTATCATTGGATTTTGCTACTTAATGGCTCTACACCGGCTTCAGACCCTTTGTACTTCCAAGATATTGCCCATTCACCTTGTTGTTGTGTTTTTTTTTATTTTTATTTTTTAAATTTTTGAATTTTTTTTAGGTAAGTACAGTTTACCATAACATTCCTTTTTCTGAACTATTTATTTATTTACTTATTAATTTATTTATTTATTATGAAACCCCAATAAAGCCCATTTCAGTTCCAGGTTGTATCACAACACAATAGGGGTGCACACTCATGTAGGGTATTGCATTGTAAATAAATCAATGCTATAAATAAATAAATAAATAAATGATAATTAAATAAAAGACTTTGATATATTGATTTACCCTTACGGGTTCTTACAAATGGTGGTGCTTACTACTCCACATTATACATGAAATACATCAAAAACCTTGCTTGATTTTGTAAAAAAACAAATATATGATGCAATTTATTAACATTATAATTGAGTGTGTTATTGCACACCATACATTATCATCTAGTGATCTATCATTTTTCTCCAATAATACTGTTTTGTGCTTGTATTTCTGAAAAATGGTGGAATCTGGTTTGAATAATACACATCAATAAAGTTATTTTTGGCTTTATTATGTATTATATGTTTCCTTAGGGTTACTTGCATGTAAAGCAGTGAATTATTGTATCTGTAGAGGTTTTTGATGGTTTTCTTATTTGATTATTTTGTTCGATAAAAATCTATCTGTGGATTTTCCCATTTTGATACACTTCACCTGATTGTTTTTAAAATGCAATGATTTAAAATGTATTTTTTTTTCTTTTGCCACAGTAACTGCATGTGCAATTTGTGACATTTGCTGTTTTAATCATCTGAATAAATAATTTGTGATTTAAATAAGCATCCTTTGTGTCCCGCGACAGAGATAGTAATAGTTACAGGTTAAGTTTCTTTATTTCTCCCAAGGGCAAACTATTCCAAAACTATACCATGAACCAGAAACTTAGGTTCGCAAACTTCGCAACCATAAACACTTCATATACTTCACACTGAATGAATAGAGTGAGAGTCTTTATATACTGTGGGGCTGTGATTATGTGATTGAGTCCAGGTGTGGCTGATCAGTAAGTCAGTGAATGTGAATGTCTCTGTTGTTGCTGGGAGTTGCAGTCGGCAGCCATATTTGTAGGCTGCTCTGTGTTCTGTGATTTGGAAAGCAAACGCCGTTTCCGGCGTTGACGTGACCCTTTGGTTCCGTTTATTGAAAAACAACATACAAAACAGTGTAGGAATTATTCAGTTCCTTCCATACTCCACAAATGGTACAAAATTTGCATTTATCTGTCATTTCTAGCTCCTTCCATGTTAAACCTCTCCGTACAGAAATCTCTAGCATATCAAAAAATTACATTTTTATTATTGTTGCTACATGGTATTGTGTGTTTTTAATCAGTTTATTGTTAGTCCCAGTGAATGATCTTCTACTAACATATGCGAACAAGCACATTAATATGAACCTGTGATTTGCAGCCTGAACTACTGTCTGAGCTGTGGTTATAGAAATGTAATCGACACCTTGTGACCAATCAGAATTGAGCATTTAACAGCACTGAGAAAAAAATAAAAATAAAAATTTACTTTTTGCTTATGAAATCTCACATCTCACAAACCAGAGGATCCACTGAACCAGGAGTGCATGACTTTTGAATTTTGTTAGAGAGGTGGGAATCACAATCCAGTATTGTTAAAGCTATGATATTTATTATTGAGTATCAAGTTACATCCTTAAGATGTGAGCTGGAGGTCTCTCGTTCTCCACTGGTGGAGGCAGAGACTGTGGGTAGATAGATAGACTTGTTTTAACAGAGAAAAATGGAAAGTTTCAGCTGTTCTGTAACTAGGAAGTAGTTCTATTGGTGTGTTCCTGGGTTAGCTTATCTTATAATTTTAAATAAACCAAATGCATGGGATACTTAACTTCTGTGAGCGTAATTTGAGCTTCAAAAAGTTTGTTTCACTTGCAGATGTGGATGAGGGCAGTGATGTTTGTCTACCTGGATCTTCTGCTAGAGTGTTGCTTTTTGAACCTGGATGTATGCAGCGTCCCAGATCTGCTTGCTCCTCCTCATCAAGCCATTTACTACTGGGACTTCTGTAGGTTCTCCAGACCATATGAGCAACAGGGGGTTAATAGCAAAGTACACACTGAAAAGGAGTCATTTCTGTGGATGAGTGTGTCAAGGAATTTTGAACATACTCAGCCCATAGAAAAATAAGTCTTCTCTGGGGGACACTCTGGTGGTGGAGGGTCCTCCTTTGCCCTACGAATGTTATCCATCTGATGGGGCAGCTGTACCGGACTCAGGAAGAAGGGATTCAGGGAGACTTCCTGAAAATCCTTGTGCAAATGAGAAATCAGCTTTTGTAGTCTTAGATCTCGGTCTGTAGGGAGGGTAAACTTAAAACATGTGAAAAAGACGGTCCACTTAACCTGATCTTAGCTGATTTGACTTCCTGTCAAAGTTCCTGTGAGAGCCCTGATCTCAACCATTGATCACCTTTGGGATGAATTGGAACGTTGATTGGGAGCCAGGACTTCTCATTCAACATCATTGCCTGGCATCACAAATGCTCTTTTGACTGAATAGGCACAGATTCCCACTGACACAACCCAAAATCTTGCAAAAAGCCTTCCCAGAAGAGTGGAGACTGTTATACCGATAGAGGGGGATGAGGCAGGAGTCAATTCCATATTGATGCCTATAGTTTTGGAATGGGATGTCCAATAAGCTCATATATGTGGGATGGTCAGGTGGGATACTATCATGTAGGATCTAATGATATACATCTTAAGGTTATTAAGAGTAATATTGCAGAGATGTGTGGAATGGTAAAGGCATTATCCAATGCCTTAATATACTCTGGCCCCAATGCAGTGTAGCTTACAGCAGGTTATGGTTGCTGAAATGGTGTCTAGGTGGCACGCCTAGTTTATAATTAAAGTAGTTTTGAGGGCAAGTCCGGCCTTTTATGAGAGAACAATGTCCATCCCACTAAGGAAGGTGCTGCTCTCTAGTCTAAGGACAGGCCTATTTAATCTGTGACAATCCAGAGTTGAGGCCAGGCAGAAGACCAGCAGGTTTAACTTATGCAGACAATGTTAAAATACAACGAGAGGTTACACATTTTCCACTTCATCTGAATGTGCCTGCAATTAATCAATTAATGTACATTTACAATGAGAAACATAGACTAAATCAGTGGCATCAAATTTTAGAGGCTAGCTATGGTGCACTAAATGTAACAAAAAAAAAAAGAAATACTCTTTTCTCTCTGATAATTTTTGAACATTTGAGGCCATTCTGATTCATTTCAATAACGACTCATGTCAGATAATACAATTAAGTTTCATTGTTCATTTTAAATATAAATATGAATGGCAGTGTGCTTCACTGGGAAAACATTGTTGTGGTAGTGTTGTCAGGTTTACACCATACTGTGCCCAAAAATGCACCCTGAAGCAACCAATATATCCGAGAACAGAAACGTCCACCCAGTCAGGGTCACTACAGTGTCCATGACAGGTTTCTGAGTTGCATTCTGAAGTGACGGACGCTTATTTGGAAATAGCACTGACAAACCTACAGCTAAATAGATAGATAGATTAAAGTAAGAATGTATGTGCTCATCCACAGCATTTACGCCTAATCATGCATTTTGACATAAGGAAAAAAAAAGTTGTCATCTTGAGAAAACAACTTTTGTTATCTTGAGATTGCAAGGAAAAAATTAGAAATGGTTCTTTACATTGTAGATAGAGCTATACTGTCTGCATTTAAATGTTCCCTTTGTCATACCATATGTTTGTAGAAACGGGTTTGATTTAATTCTGATTATTTGCTTTAAAACACAATCTTGGAGGCCATGGATTGTTTATAAATCAGCCCCAAGATACCACTTCACATCCTTAACTTTGTTCCAAAACTAGCACAGTATAGTATAAAACTGGCAGCTCTACTGTTGCTGTGTTTTCCCATCATGCACACTCCGAGAGAGTGGGGTAAATTAGTATATGAACAAAAAAGTTCTACATTTACATTTAAACGTTATATTTACAGTACATTTACATTTATATTTATTTAACACTTTGAATTATATTTCACCTTCACATTTCTATTCATTTTTTAATATTTACATTCATCATTTAGATTTATTTTTAATATTGACATGTAACATTTACTATATATTTATATTTAAAATGAGAACCCGAAACTTAAAACTGTTATTTGACTGATGTGTCGCTATGTAAATGTATCGAAATGGCCTCAAATGTTCAAAAAAGTCAGCGAGAAAAGGAGCATTCAATTTTTTACATTTGGCAACCCCACAGCTAGCATGAATTACAAACCGTGAGGCATGAGAAGAATCAAAAACGTAAGCATCAGATAATATTTCTCTAATATATGCAATTTATGGAATATATGGAATTTAATAGTAATATATATTTACTATTAAATAGTAGGATGAGCACATTAATATAGACCATGCACCCAGAACTACTGTCAAAGCTGCTGTTGTACTGTACAAAATTATTCAGTATCTTCTGACCAAACAGATTTGAGAACTCAGCAGTTATGTGGCATAATTCGTATTCAGTTAAATCACATATTAGACCAATTGCGAATGACTGCTTCTCTTTGGTATGCTAAGCCACTTTGCTTATTACTGACTACTTAAATGTTGAGAAGTTCAGTTTTCTCTACTCAGAAAAAGAAAAAAAAAATTGCGTCATATCTCGTTACCACAACTTTTCCTGAGAAGTCAGAATGCTTAGTGGGTGTTAACGTAACCTCAGCCTGAGTGCTGCTGCAAACGAAAGTATTAGCTGTCAGCTGGGCAATCTAATGAACAAGAGCCCTCATGCACCAAGATCTCATTTCAGTTTTTACGCAGACCGACAAAGGACTAGTCTATTTCCGAAGTTTGTAAGTATATGGTGGCAAGGTTATCCCAGATAGCTGCACTTATTATTTGAATCGTTTATTATCTGCAATGTAAATGTTGATTGCCGTGTGTTATTGATTTTGTTAACTGCTTTATGCATTAATCTTGATCTCTGTGTGGTCTCTGCTTCATATATTTCACATCAATTTTTTAAGTACAGACTCTGCAGTTCAGCAATTTACTGACTCATTTTTTGATCTGACATTTCCCAAATGGTACAGAAATTTGTGGTGCACAAAACAGGTGTGTTCTCTGTCACAGGTGGTTTTCCCAGCCTTAATAATTGGTTTATGACTCCCCTGCCCCCACCTTTTTTTTCTTTCTCTTTAAATCCAGCATGACTGTTTGGAGTTTCATGCTGAATGGCAGTGATGTCAAACAACAGAAGTGATATTTGGGAGGTCACAACGCTCAGGTGAGAACATGTTATATTCAGATTTAATGAACAGGGCATTTGCATGACACCTAGCCTTTTTGATATTAAAAAAAAAAGAGCAACACTTTATGTGAAGTTTTCCTACACTAGGCCTTGATAGCACATTTATGAGTGATGTACAAACATTTATTAAAGCATTCCAGGATGATTTGTCTTTACTTGAAAGAGAGCAGACGAACTATAAATCGCCATGATGAGCTGACTGAAATTTGGTCGGCTGGTTGATGAAACGTTATTACTTTACCGTCTTTAGTAACAGCACCTTCATGAAGTATTGAGAAATTTTCCATGAAGTTTCCACGTCATCTTACATTTGGGGAAGTGTATTTACTGAATTTGTTGGTAAATAAGAGCAAAGAAAATGTGGTCAGCACGTTTGCCTCGCACCTCCAGGGTTGTGGGTTCGATTCCTGCCTCCACCCTTTGTGCGCAGGGTTAGCATATTCTCCCAGGGTTTCCTCCAGGTACTCTGGTTTCATCCCCAAGTCCAAAGACATGCATTGTAGGCTGATTGGCATTTCCAAATTGTCCACAGTGTGTGAATGTGTGTGCGATTGTGCTCTGTAATGGGTTGGCACCCTGTCCAGAGTGTCCCCCGCTTTGTGCCCAGAGTCCCCTGGGATAGGCTCAAGGCTCCCTGTGACTCTGTGTACGATAAGCAGTAAGAAAATGGATGGACAAATTATGAATGTTTTATAAATGCCGCATGTAGGTACCGATTAAAATTAAGTGTTGCCAAAAAAACATGTACACGCTTCCTGTGTTTATCTACTTCATGAATCTGATTACCCTATAGCAAAGTGATCAAATATGCTGCAAAGGATGTGGTAGAAAGAATACTTTATCAAGATTAAATGTGCTGCTGAGAGATTCCTCTACTCTTTTATCACTCTATAATAATTACTGTTATTTAATGGGTTTTTAATCTTTTAAAAAGAGTTTAAATGAACAAATTGAAGTTTCTATTAAAAAATGTATTTGTTGTCATAGCTAAATGTTGCTATTGTTACTCCAAATGGCTGGCTTATTTATTTATTTATTTAGTTAGTTAGTTTTAAGCAAGATAACAACCAAAGCTTTTATCTAATAGCCAAACATTATGGATCATATTCAGAGTTGGTGACTTAAGTCCAAAAGGTACATCAATATTTATGTGTGGAAAGTTCCTCATATTCAGAGTCAACTGTAAACAGCTGCCTATGTCAGTTTCCTGGGTTCTTCATTCGTTCTTCATTATGCAAATCTCATGCATGCTGTTCACACCTCCAAAGTTGCAAGATTTTTCTTGAGTAGAAGCATCAGGGTCAAGATCACCACCTTTAAACATAATATCCTATTATTTTGAATTTTTAAAAAATTGTATTTAAAGGCACAGACAGTTACATAACTTAATGAAATCACCAAATACTAAATCATGGTCATGAAATCGTGAAGCGTATGTGGGATATAAGTAGTTTTTGATTCCTTATCTTATTAATTAATAAAAAAATACCATTGTTTTAGTTAATTTGATGTGCTCTCCTTGCTATGGTTCGAAGGATAAGCTGACAAAGGACTCATCTGCTACACTTTCACCTCACTTTAAGTGTTGTTCCTAATTTTGTCTGCAAGACTTATGTAATAATTTAGTCTCCAAGATAAGCAGTGTCTTTAGTTAAGATGTCTCCTCCAATGTACTCCATGTAAAAGGGATTACTGTAATAATTCTCTCCTCCCTATTTTTCAGCATCAGCCCATCAACTGATGATGATGATGCTAATTTTACCATTGGTGGCGGTGAACCGTGTGAATACGAAACCCATGCAAGCAATTTTCTCCCTGTGCTCTACTCCATGTTCTTCGTGGTGGGCTTCCTGGGCAACATGCTGGTGCTGTGGGTGATCCTGAGGGGCTCTCAGATGAAAAGCATGACTGACGTGTCTCTCCTGAACCTGGCCATCGCTGACCTTCTACTAATATTCTCTCTCCCCTTCCTGGCTCACTATGCCAGGTATACCTGGGTTTTTGGCAGAGCCATGTGCTCTCTCGTCCTCAGCGTGTACTACATTGGATTTTACGCCGGCATTTTCTTTATTGTGCTGATGAGCATCGACAGATACTTGGCTATCGTCCAGGCTGTGTTTGCCTTGAGAATCCGAACAAAGGCTTATGCGATTTTAGCTAGCATGGCCATCTGGATTATAGCTATTGTAGCATCATTTCCTGAGCTACTGTATCTTGGAGTCGAAGAGAATGGGACTGAAGTAGGTTGCAGTGCTTATCCAAAAAATCAAGGAAGTCACCATGATGTGAAAAGTGCAGCTTTCATTAAAATGAATATTTTGGGTTTGGTAATTCCACTGAGTATTGCGGGATTTTGCTACTCAATGGTACTTCGGCGGCTTCAGACCATTCGTACATCAAAGAAACTGGCCATTCGTCTTGTTGTTGTGGTCATGGTGGTCTTCTTTTGCTGTTGGATGCCGTACAACATTGCAGCATTCCTCAAAGCACTGGAACTGAGGCACATTGTGGAATCAGATTGTAAGCTCAGCAAAAGGATCCAGCTGATGCTGCAAGTCACTGAAGCTATAGCGTATTCGCACAGCTGCCTCAATCCATTCCTCTATGTGTTTGTGGGTGAAAAGTTCAGGAGGCACCTAGCCAGGCTTCTGCGCCAGACACCATGCTTCCAAGTGCAGTGTATGAAACGTTATGTTACCCAGGCCACCTCCTCGGTGTATTCCCAGACCACAAGTATGGATGAACGTTCAGTTGTCATGCAATTGTAGAGGAACATGAAATCATCTTATTTGATTGGTGGAAATCTGGTGAAAAGTTCTATTGGAACGCATTTTATATATATATATATATATATATATATATATATATATATATATATATATATATATATATATATATATATATATATATATATATATCCCTGCATTTAGGTAAGTAAAAAAAAATGGTCCACTTGCTTTTCGTTGGGGTGGTAGCCATAAGTATGTTCACTTGGAAATGTGAATATAGTGAATTATCTTTTTGAGGTAGATTTAAAACACATAACTGGACTCTAATTACATTTTAGCGTAAAGCCTGGATTCTACTTAATTATGCGTACACCTGTGCAAGGTTCCTGTTGATTGTTTGGGCCGACATCCTCAGAACTTACCAACGTAAATAGTGGGGATCAGTGCAGCACCATGTGACTCACTATACAGACTACAAATGTGTCTAAAATATCACAATTAAATACTATTCTAGGCAGTTATCAAGTACTAATGCTAATCGTTTTCCTTGTTACGGCTAGTATTTGAATTTTAAAAACCTCCCATGTAGCTTTCAAACCTACCAAAATGTCTGTCTTGTGTACCAGTCTTCTGGATCATGTAGTTTCACATGTCAGATCATAGTTTTCTGGAGACACAGCTTCAACACTGCTAACAACCATAATGACAGTAGAAAGTTTTAAAGAGAAACATTGTGTTTAATATTGCTGTACATGACATCGCTGAACATTTTAAAGTTTGACATGGATATCTGAATGACAGGTATGTTTTGCTCTGACATGCCATCTAGTGGATGTCACTTTAACCCACTAAATTTACATTGAACAGTGACCAATTATATGCTTTAAATGTACACAACTTGAATATTTCTAGGTAAAAGATTTGTCCTAAAGTTAAAAAGGTGTACATTTGAAGGCACCACACCAGCAACAAGGATTGCTATATTCAACACCATCCCCACAGTGAAGCATGTTGGTGGTAGCATCATGTTGTGTGTTAAGTCAAAAAAGTTAGCAAAATGATTTACAAATAAAAAACATAAGAGTTGTGATTGCATACTTATTCACCCCCACTGCTGTGAAACCCCTAAATTAATTCTGGTGCACCCAACTGCCATCGCCAAACCACATAATTAGTTCAGTATTAAAGGCTTTGTGTTTTGTGTAGACTTATGACAAATACAGTGCTGTTTATGTATTTGCCTGATTTCTTTCTGATTTCTTCTGCTGTTGTGTATATCTCATACTAAATAGTTTTAGCTCTTCAAACGAAATACAACATAAAACAAAGGCAACCTGAGTAAACACACAATACAGTTTTTATTTATTTATTTTTACTGAAGCAAAAAAAGTTATCCAACACCCATCACCAATATGAAAAACTAACTGCACTCTTAAACCTGCCACCTTTAGCAGCAGTAAGTGCAACCAAATGCCTCCGATAACTGGAGATCAGTCTTTCACTTGGTTCTAGGACAAGGACTTACTCCTATGCATTGAATTATTGTCTTGCTACATAATTCAGTTGCGCTTGAGTTTCAACTTACGGACTGGAGACCGGATATTCTCCTTTTGGATTGTATGAAACGTTATGTTACCCAGGCCACCTCCTAAATTAATTCTGGTGCACCCAACTGCCATCGCCAAACCACATAATTAGTTCAGTATTAAAGGCTTTGTGTTTTGTGTAGACTTATGACAAATACAGTGCTGTTTATGTATTTGCCTGATTTCTTTCTGATTTCTTCTGCTGTTGTGTATATCTCATACTAAATAGTTTTAGCTCTTCAAACGAAATACAACATAAAACAAAGGCAACCTGAGTAAACACACAATACAGTTTTTATTTATTTATTTTTACTGAAGCAAAAAAAGTTATCCAACACCCATCACCAATATGAAAAACTAACTGCACTCTTAAACCTGCCACCTTTAGCAGCAGTAAGTGCAACCAAATGCCTCCGATAACTGGAGATCAGACTTTCACTTGCTTCTAGGACAAGGACTTACTCCTATGCATTGAATTATTGTCTTGCTACATAATTCAGTTGCGCTTGAGTTTCAACTTACGGACTGGAGACCGGATATTCTCCTTTTGGATTTTCTGGTAGAGAGAAGAATTCATGTTTCCCTCAATTATTGCAAATTGCCCAGGCCCTGAAGTAGCTTAGCAGCCCCACACCATCACACTTCCACCACAATTTGTGCAATTCTGTGTTTGGTTTACACCAGATGTAAAGGGACCCTTGTCTTCCAAACAGTTCCACTTTTGATTCATCAGTCCACAGAACATTCTCCCAAAAGTTTTGAGGATCATCAAGGTGTGTTTTGCCAAAATTCAGATGAGCCTTAATGTTCTTCTGGGTTAGCAGTGATTTTCGCCTCGCCACTCTGCCATGGACACCAGTTTTGCCCAGTGTCTTTCTGATAGTGGAGTCATAAACAATGACCTTTATTGATGCAAGAGAGGCCTGTAGGTCATTTGATGTTGTCCTTGGCTCTTTTGTGACTTCCTGGATGAGTAGTTGCTGTGATCTTGGAGGAATTTTGGAAGGTCGGCCACTTCTGGGAAGGTTCACTACTGTGCCGAGTTTTCCCATTTGGACATAATGGCTCTCACTGTGGTCCTTTGGAGTCCCAGAGCCTTTGCAATAGCTTTGTAACCCTTCCCAGACTGATGTATTTCAATCACCTTCTTCCTCACCATTTCTGGAATTTCTTTCAATTTTGGCATAGTGTGTTACTGGGTAAGACCTTTTAACCAACTTCATGCTCTTGAAAAAGTTCTATTTAAGTGTTGATTTCACTGAACAGGGTTTGCACTAATCAGGCCTGGTTGTGTCTAGTCCAGCTGAACCCCATTATGAATGCAGTTTCATAGATTTGGGGAATTAGTAACTATGGGGGAAAATACATTTTCACACATGCCCAGTTGGTATTGGATAACTTTTTTGTTTCAAAAATAACATTATCATTTAAAACTGTATGTTGAGTTTACTCAGGTTGCCTTTGCAGAAATCAGGCAAATACTTTTTCACAGCACTGTCATCCCAATTAAGCCCATTTTAGTTCCGGATTGAAACACTACAAGGGGGTAACTACTTATGGAAGGCACAGTATGTATATACGCATTGTAAGTAGCTATATAGGCATACATTAAATAAAAAATGCAGCAAAGATTTTATGATTTACCATTCTGAGTTCTTACTAGTAGTAGTGCTTGCTAATACAGTTTTACTGAGCGCATCCTTACAGTGGGGGGAAAAAGGTATTTGATCCCCTTATGATTTTGTACGTTTGCCCACTGACAAAGAAATGATCAGTCTATAATTTTAATGGTAGGTGTATTTTAACAGTGAGAGACAGAATACAAACAAAAAATCCAGGAAAACGCATTTCAAAAAAGTTATAAATTGATTTGCATTTTAATGAGTGAAATAAGTATTTGACCCCTTAGACTTAGTACTTGGTGGCAAAACCCTTGTTGGCAATCACAGAGGTCAGACGTTTCTTGTAGTTGGCCACCAGGTTTGCACACATCTCAGGAGGGATTTTGTCCCACTCCTCTTTGCAGATCCTCTCCAAGTCATTAAGGTCTCGAGGCTGATGCTTGGCAACTCGAACCTTCAGCTCCCTCCACAGATTTTCTATGGGATTAAGGTCTGGAGACTGGTTAGGCCACTCCAGGACCTTAATGTGCTTTTTCTTGAGCCACTCCTTTGTTGCCTTGGCTGTGTGTTTTGGGTCATTGTCATGCTGGAATACCCATCCACGACCCATTTTCAATGCCCTGGCTGAGGGAAGGAGGTTCTCACCCAAGATTTGACGGTACATGGCCCCGTCCATCGTCCCTTTGATGCGGTGCAGTTGTCCTATCCCCTTAGCAGAAAAACACCCCCAAAGCATAATGTTTCAACCTCCATGTTTGACAGTGGGGATGGTGTTCTTGGGGTCATAGGCAGTATTCCTCCTCCTTCAAACACGGCGAGTGGAGTTGATGCCAAAGAGCTCGATTTTGGTCTCATCTGACCACAACACTTTCACCCAGTTCTCCTATGAATGATTCAGACAAACTTCAGACGGGCCAGTGCATGTGCTTTCTTGAGCAGGGGGACCTTGCGGGTGCTGCAGGATTTCAGTCCTTCATGGCGTAGTGTGTTACCAATTGTTTTCTTGGTGACTATGGTCCCAGCTGCCTTGAGATTATTAACAAGATCCTCCCATGTAGTTCTGGGCTGATTCCTCACCATTCTCATGATCATTGAAACTCCATGAGGTGAGATCTTGCATGGAGCCCCAGACCGAGGGAGACTGACAGTTATTTTATGTTTCTTCCATTTGCGAATAATTGCACCAACTATTGTCATCTTCTCACCAAGCTTGTGTAGGTCTACAATCTTGTCCCTGATATCCTTGGACAGCTCTTTGGTCTTGGCCATGGTGGAGAGTTTGGAACCTGATTGATTGATTGCTTCTGTGGACAGGTGTCTTTTATACAGGTAACAAGCTGAGATGAGGAGCACTCCCTTTAAGAGAGTGCTCCTAATCTCAGCTCGTTACCTGTGTAAAAGACACCTGGGAGCCAGAAATCTTGCTGATTGATAGGGGATCAAATACTTATTTCACTCATTAAAATGCAAATCAATTTATAACTTTTTTGAAATGCATTTTTCTGGATTTTTTGTTGTTATTCTGTCTCTCACTGTTAAAATACACCTACCATTAAAATTATAGACTGATCATTTCTTTGTCAGTGGGCAAACGTACAAAATCAGCAGGGGATCAAATACTTTTTCCCCCCCACTGTATTCCTCATGAAATAGTTTTTTCAAAATACACGGACAAACTTTTTGCATATTTTTTTTTAATAATTCTGTGATGTTACACACAATATTGGATCAAGTGTTACACTCCATGTATTATCATCTAGTGATTTCAGACAATAATACTGTTTTGTATGTATATTTCTGCACAGTGAATTTGGTTTGACCAATACATGAAATGAAACAATATCCTTTTTCTTTTCTTTCTTTATTTCTTTCTTTCTTTCTTTTTTTTTTTTTTTTTTTTTTTTTTTTTTGTTCAAAGTTGTTTAAAGAGTATTTAAGTAATCTGTAGAGATTTCTGTTGTTTTCTGTGGGCTGTTGCATTATGGTGTTGCATTATATTTCATTATTTGATTCTTGATTCTTTGTTCCTCTCTGAAAAATCTCTCTTTATGCATCTTCCCATTCTCATATACTTCAGCTAAATCTTTTTTTAAGGTACCACCAGATAAACACATAGAATATTTCCAAAGCCTCATGTGTCACAACATGTGCATGTTGTGACACTGCTACTATAAAGGACTAAATAAATCATTTGTGATATAAATGTGCAACCTTTTTCTCCCTTCATTTCTGTTTATTGAATTTACAGCATACAGAATAGCAATTCTTCATTTTGCAAGTCCACAAAGTGAGAAGGGTGTGGCTTGAAATACTGTAAAATAGCAATAATTGGTGCAAAGTTTGCATTTATCACTAAATTCTAGCCCCTTCCACAAATATTAAATAAACATCTATTTACAGAAAATGTCATCATATTAACAATTACATACATGTTATTATTGTTATTACATTCTGTTTTGTTTTTTAATTAAAAAATGCCATAATAAAATGAAATAAAAACTGCTTGCTGTAGTTGGATTTAGGAACATTAACTTTTACTTTTTTTTAACTGCCTCGAAGCCGAACTATGCACTACTTAGTAAAAAGGGTTGTCTTACTGAGCACAAGACAAAGTGAGTGAACCAAGAGAAGGCAAATGTCACAATTATTTGGTCTTAGCAGGGGAAAAAGTGTGACATATATGTTGTTAAGATCCATATGCAGGAGATTTATTAACCATATTGTCCACAAACTTCAATCCAAAACTTGCTAACAAAGAACTGGACAGAGTTAAACAAGGTATCATATATTATCATAAGACTATCATTTCCAAATCCAAAGGGCAAATCCAAAGAATAGTGAAAAAAGGCCAGGTGAGATACAAAAATGACAAAAATCATAATTTTCATGCTCCAAAGGCTAATCCAAATCAGTAAACAGGAAACAACAGCTCAGAACTTATTTGCATGGCTTTAGGAAATGAGAGTTACAGTAAAAGAAGAGTCTCTAGAATCTTTTTGTTTAGCAAGGAATTCTCCCTGACAGATGTGACATAACCCACCCCTTAACATGCAGCTCCCAAAGCTGAACCACCCTCATGACAGGGCCTACCCTTACCAAGAAAACATCCTGTGTTCCAGCTAAAGACATTCTGGACAATTCATTCATCGTTGAATATCACAGAGAACATCTACCCATACCACTGGGCCTGGAAATGGGGTGATGGCACTGAAGAGGTCCTGGTTTCCAGCTAAAGACATCCTGGACAATTTACTCATCATCAGATATCACAGAGATATCACCAGAGTAATGTTTTTTAATGATATTTGATGAGGAGTGAATTGTCCATGATGTAACTAGCTGGATCTCAGGACCTCTGTTCAGGGCCGTTGCTCTGCTAGTCCATCAGCTAGCATGTCATCAAAAAGCATTTCTCTGCGTGTCATACTATGTATGGTTATGTATAAAATAAGTTTGACTAATTTGGTTTCCTGCTGCATAGGGTTAGAATAGCATCCTTATGCTGTAGGTTGGAGCTTCTTTTACTTTCCAGTGAAGGAAGTGGTTCAGCTGTTTGTGGGTGCATGGAAATACATGTTTTAAAATAGAGACAACGAAAGTTAGACCTTTTCTATATCTAGGGGGTAGTTCTATGTAGGATAAAACTGGGTTAGTTTATCATTTTAAATGGACATACCTTTCATGAGGGTAACTGGAGCTTCAAATTTTGGGTGGAGAGCCAGATCGTCTGTTCAGGTTGCAGTTGTGGATTAAGGTGGCCAGGTTTGTCTGCTGGGATATTGGTTACCTGGTGGATTGTTCTTTGCAATTTTGCAACTGGACATGTGCAGCTTACCAGGTATGCTCATCCTCCTTATCCAGTCACCTACTGCTGAGACACCCATGCTCTACAGACCATGGGAACAATGGGGGTTGATAGCCAAGTGCACACTTAAAAGGAGTGAATCCTTTTGAGATGTCAATGAATTTTGAGCATACTCAGCCTATGGAAGAAAGTACCTCCAGTTGTGTTGATTGTTGCTGCAGTAAGTTCTTAGGAATATCCTGATCTTCTGGTTCAAATGTTCAAATCAATTCAATTTTATTTGTATAGTGCTTTTAACAATAGACATCGTCACAAAGCAGCTTTACAGAGATACATAATTTTTGGATCAAAATTTTAAATCGATAAATTTATCCCCAATGAGCAAGCCAATGGCGACAGTGGCAAGGAAAAACTCCCTGAGATGACATGAGGAAGAAACCTTGAGAGGAACCAGACTCAAAAGGGAACCCATCCTCATCTGGGTGACACTGGATAGTGTAATTAGAAGTAAATCTCTTCTATAACTGTATGATACATGATATAAAGTGCAACTGTGTAGTCATGAGATTCGACACAGTCTCAACATGAAATCTATTTTGCTGAAATCATGAACTGTCCACCGATGGAGACCCGAGCGCAAAGTCTGTTTGTGAATTTTTTGTGGAGGCTGTCAATATGGGCCCATCCTCAACAACAGCGAGCGACCCCCAGCGATGAGAACCCCAGAAGCAGGGCACCAGGATGGGCCATGTCGTTTCAGAGAGAAGAAAGGGTCAGGCCCATTGCCACCCCAGGAGCAACACGTGTAGAACTTGTGATGTGACGATTTGATGTTGGTGTCGTCCAAAATCTTCGCAGGCGTTGGCATCATCTGGAATCTTCTTAGAGGCTGATTCTGAACTGGAGCTGGCACGTTCACTGATTACCTCGGGATGCCCATCCTGAGGTAGGAATAGGAAGCAGATGGAAAAGGATTAGCGTGGCTGCTGCTCATTGCATGTCAGGCAAAATGACCATGTGCATTTGTTATCATTTTACAAAGAAGTACAAGGTGATGAGATGCAGTTAGGTGAAGGCTACGTCAAAGAAATGTGTCTTTAATCTGGATTTAAACTGAGAGAGTGTGTCTGAACCCTAAACATTACCAGGAAGGCTATTCCTCCTTTAGTAGACTTTGATATCTTCAGTATTATCAGAAATGCAAAGTGTCTCATGGTGTACAGTGGGGGAAAAAAGTATTTGATCCCCTGCTGATTGTGTACGTTTGCCCACTGACAAAGAAATGATCAGTCTATGATTTTAATGGTAGGTGTATTTTAACAGTGAGAGACAGAATACATACAAAAAAATCCAGAAAATGGCATTTCAAAAAAAGTTATAAATTGATTTGCATTTTAATGAGTGAAATAAGTATTTGACCCCTTCAACTTAGTAATTGGTGGCAAAACCCTTGTTGGTAATCACAGAGGTCAGACGTTTCTTGTAGTTGGCCACCAGGTTTGCACACATCTCAGGAGGGATTTTGTCCCACTCCTCTTTGCAGATCCTCTCCAAGTCATTAAGGTCATTTACAATGCCCTGGCTGAGGGAAGGAGATTCTCACCCAAGATTTGACGGTACATGGCCCCGTCCATCGTCCCTTTGATGCAGTGCAGTTGTCCTGTCCCCTTAGCAGAAAAACACCCCCAAAGCATAATGTTCCCACCTCCATGTTTAACGGTGGGGATGGTGTTCTTGGTGTCATAGGCAGCATTCCTCCTCCTCCAAACACTGAGAGTTGAGTTGATGCCAAAGAGATCTGACCACACCTGACCACAACACTTTCACCCAGTTCTCCTCTGAATCATTCAGGCAAACTTCAGACGGGCCTGTACATGTGCTTTCTTGAGCAGGGGGACCTTGCGGGTGCTGCAGGATTTCAGTTCTTCACGGCGTAGTGTGTTACTAATTGTTTTCTTGGTGACTATGGTCCCAGCTGCCTTGAGATCATTAACAAGATCCTTCCATGTAGTTCTGGGCTGATTCCTCACCATTCTCATGATCATTGAAACTCCACGAGGTGAGATCTTGCATGGAGCCCCAGACCGAGGGAGACTGACAGTTTCTTCCATTTGCGAATAATTGCACCAACTGTTGTCATCTTCTCGCCAAGCTGCTTGGCGATGGTCTTGTATCCCATTCCAGCCTTGTGTAGGTCTACAATCTTCTCCCTGACATCCTTGGACAGCTCTTTGGTCTTGGCCATGGTGGAGAGTTTGGAATCTGATTGATTGATTGCTTCTGTGGACAGGTGTCTTTTTACAGGTAACAAACTGAGATTAGGAACACTCCCTTTAATAGAGTGCTCCTAATCTCAGCTCGTTACCTGTGTAAAAGACACCTGGGAGCCAGAAATCTTTCTGATTGATAGGGGATCAAATACTTATTTCCCTCATTAAAATGCAAATAAATTTATAACTTTTTTGAAATGCATTTGTCTGGATTTTTTTGTTGTTATTCAGTCTCTCACTGTTAAAATACACCTACCATTACAATTATAGACTGATCATTTCTTTGTCAGTGGGCAAACATACAAAATCAGCAGGGGATCAAATACTTTTTTCCCCCACTGTATGATGTGCACAGACAGTACAATCTTTGACAGACCTTATCACATCTTGTTGTAGTGACACCAACCAGAACATGGGCTCCACCAAACTTATGGTGTGTTGACTGTCTGGTGGTCCATAAATGAGAGATGTGTGAACCCACTGAGTGAACTGTTCTGTCAGGGTTTGTGGAGCATAGGTCTACTCTCCAAGGAACAGTCTAATGGGGTATGGTCCTCCTGCTGTGCCTTAAGAAATTTGTCAATGACCTCCCATCTGTTAGGGACAACTATACAGAACTCAGGAAGTATGGTTTCAGGGAGACTCGTTTCTTGCAGATTCTTATGCAAATGAGACAAGGCATCAGCTTTTGTGATTTAGAACTGGGTCCGTAGACAGGGTAAACACACCTGACTCACCTGGCTTGATCTTAACTCATTTGATGAACTCAAGGTTCCTGTGTTGTTCCATTGTCACCATTCATCTAGTGCTGCTTTAATCACCAATAATTCTCGGTATCTGACATCATAATTGGTTTCAGCTGGGGTTAACTTCCTTGAATATAATGGACAGAGATGCAATTTAGGAGGATTTCCATGATGTTCACGTATCCAGCTGTACAACAAAAGGTAGTGAAGGATCCATTCAGGATTTTTTTTGAATGAGTGTATGAAAGTTTCCATGTGCAAGACTCCAGTGTGCTTTAGGAATGGTACACTAAGATACTTTCCCTTTGCCTGATCTCATTCATCCATCCAAGGTTTGTACACTTAGAGAGCTTCGTAAGCTCAGACTAGCTTAGCTTTTTTATTGTAAATGAAACTATTACTGATCAGGGATTTAACATTCTTTGTTTAATAGAAATGTGGATTCGACCACACCAGTAAGTACAGTGAAATGAATCGAGTCCTCCTGGATACAGCTATATACACTGGATATGGATTTAACTAATTTAAAGTTCTTTATAACATACATAACATACATAACCACAACAAAAAAGTCTACACAGTCACTAATTAGAATTTAAAAGGCCATGGCTATATTCAGAATTTCTACATGAATTCAAAGACAGAAAAATGAGTAATTGTTGGAGATGTTAATATTCATTTGGATAATTCACAAGACCCTCTGAGAACAGTGTTTGTGTCTATTCTAGACTGAGTAGGGCTTAATCAGAATATAATAGGACCCACTCATTATGGCAGACACACCCTCGATTTAATCTTGATATTTTGATTAAGTAGTTGTTGACTCTGGTTGACTATGTATCAATCCATAAATTGATAATGCAATTGAACGTTTAGAGTCAACATTGCGAGCTGCCTTCTAACTCAGGTTCTACAAGATTCTAGATAATGTAGCCCCACTTAAAAGAAAAAAATGAGAGAGAAAAACTAGTATCCTTGTATAATGACAACTACTACTTGTACGTGAAAACAGACCACTCAAACGTTTGAACCTAAAAGATTCAAACTAAATTGGTAGTATTACAAAGTGCATGGAAAGCGAGCCTTTTTAACTGCGGTAAGGCTCTTACTGCTGCTAGATAAGCATATAGAGCACCCTAATAGAAGATAACAAAAAATAATCTTAGATTCTGACTTTATACAGTAGCAATATTCGCTAGGAACAAGTCCACCACAGATGTGCAAATACAACTTCAATATACAACAAAGACTTCAGGAAATTCTTTCTTGAAATCCGGGAAGGTTGTACTTGTAGAAAGTTTGTTTAGTGTCTTCCAGTGAGTAGTGTGAGCACCAATCTTATTTTATCCACATCAGTGGGGTACACAGATGGAGAGTTTCAAAGAAGAGCATTGATAGGGCATTGTATCTATCAGGTTGAGCAATACAAGGTAAACCAGGTTTACGTGGGGTGTATGGTTACTCAAGCTCATGCATGGATGTTGCTGGGGCATTGGTTACAACTACTCTCTACAGGCCTGGATGAGCTCTTCCATGGTGGCCAAGTTCTGGTGGAGCAGCTAAGCAGAGAACCTAATAGATGGCCTTGAGGTGTGACGGCAGAACGTAAATCATGTGCCTATATTTTGATCACGCGCTTTATATAGTGAGTGAACAGGTAATGAAAACAAAATGGCAGTCTTGTGACTTCAGGGGAGGGTCCCCTTTGTTGGCGTTGTGGTGAAATGTCGCTGACGGATGTGACAAATAGAAAAAGTTTGAGTGCAAATTCGTTCAGACATTTTCCAGCTAATCTGAATGTGTTATTTTGTGGTTTCATCTGTGGTGAAGAAGAACTTAAAGTTTTTTTTTCCGTAAGTTGTGGCTTGTATCAATTCTCGTGAATTTACAATGACTCAGCAGCATGGACTAAATCAGTGGCATCAAATTTTGGAGGCTAGCATGAATTACATACAGTAGTGAGTAATGAGTAGAATCAATATATACACATCAGAGAATCTTTCTCGCATCTAAAGCCAAGTAACAAACCTTGCAGACCAAGCTACTATCGGAGCTGCTATTACTGAAAATGATTCAACAACGTCTGAACAATCGGATTTGAGAATTCAGCAGTGCTGTGGCATAATTTCTATTAAATCACATATTTGACCAATTGACTGCGTGTCTTTGTTACTTTGTTTTTAGTTGGAAAATTCAGTTTACCTCTACTATGAAAAAAAAAAAAAACATATTACCTTCTATCTCGTTACCACAAGCCTTCCTGAGTATCAGTAAACTCAGTACATTGAAACATAACCACAACACCTCAGTGCTGTTGCATTAACTCTTAGCTGGGCAAAACTAATGGCAAACGTCATGCACGTCTCCATAGAGCCACATACTCGTCACAAGAACAGAAGTGTGAAAACCAGAGACCTCACACATCAGTATCTCATTTCAGTGATGAGTTTGAGCCACAAAGGACAAATCATTTGTTGTATGTTGTAAGTATATGGTGGCAGTGTTACCTCAGATAACTGCACCTATTATTTGAATTATTTATTCTATGCAGTGTAAATGTTGCTTGTTGTGTGCTATTTTATTTTGTTAATTGCTGAATGCATTAACCTTGCGAGCCATGTCTTCTCTGGTTTATGTTCACAGCTAAAACTTATACACTTATTTTTAGGTACAGACTCTGCAGTTCAGTGGTTTCCTGACTAATTTTTTTTTTTTGAGCTGACATTTAATATTACAGGTGGTTTACCCAGCTTTTCAGATTGGTTTAATGTTTTTTTGTTTTGTTTTGTTTTGTTTTTTTTTTTTAAATCCCTAGCATGACTGTTTGATACTGAATGGAAATGATGTTGAACAGCACTATTGGGCTTTTGGAAAGCACAACACTCAGGTGAGGACACATTACATTCCAAATATTAAAGGGAGTCGAATACACTTTTAAAGCAAATCAACCGTTCCATGCTTATTCAAAATGGTATATGCAGTATATCATGTATGCAAACTACAATTTTATTGCTTTTCGTGCCCTACAGTATCTTATCAAGTGGCATTTACTCTGAGAGGAGTGGTGAGCAAAGGTAAGATCGATATCTTAAACTTCCTCATGAAACCGGATCATTGGTTTTACTTTCTTCTTCTCCTTTTCTTTAACTTTATTTCCTTCAAAATAGCTTATAACACATGACTAATATCATGTACATTAATGGCAATTAATTTATTTTTGCATTTAATTTATTTATTATTAATTATTATAAATATATATTATTTATTTAATTTATAATTTATTATTAATGCATGTGTGGATATAAACAGGCCATTGCATTATTTATATAATGGCACAAGATTTAATAAAGTAAATTAATTGCTATTCACAGTGCTGAAGTTATTGCATGAACGTAGTGTGAATCATGACGATATGGAAAGGAAAAAAAAGGCCAACAGTTTATTTTAAGCATACCTGCATTGAGCCTGCATAACACATTTATAAGTCATCTGTATTAAAGCCATTCTAAAGGATTTATGTATATTCTGTATATTACATGGAAGAGAGGGGGAAAAAACATGAACCCTTTAATTATCATTATGGGTCATTTGAATTCCATTGACTTTAATTTATGTTAACCGTATCTTAGATGATGTATCATGACGTATTGAGAAATCTTTGGAAAAGTTTCCACTTATCATCTTACATTTGGGGAAGTGTATTTGCTGTATTTAATTTTTAATAAGAGCACAGAGCTGAATGTGCTTCAGCTTTCTTGTGCAGATGGTTAGTCAGGCACACACTTAGCCACAAGATACTAAATCAAGCTTGTGAAATTGCAATGCACAGGATGTGGGCAGGTTTATAACATTTAAAGCGGTGATACTATTAATTAACAAATTAATTATATTTAAATATTACTATATTTATGTATTTAATATTTGCTTTGAATGGCATTATATAGATGTTTGAGTGTTTACAAAAAAAAAAGAAGAAAAAAAAAAGAAAATTGGCTTATGTTCAAAGACAGAATCACAAGTAAATGAGACACACCTCCATTTTCACAAACATCACCCGTAACTCTCGCACAACATCTGAATAGTGCATAAATCCACAGTTATGTCTGAGATCTGAATGTGTATAATTTCAGTACTATATCTGCACTGCAACTCTGAATATGCCTACTCATGTGCTGAAGCTCATGTAATATCTCTCTTCTCACTGTTTTCAGCATGTCGACAACATATGATTACTCTGCTTACTATTTAAATGGCATTGATGCAGAGCCGTGTGATTATGACGAACATGCAAGCCATTTTCTCCCTGTGCTCTACTCCGTGTTCTTCGTGGTGGGCTTCCTGGGCAACATGCTGGTTCTGTGGGTGATCCTGAGAGGTGCTCAGGTGAAAAGCATGACTGACGTGTCTCTCTTGAACCTGGCCATCGCTGACCTTCTACTAATCTTCTCTCTTCCCTTCCTGGCTCACTATGCCAGAGGTACCTGGCCTTTCGGCGACGGCATGTGCACACTGGTCCTTGGTGTGTACTACGTTGGATTTTATGCCGGAATTTTCTTTATTGTGCTGATGAGCATCGACAGATACTTGGCTATTGTCCACGCTGTGTTTTCCTTGAGAGTCCGATCAAAAACTTATGGGATTTTAGCTAGCGTGGTCATCTGGATTATAGCTGTTGTAGCATCATTTCCTGAGCTACGGTATCTTGGAGTCGAACCCTATGAGAACAAAACTATTTGCAGTGCTTATCCAAAAAACAGTAGTCACAATAATTTGAGAAGTATAGCTTTCTTTAAAATGAATGTTTTGGGAATGCTAATTCCACTGAGTATCGTGGGATTTTGCTACTTGATGGTTCTCCGGAGGCTTCAGATGCTGCGTAATTCCAAGAAACTGGCTATTCGTCTTGTTGTTGTGGTCATGGTGGTCTTCTTCTGCTGTTGGACGCCATACAACATTGCAGCATTCCTCAAAGCACTGGAACTGAAGCACATCGTGCGATCAGATTGTGAGTTCAGTAAAAAGACCCAGCTGATGCTGCAAGTCACTGAAGCTATAGCGTATTCACACAGCTGTCTCAATCCATTCCTCTACGTGTTTGTGGGTGAAAAATTCAGGAGGCACCTCGCCAGGCTTCTGCACCAGACACCATGCATTCATGTGCAGTGCATGAAGCGCTACATGACCCAGGCTGCAGGCTCAGTGTATTCCCAGACCACAAGTTTGGACGAACGCTCGGTTGGCGTCTGAATAGCGGAGGAATAGGAGATTTTATTTAACTACTCCTCAGCAAACAAATGCAATCTCATTTTATATGTACTAGTGAAAATGAGATAAAATTATGTTTGCATGGGTTATATATCCCTGCTTTTAGGTAAGTACCTTTTCTTTTTGCTGGGTGATCCCCTTATCTTTTGTGCCTTTACCACCTACAGTATATGGCCTAAAGGATGTGGACTCTCATCCGTTACACACCTATGTTCTTCTTGAATATCCCTCTCCAAAACCATGGGCATTATTATGGATTTGGTTCCCTCTGTTTCTGTACCAGCCTCAACTCCTCAGGGAAGCTTTATTATTAGATTTTGAAACATGTTATTAGGAATTTGTCCCCCATTCAGGTATAAGAGCATTAGTGTTGGATGAGGTCAGGCACTGATGTTGGATAAGCCTGACATGCAGTTGGTGTCCAAATTAATCCCAAATGTGTTCACTGGGGTTGAATTCAAGGCACTGTGTAGGTCACTTCGGTTTTTCCCCCACAAACTTTGGCAAACCATTTCTTTATTGACTCACCTTGTGCACAGGGGCATTGTCATACTGAAACAGGTTTGGGCCTCTTAGTTCCAGTGAAGGGAAATCTTAATGTTAAAGCATACAAAGACAACTGTTCCAACTTTGTGGCAACAATTGGGGTAAGACCCACATATGTGCTGGTCAGATGTCCGAATCCTTTCGGCCATATCGTTTATGTATCTTTAACTTGTAAAATAAGGATATAGTGTATCTAAAGATATTAAAAGTACATAAAAGGACTGTAATTATTTTTTAGAGTAAAGCCTAGATTATATTTGCTTTTAACTATATGTACATACACGCAAGATTGCTGTTGATTGTTTGGAGTGACTGACACTCGGAAATTACCATGTAACTGATGACACAAATTTGTATTGTGTCACAAATGACATATTTCTGTACTATTCCAGATAGTTAAGTACTTTACTTTTTTTAATCTCTCATATGACATTCAAATCTCATAAAAAGTCTGTATTGCGTACCTGTTTTCCAAATCATCTAGATTAGTACAAACTTTCGAAAGTAAAGTCAAAACTTGCTCGTGCATGGCTGCTGCATATGAAATTACTAAACACTTGACAGGTTGATGGACAGGGATGTTTTGGCTCTGATGTGTCATCTAGTGAATCCCCAGATACACATAACATAAACTATTTGCACCTTTCCCTGTAAAGAATATATACTAAAGGTATAAAATGTGTACACTTTGAGGGTATTACTCTAATTCGTCGGACTACATATGCATTTAATCAAAAGTACAACTATGAGCACAATCCTTCTCTCCAAACATGTGAATTCTCCTGAATGTTACACAACCTTCATGTTACATTGGATTGTGGAATATAGATGAAATGTGGAATATAAATGAATTGGTGCACTGATCAATTATAAATTTGCGAAGTGGTTATTTGTCTTTGTCAGATCATATATAATTTTCTTTTTTTTAAAAAAAAGTGATAAATATGTCTTAAGCAGTAGTCACCCTTATAACAACATTTCCACAGTGAAACATGGTAGTGGTAGCATCATGTTGAGCATTACCTTTATTAATATTGAAGTGGGTGGCAAAATCCATACAGTTGACAAAATTATTTTGAATTAAATAAAAATAATAAATTTTAAAAATTTTAAACATAAAACTTTGCATAACTCACCGCTATGAAACCCCCAAATTTATTTCTGGTGCAACTAGTGGGTGTCAGAAGTCACATAATTAGTTCAATATTGTGGGCTACTTGGTGTAGAGTCCTTACTTCTAGTGGTGCTTACTAAAAAACAGTTTTATTGAGATCATCATAGTAATAATAATAATAATTGCATTTATATAGCGCTTTTCTAGACACTCAAAGCACTTTACATAGTATGGGGGAAATCTCCTCAAACACCACCAGTGTGGTAACATCCACCTGGATGATATGACAGCAGCCATAGTGCACCATGATAGATAAGGGACAATAGGGGAATTTCACCAGGACACCGAAGTTATACCCCTTCTCTTTATGAGAAGTAGCACGGGATTTTTAATGACCACAGAGAGTCAGGACCTCGGTTTAATGTCTCATCCGAAAGACAGTGCTATTTTTACAGTATAGTGTCCCTGTCACTATACTGGGACATTAGGACCCACACAGACGACAGGGAAAGCACCACCTGCTGGCCTCCCTAATACCACTTCCAGCAGCAACTTTAGTTTTCCCCCCAGGAGGTCTCCCATCTGGCCATTGGCCAGGCTCAACCCTGCTAAGCTTCAATGGGAAACCAGGCAAGAACTGCAGGGTGATATGTCTCTGGCCAGCAGCCTTAATCCTCATGAATGCAATTGTTAAATGAATTTTTAAATACAGTCCCCTCTGAAAGATGGAAAAGCAAGGCCAATTCTTTTGTTTTTTGCTATACAGTAAAGACGAATCTGAGATGAGAGATCAAAATTTCAGCTTTCACTTCCTGATATTTACATTTAGATGTGTTAAACAACATAGAAATATTGGAATAGACAGTCTGAAAGTAAATAACACTTCATATTTGGTTGCATATCCCATGCTTGCAATAACTGCATCAAGCCGGTGCTCCACTGACATCACCAAACTGTTGCATTCTTCTTTTGTGAAGCTTTTACAGGCTTGTCCCTCAGCTTCTTTCAGTTGTTGTTTGTTTTTGGGGGTTTCTCCCTTCAGTCTCCTCTTCAGGTCTTCAGGATGTGAAGTGCATGCTCAATTGGGTTAAGGTCTTGTGATTGACTTGGCCAGTCTAAAACCTTCCCCTTTTCCCCCCTGATGAAGTCCTTTGTTGTGTTGGCAGTGTGTTTTGGAGCATTGTTTTGCTGCATGATGAAGTTCCTCCCAATTAGATTGGATGCATTTCTTTGCAAATTGGCAGAAACATTCTGTAGACTTCTGAGTTTTGTGGCTCATCTCTGTATTTCTTTGCGAATTCCAATCTGGCCTTCAGATTTTTACTGTGGATGAGTGGTTTGCATCTTGTGCTACAGCGTCTATATTTCTACTCTAGAAGTCTTCTTCAAACAGTGGATTGTGATACCTTCACCCCTGCCCTGTGGAAGTTGATGGTCACTGACAGTTGTTTTGTTTTTCTTCATAGCTCCTTTCATTTTGAGCACATTCCAAATTGTTGTATTGGCTATTCCCAATGCTCGTGCAATGGCTCTGATCGATTTTTCCTCTTTTCTCATCTTCAGAATGGCTTACTTCATTCTGAAGTTTTTAGAAGATGAAATTTACTTCATCTTCAGAATCCCATACACAGCTCTCTGGACTCCATGTTGGTTTAACCTTTTTAAAAACAAATGCAGTCTTCACAGGCAAAAGCCAGGGCTCAAGCCAAGAGTAGACATTCAGAGCTATTAATTGTTTAAACAATCTATCTATCAGGACACACCTGGGCAACAAGAAAGACCTGTCAGTCACATGCTTCAATATATTTGATCACTTGAAAAATGGGTGGGTTCAAACAAAAGGTGCCATGTTGTTTAACACATCTAGATATAAATATCAGGAAATGAAAGCATCATCTCATTCATCTTTTTATCTCAAAACCAAATGTCTTCCATGTTCTTCAATGTCTTACCATTTCAGTACTTTCAGAGTGGTGTGTAATTTTGTGATCATTTATTAACACAATATTGACTCAATTATTATTCACCATACATTATCATCTCTTCAGTTCAGGCAATAATACTGTTTTGTACTTATATTTCTGAAAAATTGTGAACTCTGGTTTAAAAATACACACAATTTTTTTTTTCATGTATTATGTAATGAAAGCGGTTTCTGCTAACTGATACAGCTTCGCCTTTTTTCCCTTTTCTTTCTTTTTTTCTTCCTTGGGGTTACTTGGTGAAATTATACAAAGAGATTTGGGAGACTGGCTGAAGTATTATTCCTGGTGTACATGTACTTATTTTTTCATTATTTGATTCTTGATTCTTGGTTCCTGTCTGAAAAAACATTTTATGTATCCTCTCCTTTTTCATATACATATCATATTCATATTCAATCACATCCATATGAAATGTTGCATCTGTAGATTCTTTTTTCCAGCTTAGCTGCATGTACAAGCTGTCACATTTAACTACAATAAAGAACTAAATAAATAATTTGTGATGTAAATGTGCATCCTCTTTCGGCCATCGGTTCTGTTTATTGAATAGCATACAAAATAGTGTAGCGTATGACTATGCCCAAACTGATATTCTAAATTAACCCAAACAAAACATAGAAAGTTTCACCACTCAGGCGACCAAGAATAACCCCGAGAGGCCTCCTGTGGCCAGATGCCTTTTGGAATGCAAAAAGTCTCTCTGGGGCCCACACAGGACTTACCCCTGCAATAAAAGTAACCTTTGATGACTGAATGTCTGGGAAACTTGATTAGTTCGTCAGCAGGGATCCACCAAAACTCCGACCAAGGGCCTGTAAATCTGTAATCTAATCTCGGTTTATGATCATATAGATTTAGCCTCAGAATCAGCAGGCCAGAGGAGAAAACGTCCTCCCTAAGGTCACCCTGAGATGACCTGTGGGTCATTAGAAGAACACCAGCCCCCTCTTCTGGACATACATGCGCGCACACGCGCACACACACGCGCACACACACACACACACACACACAAGCTTACCTTACACACACAATGGAGAAATCTCTTTCTCTTCAATGTAACGTGTAATTATATGTAATTATTCCATGTCTAAATAGTGTGATGTTATCTTGTTTACATATATTGTGTTTATGTAACTAACCGTAATGACTTTAGATAGTTTAATCTAGCATATCATTTTAAATGTCTGTAACCAAGTTTTATTTGTAATATTCTTTACAAATCCATCGAATTTGGTATGTAGTTAATCGTCTCGAGATACCCGGATTGATTATGCATATCATATTGCAATGGGATACATCATTTCATGTTTTTCTCTTAATTTCATTTATAACACGGTATAGACCAGCCCCTCCCTGGACATTTAAATTAGGGTCCGAGACCAGACAAAGAGAGTCATCTGGATATGCAAACCCAACTTCCTGATTGGCCCATAGCCCAAAGAGGCGTGTGCGTTGGTGTCGTCTTTAAAACAACACCACGCTCACTTCAACGGAGAGTTAGACTTCAGAGTTAGACTTCACTTCTCACTCCTCAACTTCACTCCTTCCGGTTCCTCTCCCCCGGGGCCACGTGCCCCGGGAAGAGGAAGCCAGGATCTCTCTCTCTCCAGACACAAGATGCAACTACCTCCAGGCTCACGCCTTTTCAAACAACAACGAACCAGCGAAATCTACACGACATCGCGCAAACTCTCAACCTTGAGGCTATGCAAGTATAGTTAACTATATCTGCGTTTAAGATTGGACCCCTGTGTTACAGGA
>CM042544.1:7512269-7612269 GCA_023630585.1 Cranoglanis bouderius
TGAGACCAGACAAAGAGAGGTCATCTCGCCAACAAATCCAACTTCCTGATTGGCCCATAGCCCAAAGAGGCGTGTGTGTTGGTGTTGTCTTTAAAACAACACCACGGTCTTCAGAGTCTACTCTGAATTGTTTTCCCTTTTTCTTTAACCCCGGGGAGAACTGTTTAGTGTTTGATGCTGAATGGCAACAATGTTAAACACCAGCAGTGCTCTTTGGGAGGTCACAACACCCAGTTGAGAAAATATTACATTTCAAATATTAAAGGCATTCAAGGAATTCATGTCTGTAACCATGTTTTTCTTGTAATATTCATTACAAGTCCATCGAATTTGGTATGTAGTTAATCGTCTTGCGATACCCTGATTGATTATGCATATCATATTGCAATGGGATACATTATTTCATGCTTTCCCTTAATTTCATATATAATACGGTATAAACCGGCTCCTCCCTGGACATGCAAATTAGGGTCTGAGACCAGACAAAGAGAGGTCATCCCGCCAACAAATCCAACATAGCCCAAAGAGGTGTGTGTGTTGGTGTTGTCTTTAAAACAACACCACGCTCTTCCGAGTCTACTCAGTAGTCTCTTCAGTCTCTCTTCACTCACTCCACTTCTACGCTCCTTCTGGCTTCTCTCCCCCGGGGCCACGTGCCCCGGGAAGAGGAAGCCAGGATCTCTCTCTCCCTGACAAAGGATGCAACCGCCTCATGGCTCACGCCTTTTGCAAATGGCGCAACGAACCAGCGAACTCTACACGACCTCGCGCGAACTTTTAAACCGAAGCCATGCAGGTATAGTTAATGGACCTATATCTGCGTTTAAGATGGTACCCCTGTTTACAGGAGATTTAAGTTAGTTGCTGGTTTTGAAAAAGGTTAATTAGTTGTGTTTTTGTCTGCCATTCCCTTTTATTTCATTACTTTCTCTCTATCCCTTTTCTTTCCTTGTATATATATGTACATATGTATGTTTGCTTAGAGTTAGTCGTGTGTATCCATAGTTACACCTAGTTATTAAAATCTATTATCCCACGCTTGATTTTCTCTGTTTTTGGTCACGTGATAGAGTCCCATCTTCACTGCATAAGATCTCGACAATCCGCTCTAAATTTTAATAACAAACTTTGTTGGTTAATCCTTCCTGGCCAGAAGGATAAACTCCCTCTTTAGAGTTCATAATTCCAAACTAGACTACAGCTAATCCTAAAAGCTGATCTAGACCACATACATAGTCATAATTAATTATAATCCATTGTAGTTAATTATCTATATGTATATGTGCACATACATGAACTCCCTTTCATGGCTGATGTATATTTATAACTGGGCACAACACGCGTTGATTAGATATATAGATATATTTTACGCCATTCGAGCTAATTCCGTATATAAATTGGAGAATACATTTAAACATGTTAAACATCTTTTAATTCATTACATAAATTGTAACTGGTGGAGAATATTTTTAAACGTTGCAGATTCACCCGATTTACTACACATTCTGGTAGATAAGGTGAGCACGCTTTAAAACTTGTCTCCTTTAAAAAGGTGCTTCGAATCCAAGCGTGCGGGTCTGTCTCGTTTTTCATGTTTAAAGTTGATCCATTACATTATTCTGGTGGAAAAGAATAATGCTAGTAATGATTGTTTCATTACAATGGTATCGTTTCCCTCTCCTACAGGCGCCTTATGTACGAGTGCTTTTATCACCCCCACCTTCCCCAAGCGCTACATCTTCTTATCTGCTTTCACTGAACTCTGTTTCTGTGTGACTTCTTCCCAAGTTCGTTATTGTTAGGGCACGCCAAGACATTGACTCCAGTTCCTCGAATTCCCAGCGGTCTACAAATATGGCTGCCATGGACTACACTTCCCACAACACTCATACACTCCCACGTTCACGTTCACCTTCATTTTGAGCACACATCTGATTTCAATTTCACAGCACCATCACAGCCACATTATTTAAGGACTTTCAGTTTTCACATTCACTGCGAAGTATTTGTTCAGTCACGTTGTTTCTGTCATTACCAAGCCTTTACCTTTGGATTGTCTATTCTGGTTTTCGATCTTCATTGTTCATACCTCGTGCCTCGTTCATGATTTTTGAATATTGTCTTTGCCCTCAGGATATTGTCTGCTGATCGCCCGACCTTGGACTGTTTACTGTTTTTTGAATTTTTGCCTAACGCTTGAACTTTGCCTGTCCCAATTATGTTGACGTTCCTAATAAAGTGACACTTCCCTGCACTTGCATCCCGATCTGATTCTGTGCTCTAACAGAATACTTCGCCGCACATGGATGCAGCGGGGGAATTTCACCAGGCCATCACAGCTCACGGGCAGCTACTCAGTGAGCAACAACGATGCTTGGGGGAAATTGAGGGGAATCTGAACCGCCTCTCCCAAGCAGTCACCACAGGGACGATGCCTGCTACACCAGCTCCCTCATCCACGTATCGTCTGCCCATGCCTATGCCTGAGAAATACGCCGAAGATCTGTCACTATGTAAGGGATTTCTACTCCAGTGTTCCTTATATTTCGCCTGTCACAGAGAAATGTCCGATGCGGAAAAAATCGCACAGTTCATGAATCTGCTAGCGGATAAAGCTTTGAAATGGGCCGCGGCAGTACGGGAACATGGAGGCAAACCAATGGCTTCATATGACCAGTTACCAGTATGTTTCGGTGTGTGTTCGACCATTCACCCGACAACCAGGAGGTGGGTGAACACCTCCTCACGTTACACCAAGGTCCACTCCGAGTTTCCGAGTTTGCATTGGAGTTTCATACTATTGCGGCGGGCAGCGGCTGGAATGACGTCGCACTCAAAGCCACATTTCGTCAAGGCCTAAACCCAGAAATACTCACCGAAATGGCATGTCGTGATGAGCCCCTCACCTTGGATGCCTTGATTGACCTAGCTATTCGACTAGATCATCTGCTTCACAGCTGCAGCTTCCTTCGAAGCACCACTGACTCATCCGCCATGCTCACCTCCGCCGAACCCATGCAACTTGGCCACACCAAGCTCAGTGAGGGGGAACGCGAGAGGAGACGCCGTGAACATCGCTGTTTCTACTGCGGCCAAGCTGCCCACCTCGTCAATCACTGCCTGCTACGCCCCCCAAGCAGCACTACAGCGAGCAGTGGCTCTCGCTCCCACTCTCGAACAGTGAGTCATAGCCATGATTTCGCTCCTCATGCATTTACCTTGCCAGTTATCATAGACCACTCAGGTGCTCCTCTTGTCCTTACAGCATTGCTTGACTCCAGGGCAGCGGGCAGTTTCATAGATGAAGAAACGGTGCGTCAGCTTGGCCTCCCCAAGAACCCACTGCTCCAGCCTCTTAAAATTCAAGCCATCGACGGAGGACCCATTGGCGGCGGTTTGATAACCCACCGCACCAAGCCCTTGCATCTCTAAGTCAGCGCTCTACACCACGAGGAGATCCAGCTTTGGGTCACCACCTCCTCCTGTCACCCCATCATTCTGGGACTACCCTGGATGGAGCATCATGACCCACATCTCCCAGGCTGACCAACAAATCACAGGCTGGTCCTCATACTGTTAACAGCATTGCCTTCACGAACCCATGCTGATAATTGCATCCACGTCCATAGAGAGTCCAGAAAACCCTGTCCATGCCCACATACCCCACGAATACCGCAACCTCAAAGAAGTATTCAGCAAAGCCATAGCTCTGCCCCTCACAGCCCTCTTACCCGGCGGGCTACGCCACCTGAAGTGGAACCAGGAAGCAGAACAAGCCATGTCCCAATTAATGAGCACTGGACATTCCAGCGTACCTACTTGGAATCACAGTTATGATATGATTTATATGATTACACATGGTCCCTGGTTTTCGTCTTCATAAAATTCCGGAAAGCCTTCGCAGAAGACTGGAGGTTTTCATAAAAAGGGGGTGGGGGTTAACTCTGGAACGGAATGTTCAACAATCACATATGACCATATATCTTTGGCCATATAGTGTATACTGGTCACTTTTGACCCATTACATAAGTTGAATTTATTCATTTATTTATTCAATAATTTAGTCATAATGTGAAGTCATGATTACAAATAAAATACAGTATATGATAGCAGTTGAAAACCCTTAAAATGCTCTGAAATGTGTGTTTTATCATTAAAATAAATGGCCTGTTGTACAGGAATAAGGTCAGTATGGAACTTCTTGTAAAATACAGTAAAATTAATAATGTAAAATACAGTAAAAATGTATTTATCTCTAAGTTGTTTATGGATGTGTATTTGGTAAATAGGGTCAATGAAATTGTACAGTAAAATGTTTCAGGACTGTTTTGAGGTGATTTAGCCACACAGGGTCAAAACTGAACTGCAAACATCAATGATGTAACTGATTTGCAACCATAATAGGGTTAAAAAGCAATAAAAAGAGAACTCATCTTGCTTGATGTAGATTTGAATTCTTACAGTAGCTGATTTTACATTCCTGAAGTTCCTGTGATCTGTAAGAATTAGGAATGGGTGACCCCCCCCCTCCAGCCAATGGAGCCATTTCTCTAGTGCAGCTTTAATTTCCAATACTTTGGTTTCATTCATCATAATTGTGTTCAGCTGGGGATAACTTCCCTGAATGAAAGGGGAATCTTCAGGTTAAATGTTTGTGACCATGTGAGCAGGACATGAGCATGAGCAACAACAAAATAAGAGTCCCTAGAATTCAGAGGAGGGTGCCCTCTAGTGGTGTGGTGGTGACATGTCCTTGACTGATGGGACGAAAAATTTTGATTGCACACTTTTTCAGACAACGTTAAAATACAGCAACATAATTGGATCAATTGGCTGCTTGTCTCGGATATGCTAAGCCATGTTGCTTTTTATTCAGTATTGAAATGTTGATAAATTCTGTCTTTAGTTAAGATGTCTCCTCCAATGTACTCCATGTAAAAGGGATGTCTGTAATAATTCTCTCCTCGCTATTTTTCAGCATCAGCCCATCAACTGATGATTTTACCATTGATGCTGAACCATGTGAATACAAAACCCATGCAAGCCATTTTCTCCCAGTGCTCTACTCCATGTTCTTCGTGGTGGGCTTCCTGGGCAACATGCTGGTGCTGTGGGTGATCCAGAGGGGCTCTCAGATGAAAAGCATGACTGACGTGTCTCTCCTGAACCTCCTATCGCTAATTGTAGGATTAGAACTTACTTCTATGCTTTGGATCATTGTCTTGCTGCATAATCCAGTTGCGCTTGAGTTTCAATTTACGGACTGAAGACCGGACATTCCCTTTAGGATTTTCTGGTAGAGAGCAGAATTCATGTTTCCCTCAATTATTGCAAATTGCCCAGGCCCTGAAGTAGCAAAGCAGCCCCACACCATCACACTTCCACCACAATTTGTGCAATTCTGTGTTTGGTTTTCACCAGATGTAATGGGACCCCTGTCTTCCAAACAGTTCCACTTTCGACTCATCAGTCCACAGAACATCCTCCCAAAAGTTTTGAGGATCATCAAGGTGTGTTTTGCCAAAATTCAGATGAGCCTTAATGTTCTTCTGGGTCAGCAGTGATTTTCGCCTCGCCACTCTGCCATGGATGCCATTTTTGCCCAGTGTATTTCTGATAGTGGAGTCAAGAACAGTGACCTTTATTGATGCAGGAGAGGCCTGTAGGTCCTTTGATGTTGTCCTTGGCTCTTTTGTGACTTCATGGATGAGTCGTTACTGTGATCTTGGAGGAATTTTGGAAGGTCGGCCACTTCTGGGAAGGTTCACTACTGTGCCCAGTTGGAGATAATGGCTCTCACTGTGGTCCTTTGGAGTCCCAGAGCCTTTGCAATAGCTTTGTAACCCTTCCCAGACTGATATATTTCAATCACCTTCTTCCTCATCATTCCTGGAATTTCTTTCAATTTTGGCATAGTGTGTTACTGGGTAAGACCTTTTAACCAACTTCATGCTGTTGAAAACGTTCTATTTAAGTGTTGATTTGACTGAACAGGGTTTGCAGTAATCAGGCCTAATCTAGTCCAGCTGAACCCCATTATGAATGCAATTTCACAGATTTGGGGAATTAGTAACTATGGGGGGAAATACATTTTCACACATGCCCAGTTGGTATTGGATAACTTTTTTGCTTCAATGAATAACATTATCATTTAAAACTGTATTTTGGGTTTACTCAGGTTGCCTTTGCTTTATCTTAGATTTTGTTTTTATTTCGGAAACAATTTAGGATGAGATATACACAAAAACAGAAGAAATCAGGCAAATACTTTTTCACAGTACTGTCATCCCAATTAAGCCCATTTTAGTTCCAGATTGAAACACTACAAGGGGGTAAATACTTATGGAAGGCACAGTATGTATATACGCATTGTAAGTACAGCTACAGTGAGGGAAAAATTTATTTGATCCCCTGCTGATTTTGTACGTTTGCCCACTGACAAAGAAATGATCAGTCTATAATTTTATGGTAGGTGTATTTTAACAGTGAGAGACAGAATAACAACAAAAAAAATCCAGAAAAACGCATTTCAAAAAAGTTATAAATTGATTTGCATTTTAATGAGTGAAATAAGTATTTGATCCCCTATCAATCAGCAAGATTTCTGGCTCCCAGGTATCTTTTACACAGGTAACAAGCTGAGATTAGGAGCACTCTCTTAAAGGGAGTGCTCCTAATCTCAGTTTGTTACCTGTATAAAAGACAGCTGTCCATGGAAGCAATCAATCAATCAGATTCCAAACTCTCCACCATGGCCATGACCAAAGAGCTGTCCAAGGATGTCAGGGACAAGATTGTAGACCTACACAAGGCTGAAATGGGCTACAAGACTATCACGAAGCAGCTTGGTGAGAAGGTGACAACAGTTGGTGTGATTATTCGCAAATGGAAGAAACACAAAATAACTGTCAGTCTCCCTCGGTCTGGGGCTCCATGCAAGATCTCACCTCGTGGAATTTGAATGATCATAATAACGGTGAGGAGTCAGTCCAGAACTACACGGGGGGATCTTGTTAATGATCTCAAGGCAGCTGGGACCATAGTCGCCAAGAAAACAATTGGTAACACACTATGCCGTGAAGGACTGAAATCCTGCAGCGCCTGCAAGATCCCCCTGCTCAAGAAAGCACATGTATAGGCCCGTCTAAAGTTTGCCTGAATGATTCAGAGGAGAACTGGGTGAAAGTGTTGTGGTCAGATGAAACCAAAATCGAGCTCTTTGGCATCGACTCAACTCGCTGTGTTTGGAGGAGGAATGCTGCCTATGACCCCAAGAACACCATCCCCACCGTCAAACATGGAGGTGGGAACATTATGTTTTGGGGGTGTTTTTCTGCTAAGGGGACAGGACAACTGCACTGCATCAAAGGGACGATGTACGGGGCCATGTACCGTTAAATCTTGGGTGAGAACCTCCTTCCCTCAGCCAGGGCATTGAAAATGGGTCGTAGATGGGTATTCCAGCATGACAATGACCCAAAACACACAGCCAAGGCAACAAAGGAGTGGCTCAAGAAGAAGCACATTAAGGTCCTGGAGTGGCCTAACCAGTCTCCAGACCTTAATCCCATAGAAAATCTGTGGAGGGAGCTGAAGGTTCGAGTTGCCAAACGTCAGCCTCGAGACCTTAATGACTTGGAGAGGATCTGCAAAGAGGAGTGGGACAAAATCCCTCCTGAGATGTCTGCAAACCTGATGGCCAACTACAAGAAACGTCTGACCTTTGTGAATTCCAAGGGTTTTGCCACCAAGTACTAAGTCGAAGGGGTTAAATATTTATTTCACTCATTAAAATGCAAAGCAATTTATAACTTTTTTGAAATGTGTTTTTCTGGATTTTTTTGTTGTTATTCTGTCTCTCACTGTTAAAATACACCTACCATTAAAATTATAGACTGATCATTTCTTTGTCAGTGGGCAAACATACAAAATCAGCAGGGGATCAAATACTTTTTCCCCCACTGTATATAGGCATACATTAAATAAAAAATGCAGCAAAGATTTTATGATTTACCATTCTAAGTTCTTACTAGTAGTAGTGCTTGCTAATACAGTTTTACTCACCTCATCCTTATTCCTCACAAAATATTTTTTTCAAAATACACAGAAAAACTTTTTGCATAAATTTTTTAATAATTCTGTGATGTTACACACAATATTGGCTCAAGTGTTACACTCCATGTATTATCATCTAGTGATTTCAGACAATAATACTGTTTTGTATGTATATTTCTGCACAGTGAATTTGGTTTGACCAATACATGAAATGAAACAATATGCTTTTTCTTTTCTTTTTTTTTTGTTCAAAGTTGTTTAAAGAGATAAAGTAGTTAAGTAATCTGTAGAGATTTCTGTTGTTTTCTGTGGGCTGTTGCATTATGGTGTTGCATTATATTTCATTATTTGATTCTTGATTCTTTGTTCCTCTCTGAAAAATCTCTCTTTATGCATCTTCCCATTCTCATATACTTCAGCTAAATCTTTTTTAAGGTACCACCAGATAAACACATAGAATATTTCGTTGCCAAAGCAGCTACATGTGCATGTTGTGACATTGCTACTATAAAGGGCTAAATAAATAATTTGTGATATAAATGTGCAACCTTTTTCTCCCTTCATTTCTGTTTATTGAATTTACAGCATACAGAATAGCAATTCTTCATTTTGCAAGTCCACAAAGTGAGAAGGGTGTGGCCTGAAGTACTGTAAAATAGCAATAATTGATTCAAAGTTTGCATTTATCTCTAAACTCTATCTCCTTCCATAAATGTTAAATAAACATCTATTTACAGAAAATGTCATCATATTAACAATTACATAGATGCTATTATTGTTATTACATTCTGTTTTGTTTTTTAATTAAAAAAAGACCATAATAAAATAAAATAAAAACTGCTTGCTGTAGTTGGTTTTAGGAAGGTTGTCTTACTGAGCACAAGACAAAGCGAGTGACCCAAGAGAAGCCAAATGTCACAATTATTTGGTCTTAGCAGGGGAAAAAGTGTAACATATATGCTGTTAAGATCCATATGCAGGAGATTTATTAGCCATATTGTCCACAAACTTCAATCCAAAACTTGCTAAAAAAGAACTGGACAGAGTTAAACAAGATATCATATATTATCATAAGACTATCATTTCCAAATCCAAAGGGCAAATCCAAAGAATAGTGAAAAAGGCCAGGTGAGATACAAAAATGACAAAAATCATAATTTTCATGCTCCAAAGGCTAATCCAAATCAGTAAACAGGAAACAACAGCTCAGAACTTATTTGCACGGCTTTAGGAAATGAGAGTTACAGTAAAAGTAGAGTTTCTAGAATCTTTTTGTTTGGCAAGGAATTCTCCCAGACAGATGTGACATAACCCACCCCTTAACATGCAGCTCCCAAAGCTGAACCACCCTCATGACAGGGCCTACCCTTACCAAGAAAACATCCTGTGTTCCAGCTAAAGACATTCTGGACAATTCATTCATCATTGAATATCACAGAGAACAACTACCCCTACCACTGGGCCTGGAAATGGGGTGATGGCACTGAAGAGAGGTCCTGGTTTCCAGCTAAAGACATCCTGGACAATTTACTCATCATCAGATATCACAGAGATATGACCAGAGTAATGTTTTTAATGATATTTGATGAGGAGTGAATTGTCCATGATGTAACTAGCTGGATCTCAGGACCTCTGTTCAGGGCTGTTGCTCTGCTAGTCCATCAGATAGCATGTCATCAAAAAGCATTTCTCTGTGTGCCATACTATGTATGGTTATGTATAAATAAAGTTTCACTAATTTGGTTTCCTGTTGCATAGGGTTAGAATAGCATCCTTATGCTATAGGCTAGAACTTCTTCTACTTTCCAGTGAAGGAAGTGGCTCAGCTAGTTGTGGGTAGACAGAAATACATGTTTTAAAATAGAGACAATGAAAGTTAGACCTTTTCTATATATATAGGGGGTAATTCTATGTAGGATAAAACTGGGTTAGTTTATCATTTTAAATGGACATACCTTTCATGAGGGTAACTGGAGCTTCAAATTTCGGGTGGAGAGCCAGATCATCTGTTCAGGTTGCAGTTGTGGATTAAGGTGGCCATGTTTGTCTGCCGGGATACCTGGTCGATTGTTCTTTGCAACTTTGCAACTGGACATGTGCAGCTTACCAGGTATGCTCATCCTCCTTATCCAGTCACCTACTGCTGAGACATCCATGCTCTACAGACCATGGGAACAATGGGGGTTGATAGCCAAGTGCACACTAAAAAGGAGTGAATCCTTTTGAGATGTCAATGAATTTTGAACATACTCAGCCTATGGAAGAAAATACCTCCAGTTGTGTTGATTGTTGCTGCAGTAAGTTCTTAGGAATCTCCTGATCTTCTGGTTCAAATGTTCAATTCAATTCAATTTTATTACCGATGACACTCCTCTGACTGTCCTTGGCGACTTCAACCTTCCGGCTGAGAAACTTCACTCCTCCTGCCTTCTGCCTCTTATGGATTCCTTCGCACTGAGCTTCAACAGATCTCCTCCCACACACAAAGGAGGATATGTCTTGGATCTCATCTTCACTCGTCCTTCTACAGCCACAAACATTACCACCACCCCACTTCACACCTCTGATCATCACCTGGTATCGTTCAGTCTTTTTCTTCCTATTTCTTCCAAATTTGGCTACCAACACCTTTCTGTAACCCGTCAGAACCTCCACTCTGTCCCCCCTTCCTCTGTAGCTTCTTGCACCCTTTCATCTCCCCCGACCCTGATTCCTTTTCTTCTCTACCCTTAGACTCAGTCATTGACACTTTCCTATCCTCTCTCTACTCAACCATGGATCATCTTTGTCCTCTGTTTACCAAATCTAGGAAGACTTCTTGCCCTGCTCCTTGGCTGTCGGACGTGTTGCACAGCTGTAGAAGAGAACTGAGATCAGCAGAGAGAAGGTGGGCGAAAATGCATCTTGACACAGATCTTGCCTCTTACCGCTCTCTCTTGTCTCAGTTCTCATTGGATGTGACTTCTGCCAAGACTGCCTTCTACAAGGAAAAGCTTGAAGCTTCTGCCAAAGATCCTCACAAGCTCCACAACATCTTCTCATCACTTCTCAACCCTCCGGCTTCACCTGCTTCTTCCTCGCTGTCTGCAGAAGACTTTGCCTTCTTCTATGATGAGAAGATTAAGGAAATCTGCAAGACCTTCACCTCTACCCAGACTAATTCTGTTCTCACACAGGTCTCTCCTCCTTCTCTGTCACATTTCTCTGTCTCTCCTCCTTCTCTGTCACATTTTTCTACCCTAGCAACACAGGAGATTCAAGAAGTCATCCTGTCCTGCAACCCTACCACCTGCCCATTGGATCCAATTCCCTCTACATTGCTCCAGACCATCCTGCCTGACCTTCTGCCCTTCATCTCTACAATCATCAATGGTTCCCTGTCATCTGGCCAAGTTCCGGCTTCCTTCAAGAAAGCACGGGTTACTCCCAGCCTGAAGAAGCCTACACTGGATCCCTCAGACATCAGCAACTACAGACCGGCATCACTTCTCTCTTTCCTTTCTAAAATACTTGAATGCTCCGTATGTAATCAACTGTCCCTTTATCTCTCGCAGAACCACCTTCAAGATCCATACCAGTCTGGCTTTAAATCAGCACACTCCACAGAGACTGCCCTCTTGGCTGTCACTGAAAAACTCAGATCAGCCAAACTGTCCTCTGTCCTCATCCTGCTTGACCTGTCTGCTGCATTTGACACAGTCAACCACAAGATTCTCCTGACTACCCTCAAGAGTCTTGGAATTTGTGGAGCAGCATGGCAATGGTTTGCTTCATACTTGGAAGGTCATTCGTATCAGGTATCATGGGGGGGGATCAACATCTACACCTTGCAGACTCTCTACTGGTGTTCCACAAGGCTCAGTACTTGGTCCTCTCCTCCTTTCCCTCTATACCCACTCTCTTGGCAAAGTCATCTCCTCACATGGGTTCTCTTACCACTGCTATGCTGATGATACTCAACTTATCTTTTCCTTTCCTCTTTCAGACACCACTGCTTCTGCCCAGATCACAGCATGTCGATGGATATTTCATCATGGATGGCAACTCATCAGCTGAAACTCAACCCCAGCAAAACTGAACTGCTCTTCATCCGAGGAGATTCATCCCCATGCCAGGATCTCATGATCTCCTTAGAGAACTCCACAACCTCTCCTTCAACTACTGCTCATAACCTTGGGGTAATTGTGGACAATCAACTGTTCTTTTCATCACATATTACTAATTTAACACCATCCTGTCAGTTTATCCTTTAGAACATTAGAAGGATTTGTCCATTTCTAACAACACAGGCCACTCAGTTGCTTGTGCAGTCTCTTGTCATTTCCAGACTAGACTACTGCAACTCGCTCCTAGCAGGTCTACCTTTGAGTGCCACCCGTCCTCTACAGATGATCCAGAATGCAGTTGCATGACTTGTTTTCAACTTCCCTAAGTTCTCCCACACCACCCCGTTGCTGCGCTTCCTTCACTGGCTTCCAGTAGCTGCATGCATCAGATTCAAAACATTGATGCTTGCCTACAAAGCCAAAAGTGGAACAGCACCCTCTTATCTTAGAGCTCTCATCACCCCACGCACTGCACCACGCTCCCTCAGGTCAACAAGCACTGCTCGACTGGTCCCACCCTCTCTCAGGATACGAGGTAGATCTGCCTCATGACTTTTCTCTGTTCTGGCACCAAGGTGGTGGAATGAACTTCCCATCAATGTCAGAACAGCTGAATCGCTGGCTATCTTCAAGAAATACCTAAAGACATACCTCTTTCTTAAATACTTACCTCTTGATAGTTAGTGTTTTCTTCTCCTTGATAGTTAGTTTTTTCTTCTCCTAACTCCTAACAGTTGCTCTCTTTTCAGCAGGTTTGTGTTTAGTGCACTTTGTTGTAATCGTACAAACCAGAAATGAAATATTCATTGATGGAGAATTTAAAGCACTCTTGTACGTCGCTCTGGATAAGGGCGTCTGCTAAATGCTATAAATGTAAATGTATTTGTATAGTGCTTTAAACAGTGGACATTGTCACAAAGCAACTTTACAGAAATATATAAATTCAGGATATAAATTTTAGATTTATAAATTTATAAATGTATCCCTATTGAGCAAGCCAAAGGCAATGGTGGCAAGGAAAAACTCCCTGAAATGAGAAAGAAACCTTGAGAGGATAAAGACTCGAAAAAGAAACCACCCTCATCTGGGTGACAAGGAATAGTGCAATTATAAATAATTCCCTTCCTTAACTGTGTACTACATGGTCAAATAGTGTAATTGTGTAAACAGGTAATGCATTATAGTTTTTGCATGAAGTTTATTTTGTTGTAGTTATCAACTGTTCATTGAAGGAGACTTGAGTGAAACTGTTTGTGGCAATTGCAGTCCTAAAGCTATTATAGCAGATGTAGTCCTAAGCTATCATAGCAAAACTGTTTGTATCAATTGCAGTCCCAAGCCATCTTCATGGTTTTTAAAGGGTGCCCTCCTCAATACTCTCATTGATCTTTAGGCTGTCCATGTGGGGCCATCCTCAGCATCAGCGAGTGATATCCAAGTGATGAGAACTCCAACCAGAAGTCAAGCATCAAGATGGATCAGGCTGTTCTGGGGAACAGAAGCGGTCAGAATCACTGGTATCTCAGGAGTAGCATGTGTACCTTGATAGAGAGAGAGAGAGAGAGAGAGAGAGAGAGAGAGAGAGAGAGAGAGAGAGAGAGAGATGCTAATTGTCATGTAATGGTTAAGGACCATATACTTTGTGTGCAGAGTGCAATAGGGACTCTGGCAAGACTAGATATAACAGCATAACTAAAAGGGAGAGCAGGAAGGTAACGCAGACATGAAGGTGACCTGGGACATAAAGCAGCCAGCCACTGTCAACAAATCTGAGTGAACCCGTGAGAGTTGGAGGGTGATAGCATCCAAACATCCCAGTTCACCACAACACTTTATGCTCTCTATTTTAGTGAGTGAACAGGTAATGAAAACAAAATGGCAGTCTTGTGACTTCAGGGGAGGGTCCCCTTTGTTGGCGTTGTGGTGAAATGTCTGTGACAGATGTGACAAATAGAAGAGAGAATTATTGAGGCAAAGATCAATAATACCGGCAAACAGAGTATTCAAAGGGCAAGACAATAATCCGTAATCCAGAAACGTGAGCAAAGTTAAAAAAAAAACAGAATAAACAGTCCAGAGAATAACGCTTGGTAATTGCAGGAATGAGGTGAACGTACAAATACTTCGCAGTGAAGGTGACAAACAAAAGTCCTAAAATAATGTGGCAGTAAATGAACATGGAAATTAGAACAGGTGTGTGCTCAAAACATGGGTGACTGTGAATGTGGGAGTGTGGGAGCGTCATGGGGTGTGTAGTCCGGGGCAGCCATGTTTGTAGGCCGCCGTGCATGGTGGGAAGTGAAGTCAGTGTCGTGGCGTGAATGTGAGGCGGTGTTCGTGGCGGCCATGTTTGCTGGCCGCTGTGCATGGTGGGAGATGGAGTCATGGTCGTGCTGCGACCTGACAGTGGTGAAGAAGAACTTAAATTTTTTTCCGTAAGTTGTGGCTTGTAGCAATTCTCGTGAATTTACAATGACTCAGCAGCATGGACTAAATCAGTGGCATCAAATTTTGGAGGCTAGCATGAATTACATACAGTAGTGAGTAATGAGTAGAATCAATATGTAAACATCAGAGAATCTTTCTTGCATCTAATACCAAGTAAGCATGCCCTGAAGTGCTTTGTTCCCCTTATACCACAACAATGATATCGTAAATATATAAATGCACACACACACATATATAGTTACATTTAATGTTGCACAGAAAGTTCTTGGTTCTGTAATCCTTCTTGTGCTGGAACACAAGTGTTGACAGTAAGTAAACATATTAACAATTACACACACCACACCTCACCGTATTAACAATTATACACATTTTTTTAAAGTGTGCATCTGTTGTACAAGTCCCTGTGTACGTTTTCGGTCAACAAAGTATAACGTATTTGGATGAACACGTTATTACAAACCTTGCAGACCAAGCTACTATCAGAGCTGCTATTACTGAAAATGATTCAACAACGTCTGAACAATTGGATTTGAGAATTCAGCAGTGCTGTGGCATAATTTCTATTAAATCACATATTTGACCAATTGACTGCATGTCGTTGTTACTTTGTTTTTAGTTGGAAAATTCAGTTTACCTCTACTATGAAAAAAAAAAAAATTACCTTCTATCTCTTTACCACAAGCCTTCCTGAGTATCAGTAAACTCAGTACATTGAAACATAACCACAACACCTCAGTGCTGTTGCATTAACTCTTAGCTGGGCAAAACTAATGGCAAATGTCATGCACGTCTCCATAGAGCCACATACTCGTCACAAAAACAGAAGTGTGAAAACCAGAGACCTCACACATCAGTATCTCATTTCAGTGATGAGTTTGAGCCACAAAGGACAAATCATTTGTTGTATGTTGTAAGTATATGGTGGCAGTGTTATCTCAGATAACTGCACCTATTATTTGAATTATTTATTATATGCAGTGTAAATGTTGCTTGTTGTGTGCTATTTTATTTTGTTAATTGCTCAATGCATTAACCTTGCGAGCCATGTCTTCTCTGGTTTATGTTCACAACTAAAACTTACACACTTATTTTTAAGTACAGACTCTGCAGTTCAGTGGTTTCCTGACTAATTCTTTTTGAGCTGACATTTAATATTACAGGTGGTTTACCCAGCTTTTCAGATTTGTTTAATTAATCAATTATTTATTTATTTATTTTTTAAATCCCTAGCATGACTGTTTGATACTGAATGGCAATGATGTTGAACAGCACTAGTGGTCTTTTGGAAAGCACAACACTCAGGTGAGGACACATTACATTCCAAATATTAAAGGGAGTTTAATACACTTTTAAAGCAAATCAACCTTTCGGTGCTTATTCAAAATGGTATATGCGGTATATCATGTGTGTAAATTGCAATTTCATTGCTTTTTGTGCCCTACAGTGTCTTATCAAGTGACAATTACTCTGAGATGAGTGGTGAGCAAAGGTGAGATTTACGATATCTTAAACTTCCTCATGAAACCGGATAATTGGTTTTGCTCTCTTTTTTTTCCTTTGTTTAACTTTATTTCCTTCAAAATAACTTATAACACATGACTAATAACATGTACATTAATGTCAATTAATTTATTTTTGTAATAATGCATGTGTGGATATAAACAGGCCATTGCATTATTTATATAACAGCACAAGATTTAATAAAGTAAATGAATTGCTATTCACAGTGCTGAAGTTATTGCATGAACGTACAGCCATGGCCAAAAGTTTTGAGAATGACACAAATATTAATTTTCACAAAGTCTGCTGCTTCAGTGTTTTTAGATCTTTCTGTCAGATGTTACTAACAGTTACTGAAGTATAATCACAAGCATTTCATAAGTGTCAATGGCTTTTATTGACAATTACATGAAGTTTATGCAAAGAGTCAATATTTGCAGTGTTGACCCTTCTTTTTCAAAACCTCTGCAATTCGCCCTGGCATGCTGTCAATCAACTTCTGGGCCACATCCTGACTGATGGCAGCCCATTCTTGCATAATCAATGCTTGGAGTTTGTCAGAGTTTGTGGGTTTTTATTTGTCCACCCACCTCTTGAGGATTGACCACAAATTCTCAATGGGATTAAGGTCTGGGGAGTTTCCTGGCCATGGACCCAAAATGTCGATGTTTTGTTCCCCGAGCCACTTCGTTATCACTTTTGCCTTGTGGCAAGGTGCCCCATCATGCTGGAAAAGGCATTGTTCATCACCAAACTGTTCTTGGATGGTTGGGAGAAGTTGCTCTCAGGATGTTTTTGTACCATTCTTTATTCATGGCTGTGTTCTTAGGCAAAATTGTGAGTGAGCCCACTCCCTTGGCTGAGAAGCAACCCCACACATGAGTGGTCTCAGGATGCTTTACTGTTGGCATGACACAGGACTGATGGTAGCGCTCACCTTTTCTTCTCTGGAAAAGCTTTTTTCCAGATGCCCCAAACAATCGGAAAGGGGATTCATCAGAGAAAATGACATTACCCCAGTTCTCAGCAGTCCAATCCCTGTACTTTTTGCAGAATAGCAGTCTGTCCCTGATGTTTTTCCTGGAGAGAAGTGGCTTCTTTGCTGCCCTTCTTGACACCAGGCCATCCTCCAAAAGTCTTCGCCTTACTGTGCGTGCAGACGCACTCACACCTACCTGCTGCTATTCCTGAGCAAGCTCTGCACTGGTGGTGCCCTGATCCCGCAGCTGAATCAACTTTAGGAGACGGTCCTGGCACTTGCTGGACTTTCTTGGGCGCCCTGAAGCCTTCTTCACAACAGTTGAACCTCTCTCCTTGAAGGTCTTGATGATCCGATAAATGGTTGATTTAGGTGCAATCTTACTAGCAGCAATATCCTTGCCTGTGAATCCCTTTTTGTGCAAAGCAATGATGGCTGCACGTGTTTCCTTGCAGGTAACCATAGTTAACAGAGGAAGAACAATAATTTCAAGCACCACCCTCCTTTTAAAGCTTCCAGTCTGTTATTCTAACTCAATCAGCAGGACAGAGTGATCTCCAGCCTTGTCCTCGTTAACAATCTCACCTGTGTTAACGAGAGAATCACTGACATGATGTCAGCTGGTCCTTTTGTGGAAGAGCTGAAATGCAGTGGACATGTTTTTTTGGGATTAAGTTCATTTTCATGGCAAAGAGGGACTTTGAAATTAATTGCAATTCATCTGATTACTCTTCATAACATTCTGGAGTATATGCAAATTGCCATCATAAAAACTGAGGCAGCAGACTTTGTAAAAATTAATATTTGTGTCATTCTCAAAACTTTTGGCCACGGCTGTAATGTGAATCATGATGATATGAAGAAAAAAAAAAAGGCCAACAGTTTATTTTAAGCATACCTGCATTGAGCCTGCATAACACATTCATAAGTGCTGTACTGATCTGTATTAAAGCCATTCTAAAGGATTTATGTATATTCTGTATATTACATGGAAGAGAGGGGAAAAAAAGATGAACTCTTTAAGTACCATTATGGGTCAATTGAATTCCACTGATTTTAATTTATGTTAATCGTATCTTAGTAACAATGCATTCATGACGTATTGAGAAATCTTTGGAAAAGTTTCCCCTTATCATCTTACATTTGGGGAAGTGTATTTGCTGTATTTACTTTTTAATAAGAGCACAGAGCTGAACGTGCTTCAGCTTTCTTGTGCAGATGGTTAGTCAGGCATACACTTAGCCACAAGATACTAAATCAAGCTTGTGAAATTGCAATGCACAGGATGTGGGCAGGTTTATAACATTTAAAGCGGTGATACTATTAATTAACAAATTAATTATATTTAAATATTACTATATTTATGTATTTAATATTTGCTTTGAATGGCATTATATAGATGTTTGAGTGTTTACAAAAAAAAAAAAAAAAAAAAAAAAAAAAACCCACAAATTTCAGATACATTAAACTGTCCGACAGTGGCACTGGACTTGATATTGCTCCTTGCTTGAGTCAGTAAGAAAATTGGCTTATGTTCAAAGACAGAATCACAAGTAAATGAGACACGCCTCTATTTTTACAAACATCGCCCGTAACTCTCGCACAACGTCTGAATAGTGCATAAATCCACAGTTATGTCTGAGATCTGAATGTGTATAATTTCAGTACTATATCTGCACTGCAACTCTGAATATGCCTACTCATGTGCTGAAGCTCATGTAATATCTCTCTTCCCACTGTTTTCAGCATGTCGACAACATACGATTACAATATAGATGACACTGAACCATGCGATTATTACGAACATGCAAGCCGTTTTCTCCCTGTGCTCTACTCCCTGTTCTTCGTGGTGGGCTTCCTGGGCAACATGCTGGTTCTGTGGGTGATCCTGAGAGGTGCTCAGATGAAAAGCATGACTGACGTGTCTCTCCTGAACCTGGCCATCGCTGACCTTCTACTAATCTTCTCTCTTCCCTTCCTGGCTCACTATGCCAGTGGTACCTGGTCTTTCGGCGACGGCATGTGCACTCTGGTCCTTGGTGTGTACTACGTTGGATTTTACGCTGGCATTTTCTTTATTGTGTTGATGAGCATCGACAGATACTTGGCTATCGTCCACGCTGTGTTTGCCTTGAGAGTCCGATCAAAAACTTATGGGATTTTAGCTAGTGTGGTCATCTGGATTATAGCTGTTGTAGCATCATTTCCTGAGCTACGGTATCTTGGAGTTGAAACCTATGAGAGCAAAACTATTTGCAGTGCCTATCCAAAAGACAATAGACACAATGATTTGAGAAGTATAGCTTTCCTTAAAATGAATGTTTTGGGAATGCTAATTCCATTGTGTATCGTGGGATTTTGCTATTTGATGGTTCTCCGGAGGCTTCAGATGCTGCGTAATTCCAAGAAACTGGCCATTCGTCTTGTTGTTGTGGTCATGGTGGTCTTCTTCTGCTGTTGGACACCGTACAACATTGCAGCATTCCTCAAAGCACTGGAACTGAAGCACATCGTGCGATCAGATTGTGAGTTCAGCAAAAGGATCCAGCTGATGCTGCAAGCCACTGAAGCTATAGCGTATTCGCACAGCTGTCTCAATCCATTCCTCTACGTGTTTGTGGGTGAAAAGTTCAGGAGGCACCTCGCCAGGCTTCTGCACCAGACACCATGCATTCATGTGCAGTGCATGAAGCGCTACATGACCCAGGCTGCAGGTTCAGTGTATTCCCAGACCACAAGTTTGGACGAACGCTCGGTTGGTGTCTGAATAGCGGAGGGATACGAGATTTTATTTAACTACTTTTCAGCAAACAAATGCAATCTCATTTTATATGTACTAGTGAAAATGAGATAAAATTATGTTTGCATGGGTTATATATCCCTGCTTTTAGGTAAGTACCTTTTCTTTTTGCTGGGTGATCCCCTTATCTTTTGTGCCTTTACCACCTACAGTATATGGCCTAAAGGATGTGGACTCTCATCCGTTACACACCTATGTTCTTCTTGAATATCCCTCTCCAAAACCATGTGCATTATTATGGATTTGGTTCCCTCTGTTTCTGTACCAGCCTCAACTCCTCAGGGAAGCGTTATTATTAGATTTTGAAACATGTCATTGGGAATTTGTCCCCCATTCAGGTATAAGAGCATTAGTGTTGGATGAGGTCAGGCACTGATGTTGGATAAGCCTGACATGCATTTGGTGTTCAAATTAATCCCAAATGTGTTCACTGGGGTTGAATTCAAGGCACTGTGTAGGTCACTTCGGTTTTTCCCCACAAATGGTTTTTGGCAAACCATTTCTTTATTGATTCACCTTGTGCACAGTGGCATTGTCATACTGAAACAGGTTTGGGCCTCTTAGTTCCAGTGAAGGGAAATCTTAATGTTAAAGCATACAAAGAAAATTGTTTGCTTCCAACTTTGTGGCAACAGTTTGGGGAAGACCCACATATGGATGTGCTGGTCAGATGTCCAAATCCTTTTGGCCATATCATTTATGTATCTTTAACTTGTAAAATAAGGATATAGTGTATCTAAAGATATTTAAAATACATAAAAGGACTCTAATTATTTTTTAGAGTAAAGCCTAGATTATATTTGCTTTTAACTATATGTACATACACGCAAGATTGCTGTTGATTGTTTGGAGTGACTGACACTTGGAAATTACCATGTAACTGATGACACAAATTTGTATTGTGTCACAAATGACATATTTCTGTACTATTCCAGATAGTTATTAAGTACTGTTTTAAAAAATCTCTCATATGGCATTCAAATCTAGAAAAACAAAGTCTGTCTTGTGTACCTGTTTTCCAAATCATCTAGATTAGTACAAACTTTCGAAAGTAAAGTCAAAACTTGCTCATGCATGGCTGCTGCATATGAAATTACTAAACACTTGACAGGTTGATGGACAGGGATGTTTTGGCTCTGATGTGTCATCTAGTGAATCCCCAGATACACATAACATAAACTATTTGCACCTTTCTCTGTAAAGAATATATACTAAAGGTATAAAATGTGTACACTTTGAGGGTATTACTCTAATTCGTCTGACTGCATATGCATTTAATCAAAAGTAAAACTATGAGCACAATCCTTCTCTCCAAACATGTGAATTCTCCTGAATGTTACACAACCTTCATGTTACATTGGATCGCTTTTTTTTTTTCATATAAGTGAAGGCTGTGGAATATAAATGAAATGGTGCACTGATCAATTAGAAATTTGCAAAACGGTTATTTGTCTTTGTCTGATCATATATCTTTTTCTTTTTAAAAAAGTGATAAATATGTCTTAAGTAGTAGTCACCCTTATAACAACATTTCCACAGTGAAACATGGTGGTGGTAGCATCATGTTGAGCATTACCTTTATTAATATTGAAGTGGTCGGCAAAATCCATACAGTTGACAAAATTATTTCGAATAAAAAATTTAAAAAAAACATAAAACTTTGCATAATTCATCTCTGTGAAACCCCCAAATTTATTTCTGGTGCAACTAGTGGGTGTCAGAAGTCACATAATTAGTTCAATATTGTGGGCTATTTGGTGCAGAGTCCTTACTTCTAGTGGTGCTTACTAAAAAACAGTTTTATTGAGATAATCATAATAATAATAATAATAATAATAATAATTACATTTAGTTACATTTATATAGCGCTTTTCTAGACACTCAAAGCACTTTACATAATATGGTGGAAATTTCCTCAAACACCACCAGTGTGTAGCATCCACCTGGATGATATGACGGCAGCCACAGTGCACCATGATAGATAAGGGACAATAGGGGAATTTCACCAGGACACCGAGGTTATACCCCTTCTCTTTATGAGATGTGTCCTGGGATTTTTAATGACCACAGAGAGTCAGGACCTCGGTTAACGTCTCATCCAAAAGATGGTGCTCCTTTTACAGTATAGTGTGCCTGTCACGATACTGGGGCATTAGGACCCACACAGACCACAGGGAGAGAACCACCTGCTGGCCTCCCTAATATCACTTCCTGCAGCAACTTTAGTTTTCCCCAGGAGGTCTCTAATCTGGGTTCTGGCCAGGCTCAACCCTGCTCAGCTTCAGTGGGAAACCAGGCAAGAACTGCAGGGTGATATGGCTCTGACCATCATCCTTACTCCTCATGAATACAATTGTTAAATGCATTTTTAAATACAGTCCCCTCTGAAAGATGGAAAAGCAGGGCCAATTCTTTTGTTTTTTGCTATACAGTGAAGACGAATATTAGACGAGAGATCAGAAATTCTGCTTTCACTTCCTGATATTTACATTTTGATGTGTTAAGCAACTTAGAAGTATTGGAATAGACAGTCTGAAAGTAAATAACACTTCATATTTGGTTGCATATCCCATGCTTGCAATAACTGCGTCAAGCCGGTGCCCCACTGATATCATCAAACTGTTGCATTCTTCTTTCGTGAAGCTTTTACAGGCTTGTCCCTCAGCTTCTTTCAGTTGTTGTTTGTTTTGGGGGGTTTCTCCCTTCAGTCTCCTCTTCAGGTCTCCAGGATGTGAAGTGCATGCTCAATTGGGTTAAGGTCTTGTGATTGACTTGACCAGTCTAAAACCTTCCCCTTTTCCCCCCTGATGAAGTCCTTTGTTGTCTTGGCAGTGTGTTTTGGATCATTGTTTTGCTGCATGATGAAGTTCCTCCCAATAAGATTGGATGCATTTCTTTGCAAATTGGCAGACATGTTTCTGTAGACTTCTGATTTTTGTGGCTCATCTCTGTATTTCTTTGCGAATTCCAATCTGGCCTTCAGATTTTTACTGCTGATGAGTGGTTTGCATCTTGTGCTACAGCTTCTATATTTCTGCTCTAGAAGTCTTCTTCAAACAGTGGATTGTGATACCTTCACCCCTGCCCTGTGGAAGTTGTTTGTCACTGACAGTTGTTTTGTTTTTCTTCACAGCTCCTTTCATTTTCAGCACATTCCAAATTGTTGTATTGCCTATTGCCAATGCTCGTGCAATGGCTCTGATCAATTTTTCCTCTTTTCTCGTCTTCAAAATGGCTTACTTTTCTCCCATACACAGCTCTCTGGTCTCCATGTTGGTTTAACCTTTTTAACAACAAATGCAGTCTTCACAGGCAAAAGCCAGGGCTCAAGCCAAGAGTAGACATTCAGAGCTATTAATTGTTTGAACAATCTATCTAACAGGACACACCTGGGCAACAAGAAACACCTGTCAGTCACATGCTTCAATATATTTCATCACTTGAAAAATGGGTGGGTTCAAACAAAAGGTGCCATGTTGTTTAACACATCTAGATGTAAATATCAGGAAATGAAAGCATCATCTCATTCATCTTTTTATCTCAAAATCAAGTGTCTTCCATGTTCTTCAATGTCTTACCATTTCAGTACTTTCAGAGTGGTGTGTAATTTTGTGATCATTCATTAACACAATATTGACTCAATTATTATTCACCATACATTATCATCTATTGAGTTCAGGCAATAATACTGTTTTGTACTTATATTTCTGAAAAATGATGAACTCTGGTTTAAAAATACACACAATTTTTTTTTCATGTATTATGTAATGAAAGCAGTTCCTGCTAACTGACACAACTTTGCCTTTTTTCCCCCTTTTCTTTCTTTTTTTCCCCCTTGGAGTTACTTGGTGAAATTATACAAAGAGATTTGGGAGACTGGCTGTAGTATTATTCCTGGTGTACATGTACTTATTTTTTCATTATTTGATTCTTGATTCTTGGTTCCTGTCTGAAAAACCATTTTATGTATCCTCTCCTTTTTCATATACATATATTCATATTCAATCACATCCATATGAAATGTTGCATCTGTAGATTCTTTTTTCCAGCGTAGCTGCATGTGCAAGCTGTCACATTTAACTGCAATAAAGAACTAAATAAATAATTTGTGATGTAAATGTGCATCCTCTTTAAAAGATAGTAATTATTCAGTCAACAGAGTGGAAGGGATGTGATCAGAAACAAAATAGCAGTAAATTATACAAAATATGCATTCATCTGTCATTTCTAGTTCCTACCACAAAGGTTAAACAAACATGTCATTACAGAAAATTCCATTGTTTTATTGTTATAATGCAACTAAATTATAATTTTTTGAATGCAGTTATTAGTAGTCTTATTTGTAGCATCAAACAAGTCACTATGAATGATCTGTTACTATTGAAATGTGTAAATGCTAATGTATTAGAAAGAGTGCATTAATATATTGTTATTTTACACGGTATATTGAAGTTGAAAATTTGGAATCTAATGCTGTTAACTCTCAAAATGAAGTCCAAAGAATTGTCACTGCCAGTGATCAAGCCATCATTAGGCCAGGAAATCAAAGCAAACAAACCAGAGGGACAGCAATAACATTAGGTATGTCCAAATCTATATATCTGCATAAATATGACCTGAAACATCATCGGATTTTCCTAAAAAGTAGACAACGAGAACCCAGTTAAACAAATGATATGTGGATGATAAATATTATACTTGGTCATTTATTTATTGAGGAAAATGATCCAATGTTACATATCTGTGAGTGGCAAAAGTATGTGAACCTCTAGGATTAGCACTTAATTTGAAGGTGAAATTAGAGTCAGGTGTTTGCAATCAAAGAGTCTGATCTTCACAAAACATTGCCAAATTCAATGCATACTTGACCTGAGAGCAAAACTCCACACTTTGGGACAATTAACACAGGAGACAGGTACAAGAACGTCAATCCTGGCTGTATAACATGGGTGCTAGGCTACGGAATCTTGTGCCGGGAGATAAAGTGCCCTTTTTGCTACCCACATCAAGCTCTAAATTACTCACTGGGTTATGTGGCAGCAGGGGCGTGCTTGAGCTTCAGCTGTGGATGGAGAGAAGGTGGGTAAAACCCGACCGGTAACATGTAACGATTCTCCAGTAGAAGCCATTGTGTGTGTGTGAGAGAGAGAGAGAGAGAGAGAGAGAGAGAGAGAGAGAGACGACTAGCAGAGCTGTGCCTGTATGTGTGTTAAATGAGCAAGCTGAAAAACGAAAGTAAAGACAGAGAGAATAAAGTGCCCTTTTGAGATGTCGCAAGCCTACCTCCCATTCCTCACTTCCCCTCCAAACCAAAAAGCTGTAGTAAAAGCTATAAACAGTCAGTGACTCACTTCTCTTTTTTTTCTCTTGAAAGAAGACGAAAAGTGTTGTAAGACAAAAATGCTTTGTTACCAAGAAACCACCAAGCACTGATGCTCATAAATTTACATAACCCTTGCAGAATCTGCAAAATGTTAATAAGTTTTTAAAAAAATAATAACATAAGAGGGATCATAAAAATGAGATGATCAACGACTGTTTTTATGTTTCGTGATAGTTGTTCACGAGTCCCTTGTTTGTCCTGAGTGATTAAACTGCAAACTGTTCTTCAGACAAAATCCTCCAGGTCCTGCACATTCTTTGCTTTTCCAGCATCTTCTGCATATTTGACCCCTTTCCAACAGCGGCTTTATGATTTTGAGAGAGAGCATGCATATAATGTTTTAACATTATAAACGCATATAATGTTTTATAATAACCGACAACAGCCAGTAAACACTGTCTAAGGCTGATAAACGCTGGTTAATGCTGTTAAATACTAATTACAGCCAGTAAATGCTGATTACGGCAACAAACTCTGATCAACGCTGGTAAGTGCTGATAAATCCTAATAATGGCCCACAACTCTACAATGGCCGACAAACCCTGATAACAGCTGTTAAATGCTGATAAATTCTGATTATGGCTGATCATCCTTGATAAGTGCTGATAAATGCTGATAATGGCTGGTATGCTTATAATAGCTCATAAATGCTGATAATGGCCGATAAACACTGATCATGGCTGGTAAATGCTGATATAACTGATAAATGCTGATAATGGCCGATAAACACTGATCATGGCTGGTAAATGCTGTTAGTAACTGATAAAGGCTGCCAGATGCTTATAATGGCTGATAAAGGCTGATAGTAGCCAATAAATGCTGATAATGGCTGATAAATACGACCATGGCTGGGAATGCTGATTATAGCCGATAAATGCTCATAAATGCTGATAAACGGCTGGCAAACTCTAACAAATGCTGATAATAGTCAATAAAAGCTGATAATGGCCGATAACCCTGATCACAGCAGGCAAACGCTAACAAATGCTTATAATAGTCGATACACGCTGATAATGGCCGATAAACACTCATCATGGCTGGTATATACTGTCAAATGCCTATAATAGCCGATAAATGCTGATAAACGCTGATAATGGCCGACAAACACTGATCATGCCTGTTAAATGCTGATCATGGCTGGTAAACATGAATAAATGTTAACAATAGCCGATAAATGCTGATCATGGCCGGTAAATGCTGATGAATGCTAATAGTGGCGATAAACACCAATCATGACTGGTAAATGTATATAAATGCTAATGATGGCTGATAAGCACTGGTAAATACAGATAATGTGATGACAATAGGAATGGAAGTTTATAATGGCTGATAAATGCTGGCAAACGCAATAAACATTGACAAAGCATGTTATACATACACTGACAAAGCATGTTATACCTACTGACAATATGTTCCTCCTTCTGTACCCTTTGCAGCAGCAGCAGCAGCAGCATGCTTCTCTTCTTTTTGTGTCTGTGTATGTCTATCAGAGCGAGTATTCATACTCGCTCAGCAGCAGGAGCAGTGTAGCAGATCTCGTCCTCCAAGGCCAAACCTATTTACACATTCCTAATCTATAAAAGCTCATATTCTCACTCCGTGAGTTGTCATGGCTGTAGTGTAATAACTCTCTTCTCACTGTTTTCAGCATGATGACAACAGAGGATTACTTTTATTACTATATAAATGACACCATAGTACCATGCGATTATGACGAACATGCAAGCCATTTTCTCCCAGTGCTCTACTCCCTGTTCTTCGTGGTGGGCTTCCTGGGCAACATGCTGGTGCTGTGGGTGATCCTGAAAGGCTCTCAGATGAAAAGCATGACTGACGTGTCTCTCCTGAACCTGGCCATCGCTGACCTTCTACTAATCTTCTCTCTCCCCTTCCTGGCTCACTATGCCAGGGATACCTGGGTTTTTGGCAGAGCCATGTGCACTCTGGTCCTCAGCGTGTACTACATTGGATTTTATGCTGGCATTTTCTTTATTGTGTTGATGAGCATCGACAGATACTTGGCTATCGTCCATGCTGTGTTTGCCTTGAGAATCTGAACAAAGGCTTATGGGATTTTAGCTAGTGTTGTCATCTGGATCATAGCTACTGCAGCATCATTTCCTGAGCTGCTGTATCTTGGAGTCGAAACCTATGAGAACAAATTTTTTTGCAGTGCTTATGCGAAAGATATAAGTCACAATCAGTTGAGAAGTGCAGCTATCTTTAAAATGAATGTTTTGGGCCTGCTAATTCCACTGAGTATTGTGGGATTTTGCTACTCAGTGATGCTCCGGAGGCTTCAGACCCTTCGTACTTCCAAGAAACTCTCTATTCGTCTTGTTGCTGTGGTCATGGTGGTCTTCTTCTGCTGTTGGATTCCATACAACATTGTAGCATTCCTCAAAGCACTGGAACTGAGGCACATCCTGCCTCCAGGAAGTGAGCTCAGCAAAAAGATCCAACTGATGCTGCAAGTCACTGAAGCTATAGCGTATTCACACAGCTGCCTCAATCCATTCCTCTACGTGTTTGTGGGTGAAAAGTTCAGGAGGCTCCTCCTCCAGACACCATGTGTGCAGTGTATGAAGTGCTACATGACCTGGGCCACAGCCTCAGTGTATTCACAGTCAACGAGTATGGATAAACACTCAGTTGAGGTCTGAATGGAGGAAACCTTTTTTTTTTTTTTTTTTTTTTTTTTTTTTTTACAGCCAGGCATACCTATTAATTACTTTCATTTTATACTGTATGTACTATTGAAAATGAATTTGCATGTGTTTGCATGTTATATATCCCTGCTATTAGGTAAAGATTACCATAACATGCTCTTTTTAAAATGTTTTGTACATTAAAACTACAGTGGTAGCTTTACCTTTTGTACCTATACTATGTATCTTTCACCTGGAAATGCATATGTAGTGTATTAATTTTTAAAAAGATTAACAGTACAAAATTGGACTGTAATTAAGCCTGGAATATACTTGCTTTTATGTACTCATACTTACATGCAAGATAGCTGCCACATGGTTGTTTGGAGCATTGTTTGTGCAGGTCCTTAGAATTCTGCTAGGTGTCCATGTGGTGCAAAACCACGGTAAATAATGGGGGTAGTGTTGCACCTTTTGACTGACTAAACAAGCTATAATTGTGTCTCAAATTGCATACTTATGTATTATTCTAGGCAATTACTGAGTACTAACACTAACCATTTTCCTATTACAATGAATTAAAACAAACAAACAATAAATAATAATAATAAGATGTCGGTCTTCTGTACCAGTCTTCTGGTTCCTCTAGATTAGTAAATACCTTCCAATGTAAGGTCATAGTTTTCACTTAGAGATATACAGCTGCAATCAAAATTATTCAAACCCCATTGCAAATCAGGTTTATTGTCAAAATTTACAGACTTTCAGCTGTTTGCAATGAACAAATCAAACAAAAGCAATTGAAATAGTTCAACACAACGAATACTGAACAATACTGAGTAATTTTATTAGATCTCATATGGATTACATCAAAGGTAAAACTACAAGCACAATCCCTTCCCCCAAACAATTACTTTCCCTACAAAATAGCTGATATGAATTTCCCTAAATGTTACTCAACCTCCATTTAGTCAGTTTGGACACATTAAGTTAAATAGGCTGTTGAGTTCATTTATTTATGAGCACTGGACATTCCAGCATACCTACTTGGAATGCTGATATGATTTATATGATTACACATGGTCCCTGGTTTTCATCTTCATAAAATTCTGAAAATGGCCAAAGAATGAATATTGAACATTGAAAGGTGCATATATTTTATATATACACCCTATACACCTGACCGTCACGCCCATATTTGGTTCTTCCCCAGACTGTTGCCAGCACACAATTTTATAGAATGGCTGTATACCCTGTAGCATTATAATTTCCCTTCACTGGAACTAAGACGCTCAAACCTGTTCCAGCATGACAATGCCCCAGTGCACAAAGCAAGCTCCATGAAGACATAGTTTGCCAAGGTTGGAGTGGAAGAACTTGAGTGGCCTGCACAAAGCCCTGACTCAACCTCACTGAACACCTTTGGGATGAACTGGAATGCCGACTGTACACCAGGCGTCCTCGCCCGACATCAGTGCCTGACCTCACTAATGCTCTTGTGGCTGATTGAGCAAATCCCCACAGCCACACTACAAAATCTAGTGGAAAGCCTTCGCAGAAGGTTTTCATAAAAAGGGGGTGGGGGTTAACTCTGGAATGGAATGTTCAACAATCACATACGACCATATATCTTTGGCCATATAGTGTATATTGGTCATCTTTGACCCATCACATAAGTTGAATTTATTCATTTATTTATTCAATAATTTAGTCATAATGTGAAGTCATGATTACAAATAAAATACAGTACATGATAGCAATTGAAAACCCTTAAAATGCTCTAAAATGTGTTTTTTTTGTGTGTTTCTGATTTTCTTGATGTTGTATAGAATGAACCTACAGGACCATGCAGTTGTTGAAATGTGGTCTGTGAAGATTTCTAGCTGTCCTGGTTGGCTTGAGTGTGGTTGAGCCAAGCTGTATGGTGAAGTTGTGGTTGATTGAGGGGAAGGCAGGGATGACATGAAGCTCTGTTTTTGCCAAGTTGAGCTTGAGGTGGTGTTCCCTCATCCAGTTTGAGATGTCAGACAGGCAGGCAGAGATGCGTGCTGAGACGGATGGATCATCAGGATGGAAGGACAAATAGAGCTGGGTGTCATCAGCATAGCAGTGATATGAGAAGCCATGACACTCAATCACAGGCCCAGAGATGTGGTATAAATAGAAAAGAGCAGTGGACCCAGACTTGACCCCTGGGGAACCCCAGTTGTGAGTTGCTGAGTTTCGGAAACCCCTCCCCTCTACAATACCTTGAAGGATCTGTCTGAGAGATAGGATTCCACCCAGCGCAGTGCCGTTCCAGTGATGCCTAGGCCGCAGAGAGTTGATAGGAGGTTCTGATAATTCACAGTGTCGAAGGCAGCAGAGAGGTCGAGTAGAACGTGGACTGATGATCTTGAGGTTGATCTTGCTAGTCGTAAGACTTCGGTGACGGAAAGCAGAGCAGTCTCTGTGGAGTGACTGCTTTTGAAGCCAGACTGCTTGGTGTCCAGGAGGTTGTTTTGTGTGAGAAAAGTGGAGAGTTGATTAAACATAGCTCTTTCAAGAGTTTTGGACAGAAAAGGGAGGAGGGAGACAGGTCTGTAGTTGTCAACTGCATCAGGGTTAAGTGTTGGTTTTTTATGCAGCGGGGTAACCTGGGCCTGCTTAAATGAGGTAGGGAATGTGCCAGAGGAGAGGGATGTGTTAAAGATGTGTGTGAGTGCAGGTAGTAACATGGGAGAGATAGACTGAAAAAGATGAGAAGGGATAGGGTCTGGAGGACAGGTTGTAGGATGGCTAGAGAGGAGGAGTTTTGAGACATCAGTCTCTGAGAGAGGGGAGAAGGAGGACAGTTGAGAGTTATGTGGAGGAGGAGCATGTCTATGGGTGTCTGGGGTGGAGAACTGGTTCCTGATGGATGTAACCTTGTTGGAAAAGAAAGTGGCAAAGTCATCTGTATTGAGAGAGGTAGGGGAAGGGGGAGGAGGAGGACACAAAAGAGAAGAAAAGGTTTTGAAAAGAGTACGGGTGTTAGGAGAGTTGCCAATCTTCTCCTTGTAGTATATGGCTTTAGCAGTGGAGATGCTATGGGAAAAAGAGGAGAGAAGTGTTTGGTAATTGGTTAAGTCAGTTGGATTGTTTGATTTAAGCCATTTCCTTTCAGCTGCCCTTAGTTTGGTCGAGTTGTTACAACGAGCTTCTGAGAGCCAAGGGCTAGGGGGTGACGTGCGAACAGGCCTGCAGGTTTGGGGGCAGATGCAGTCAAGAGAGGATGTTAGAGTGGAATATAGCATGTCTGTTGTGGTGTTTAAGTCCAGTGAGAAGAGGTGGTTGTCAGAGGCAAGTGAGGTTGTGACAATGGAGGAGAAGTGTGAGGGGGAAAGGGAGCAAAGATTGCAATGAAAGGAGATTGAAGGTGGAGAGAGTGAGGGGGGTGAGGGGAGAGAAATAGAAAACTGGATAAAGATATGGTCAGAGATGTGGAGAAGAGTAATAAGAAGATTTTTTGTGGTGCAATTACGTGTGAGAATGAGTTCGAGCTGTTTGCCGGCCTTGTGAGTTGCTGGGGTGGTGAACTGCTTGGGGTCAAACATGGGCAGGAGGGCAAGAAGATCAGCTGCGTGCGGCTTGTCTAGGTGAATGTTGAAGTCACCAAGGACCACAAAAGCAGCTCCATCATCCGGGATGGTGGACAGCAGCATGTGAAGTTCTTCATTGAACTTGCCAAGTTGACCTGGAGGACGATAAATAACAAGATAGTGCATTTTGGCAGGGTCAGTAACTGTAACAGCATGACATTCAAAGGAGGTGTTGGAGCAAGGGGGAGAGAGCCATGTAAATTTCCATGTTTTGGAGAGAAGCAAACCCGTACCACCCCCTCGTCTGTTGGGGCACACGGTATGGGGGAAGTTGAAGTTGGAGGCTAGGGCAGCGGGTGTTGCAGTGTTATCTGTGTGTATCCAGGTTTCAGTCAGAGCCAGCACACTGAGGTTGGAGTGGGTGGCAAAGGCAGGAATAAACTCAGCCTTGTTAACAGCAGATTGGCAGTTCCATAGCCCGACTGAGAACGAGAAATAGTCTGCTGAGGCCACCTGCAGAGAGTGTAGGTTGTCTAAGTTGCGTACTTTTCTAGGAGTGTGTTGTGGTCTGCGCCTGCGCTAAACAACAGGGATAAACTGATGACACATGTTAGTGTGTAAATGTATAAATAGCGGGGGGAAAGAGAGGAGGAAAGGGTGAAGAGAGGAAGAAAGTGCAATTTAGCAGCGTGAGTGGCGTCTTATCGGTGTCCTTGCTTGGTGGCCTCGCGCAGGTAGACTCGCAGGTTTTTACACGAGCTCGGTCTTCACATGACGAGGGCTGACGCTTCCGCCTCAGCGTTTCCTAGTTCTCAAGTAGTGTGGTGGGAGTGCTTCACAGCTGAGCACATCTCTTTAATTAGCAAAACAAAGTCTAATAGCATTAACAAAGTCTAAGTTTAATCATTATTTTGAGTTGTGAAATTAATAAAACAATAATGCCAATGTTCTAGTTAATTCTATGACCAAGTACTCCCCTGCTATCCTTATGACTCACTTGAAGCATTGTTCATAAGTTAATCTATACAAAAGAATTTGTTCCCAAAGATAACCAATGTCTCTGTTTAAAATGCTGTCTCTTCTAAAGTGCTCAGTGTGAAAGGCAGGCTTGGGGAGTAACGGATTACATGTAACGTAGCGTTATGTAATCAGGATACAAAAAACTGGTAACTGTAATCTGTTACAGTTACGTCAAAAAACAAAGTATTCAGATTACAGGTACATTTTGTAAAAAATGGGAATACTATCAGGATTACTTTTGCAGGGCTCCAGACTGCGCCTAAAAAGGTCGACCAAAAATATTAATTTGCGAATGATATTTTTGCTGAGATCGCCACTGGCGACAATATAAATTTACACATTATAATTTAAAAATTGAATGTATTGTCTTTTTAATTGCGTTCTGTGAGGAGGATCCTGTCACATAACTTGATGTGTTGACGTACTAAAACGAGGTCCTGCGCATGAAAGTTTCAGTGGGGAAAAAATGCAGTTCAGATTCATCCAGAGCGCCAAAATCTGCACGGGGAAAGTGAGAATCAGCTTTCCGCCTCAGAAAGACATATCAAAACGAAAAATATCAGACTTTTTCAAACAATCCTCATCTCTGTCAAGCACCAATGCTGATGGCACACCTGCTAATAAAAAAGCAGGCTCCAGTTGTGCCAGCATGAGAGAGAGAAAACAACAGAGACACAGAGGATCATCTTTCCATGTCAATCAATGAACGCCCAAGTAAAAGTGCAGAAAGGCATTTTAAGACTTCTTGGATTCAAGAGGTTGCACGGATCAGGTATGATCATCGCACAGAAAATGTTTTGTGACTTTTGTTCCAAAGCGGGCAGAGAAATAGTGGGGAAAACTGATTTCATTACCGGAGCAAACCATTTCAAGAAAGAGACCGTGAGAAAACAGGGCAATGGTCAACAGCATGTATGCATGACTATGTAACTGCAGAGAGCTCCACAAAAACGCCATTAGCACAAGCAGCGTCCCGTGCATGTGAACTACATGACGAGACCAAATGGAAAGAGCTAAAAAATAAAATTCAACACTGCCTATACGATTGCATGTGAAGAGCTGCCTCTCACCAAATTTACCTCTCAGGTATTACTGATGAAGAAAAATTGACTGGATGTGTGCAAGACGTATGACAACGACACAGCATGTGCTTTGAGCAGAATGCATCTAGTTGAGATATTGCTTGTCCTACCAATATTAGCTTTTCAGCTCAAGACAGGATAAAATCAACAGTATGCAATTCAACCTTGGAAGACTTGATCAGGATCAGCACAGAGGCCCATCACTTGAACAGTTTGATGCTGAACCATGTGTCAAACGCTGGCTTTCTGCAACACAGAGGAGGAAGCCAAACTCCACTCAATGGCCAAATGATGCTGACATGATTACACATAGTGACACTGGCTCAGATTCTGTGGAAAAAACAATTCTTTGTGACTGTATATAGTTCTCAGGTTGCAAACGACATTCAGTTCCCACTTTAAGTGAACTTGGATGAAAATGCTGGCACACCTGTGTTTATTTCTTATAGGAGCCAGTGGCTCCTTAATAGATTTGTTTGTCTGGAGCCCTGCTTTTTGACATAACACAATATAGACAGCTGCAGGATTAAAGTTCTGGTTCTCTCTTGCCAGTTGTGACTCACATGAGCAACAAATTTATTTATTTTATTAAAACAAATCCAAACATTGAACATGTTTTTAAGCTCTAAAATAAGCTCTAAATAAAAGTATTTTAGATCATATTGCTTTTCTCTTGACTTTATTTACATATGTGACCTTGAAGTAATCCAAAAGTAATCAGATTACATTACTTTCATATTGTGATACTTGGATTACATTACTGATTACATTTTTTATGAAGTAATTGGTAACTGTAATGGATTACATTTTTAAAGTAACCCTCCTAAACCTGGTGAAAGGGGCTTTAAAGGGATGCGACTCTTAAAGAATTAATAGTGTCATATGTTAATATTTAATAATGTCCTCAAGTGGCATTCAAATATTTTTGAGTGTATTTACAAGCCAGAACATCAATTTCAGCATGAAATACAAAACACAGCTTGCACCTCACCAGGCTCCTCCTCCAGACACCATGAGTCCAGGTGATTGTCATCCCATTGATTGAAAACACCTGACTCTAATTTCACCTTCAAATTAACTGCTAATTCTAGAGGTTCACATACTTTTGCCACTCACAGATATGTAATATTGGATATTTATGTCTCATTTGTTTAATTGGGTTCTCATTATCTACTTTTAGGACTTATAGAAATATAGAAAATTTTAAAGGGTTCACAAACTTTCAAGCACCACTGTAGAACCAATGCAAGAATACATCTTGAAAAGCAACGAGTCCGCCGGAAGTCCAGAATGGCTTTTTCTTTTTTTCTCATGATGACAAAATACAAGATTAGGCATACATGATATAAAGCATACAAGATTCAAGAACATGATTACTGTTCTTGAATCTTGAAACCTACTTCTGTTTATGATGACATTTAATGTTGTGAAACATCTGTCCCTGTTATCTCTTACGTCGTAACACCTATAAACAGTTTTTCACTCATAAGCTTCTCTTTTTTCACTCTCTCTCTCTCACTCTCTCTCTCTCTCTCTCTCTCTCTCTCTTGAAATAAGACAAAAAGTGTTGTAAAAAAAAAAAATGCAGCTTTTCCTGTTACCAAGAAACTGTAAAGCTCTTCTGTATTAATAATAATAATAATAAAAAATTAAAAGCAACTTATGACCAACCAGATTTGAGAAATAATTTCTACTAAATCACATAGTAGATCATCTGACCATTTCTTCTTGTATTGCTAATCCACTTTGCTTTTTATTCACTAGTGAAACTTTCATTAAAAGTTTCAAATATTACCCCTCATCTAATCAGCCACGCCCTCAGTGCTTTTGCTTACAAGAGTATTAGTTACCAGATGCCAATCATGCACTTCTCCATAAAGCCCCATAATCATCATAAAAGCAGAAGTTTGAAATCCTGAAACTTCACACATCAGCATTTCCTTTCAGTTTTGACTTTGAACCCCAAAGGACAAGTCTATTACTGAATGTTGTGAGTATACAGTATGGTGGCAGTGTTGGCCCAGATAACTGTAGCTATTGTTTGAATAATTTATTATCTGCACTATTACAAATGTTAATTGGTGTCTGTTATTGATTTTGCTAATTGCTGTATGCTTTAATCTTGATCTCTGTGTCATCTCTCCTGGGTCTTCACAGCTAACACTAATTTGTAAACACAGACTCTGCAGTTCAGCAGTTTACAGACTCATTTTTTTTTTTAGCTTGACCAAAATGCATAGAAACCTGTGGTTAACTTTTATTTGTTCTCTTTTTCTGCATCTTTAACCCAAGAATAACTGTTTAGTGTTTGATGCTGAATGGCAACAATGTTGAACACCACAAGTGGTCTTTGGGAAACACCCAGGTGAGAACATATTATATTCCAAATTTTCAAGGCAGTCAAGGCCTCTCAAAAAATATGGGAAAAATTTTATTTCCTCCATAATGACTTTGGAATAATGAAGGTATCGATATGAATGTGCAGTTGCATTCTTCATATAATGTCACAAGACATTTAAAAAATTTAAACCAGCCTGTATTGACTTCTTCCCACAATGTTTAATTTCTAGCATGAACCTAGCATAAATCATTTTGATATTTAAAAAATAAATAAATAAATAAAGGCTTAACACTTTATTTGAAGGGGACCTACATCAGGCCGTCATAGCAAATTTATAAGCGATGCACAAACCTTTATTAAACCTTTATTAAACCTTTATTAAAGCAATTCTGAAGATGGCTCACTTTATATTTATATATCACTTTATATTTACAACACTGTTATGAAAAACCATGCACAGCTTTCTCAACTAATAACTAACAAGATAAAGGTTTTAAATTGAACTACTTCATGTATCAAATACTAAATTGTAATGTGTGCATGGGATGTAATCTATTTTATTAATTAATAAAACAATAATGCCAATGTTTTGGTTAATTCTATGCGTTAAGGGAAAAAAAATAAACAAAAAACAAGCTGACCAAGTACTCCTCTGCTATGCTTATGACTCACTTGAAACACTGTTCATCATTTTATCTATACAAAAGAGTGTATTTACAAGCCAGAACATCAATTTCAGCATGATATACAAAACACAGCTTGTTTTACTCAAACTCCACTCTGTGTGCCGAACTCTCACACAGCATCTAAACCGTGCTTAAGTCTGTAGTTATGTCTGAGGTCTTAAATCTTCACTGCACACTAACTCAGCTTCTCATTCTTCTTACTGTTTTCAGCATCACAACAACATATGATTACACTGATTTTAGTATTGTTGAACCATGTGATTACGGAGCCCAAGCAAGCCATTTTCTCCCAGTGCTCTACTCCCTGTTCTTCGTGGTGGGCTTCCTGGGCAACATGCTGGTGCTATGGGTAATCCTTAGGGGCACTCAGATGAAAAGCATGACTGACGTGTCTCTCCTGAACCTGGCCATCGCTGACCTTCTACTAATCTTATCTCTCCCCTTCCTGGCTCACTATGCCAGGTATACCTGGGTTTTTGGCAGAGCCATGTGCACTCTGGTCCTCAGCGTGTACTACATTGGATTTTATGCTGGCATTTTCTTTATTGTGCTGATGAGCATCGACAGATACTTGGCTATCGTCCATGCTGTGTTTGCACTGAGAATCCGAACAAAGACTTATGGGATTTTGGCTAGCGTGGCCATCTGGATTATAGCTATTGCAGCATCATTTCCTGAGCTACTGTATCTTGGAGTCGAAGAGAATGGGACTGAAGTAGTTTGCAGTGCTTATCCAAAAAATCAAGGAAGTCACAATGATGTGAGAAGTGCAGCTATCTTTAAAATGAATATTTTGGGCCTGCTAATTCCGCTGAGTATCGTGGGATTTTGTTACTCGATGGTGCTCTGGAGGCTTCAGACCCTTCGTACATCCAAGAAACTCTCCATTCGTCTTGTTGCTGTGGTCATGGTGGTCTTCTTCTGCTGTTGGATGCCGTACAACATTGCAGCATTCCTCAAAGCACTGGAACTGAGGCAGATCCTGCCTCCAGAGTGTGAGCTCAGCAAAAGGATCCAGCTGATGCTGCAAGTCACTGAAGCTATAGCGTATTCACACAGCTGTCTCAATCCATTCCTCTACGTGTTTTTTGGTCAAAAGTTCAGGAGACACCTCACAAAGCTCCTCCTCCAGACACCATGTGTGCAGTGTATGAAGCGCTACATGACCCGGGCCACAGCCTCAGTGTATTCACAGTCCACAAGAGTGGATGAACACTCAGTTGGCATCTGAATAGAGGAACATGAAATCTTTTTTTTTTCTTTTCTTTTCTTTTTTTTTTTTTTACAACTGATCATATGTATAAATGGCTTTCATTTTATACTGCATGTACTATTGAAAATGCAATGCCTGTATTTGCATGTGGTAAAGATTACTATAACATGCTCTTTTTTTAAAAATGTTTTCTACACTCTCAGAGTGGTAGCTTTACCTTTGTTACCTTTAATGTGTCTTTCACCTGGAAATGTGTATATAGTGTACCTTTAAAAAAAAAAAAAAAAAAAAAATTATACTACATAATAAGCCCTTTTCAGATTAGTCAGGCAACTTCCGTTCTGACTTGAAGTATGCTTACTTCTGCCAGCATAGTGGAATTCTAGCGCCACCCAGTCCCTTGTACATCTGCCACCAATATGGCTAGACAACTTGCAAACAATTTTTCACTTACAACAGGTTCCAAATTTGATCAAGGCTACAAATTCTTCATTGAGCAGTACCTGTTTGATTATGAAGGTAAGTATTTTTTGTCTTTTCTAGCCCTTACGTTAGTGAAGGTGCTACGATAACAGTATTTTATATAATTGATCTGTTAGCTTTCTGTTTTGCAAATAGAAAGTCCTAAGGCCTTATTATTGATTAGGTTACTGTAGTATGAACGGCAGGCATAGTCATGACCTTTTGCCACTGCACCTGCAGGCAATGCCTCCGCTGTGCTGTCCCCTGGGACAGGCATCTCCAGGACAGCAGCCCTAAAACGATTTCTTGCTCGTTGGTAAACTGACTCCCGAGCTTGATACACTTGATTGTCATTATACATTTTGGTAGTCATTTTTTCAGTCCCCAAAAATATCACAAAATTTAACATAACATCACAAATGCTTTATATGGCAAAAGGACGATTTGAGTACTAACACTAACCACTTTCAAATAGCCAAAAGAAATGTCTATCTTCTGTACCAGTCTTCTTGGATTCTGGATCCTCTAGATTAGTAATGTAGGGTCAATTTTTTTTCAACTAGAGACATAGCTCATGCCAAAAAATCACGATGACCGTGGAAAGCGTAAGTGTTTTTTTCATTGCTGTTCATGAATTCGCTAAACATTTTAAAGTTCAACTTGGAAATCTGTCAGACGGGGATGTTTTGGCCCTGACATACCATCTATTGGATGTTGCTTTCGTCTCCTGGATTATATAAGAATACATAAAATATGCTTCAAACGATCACTACATGGAATGGTCCAGTTTAGTGCCCTTATTCTGATATTGGATGTGTTTACTGACCTTATCTTATTCAAGTCAGCATGATCTCAAAATTATGACTGAACAATACTGAAGTGAGTAATTTTATTGGATCTCTTATGGATTTCATCGAAGGTAAACCTACAAGCACAATGGAAAGCCCTTCCCCTAACATTCAACCTTATGTCATTCAACCTTCATGTTGTGTTGGAGTGCCGTTTTATATAAGTGTAGGCTGGGGAATATAATAAAGATGGTGTGCTGATTTATTTGCAGTTGCTTAAGTTCATAGACAGTCATTAATCTTCTTCCAATCATATATCCTTTAAAAAAAAGTGATAAACACATTTGGACATCTGGACAAAACATGTATGTATATGTCTTGAAATGTAATTTACTGTAGTATGATGTTTGAGTATTATGAGGTGTACACCTCCATTTTGTCAGTTTGGACACATTACATATACCTGCAAGTTAAATAGGTTTATGAGTTCATTTATTTATAATTATTATTTAATCCACTGTGCACTTGACATTTCATCATACCTACTGAATTGCAATGAAGATATAATTTGTTTGATTACACATGGTCCTTAGTTTTCATCTTCATGAAATTCTGCAAATGGCCTGAGAATATAAATGGAAAGGTATATATAGGTAAGCTGCAGAAGTAAGCTTTCCATAAGTAGGTAAGCTGCAGAAATCAGTTTGATACAGTCAGACGTTACAAATATTACTAGGATAGCCTTCTTTCATCTCAGAAATATTGCTAAGATAAGAAATACATTGTCACTACATGATGCAGAAAAATTAGTTCATGCTTTTGTCACCTCTAGTTTGGATTATTGTAATGCCTTACTGTCTGGATGTTCCAGTAGGAGCATAAACAAACTCCAGTTAGTCCAGAATGAAGCTGCAAGAGTCCTTACTAGAACCAGAAGATATGACCACATCACCCCTATCTTATCCACACTGCATTGATTATAAAATACTACTATTGACTTATAAAGCGCTAAATGGCTTCGCGCCACAGTACCTAAGTGAACTTTTGGTCTTTTATGATCCGCCACGCCTACTTTACACGCCTATAAACACTGTAATGAATATTCCTGGTTAAACAACTGCTATTTGACCATGTAGTACTGGTACATTTGTAGAAGGGATTTATTTATTTATAATTGCACTATCCGGTGTTACCCAGATGAGGATGGGTTCCCTTTTGAGTCTGGTTCCTCTCAAGGTTTCTTCCTTATATCGTCTCAGGGAGTTTTTCCTTGCCATCATTGCCTCTGGCTTGCTCATTGGGGATAAATTCATAAATTTAAAATCTATGTCCTGAATTTAAATATTTCTGTAAAGCTGCTTTGGGACAATGTCCATTGTTAAAAGCGCTATACAAATAAACTTAACTTGAACTCTATTCTGACAAATGCAAGAATGGCAAAGACTTATGAAGTCATTCCATTTCAAGCAGTTCTGTTCCACATTTTAACAAATCATAAATAATATAACTTACCTATTTAAAAAAAATTCCATATAGAACCAATGCAAGAATACATCAGGAAATGCAGCTGACCCTGCAGGAGTCCAGAAAGACCATGAGATTTTCTCAAGATCACGACTTATTTTCTCATTATGTCAAAATGCACGATTAGGCATACATGAAATAAAGCATACAAGATTCAAGAATATGAACAATGTTCTTGAATCTTACTTTTATTTATAATTACAGTCAATACTGTGAAAAATCAGTTCCTGTTATCCCTTGCCTTGTAACACGTATAAATAGTCACTCACTAGCTTCTCTTTTTTCACTTTCTCTCGAAATAAGACAAAACAGTGTTGTAAAACTGTTCAGCTTCTGAAAAAAATAAAAAACTTACGACCAATCAGATTTGCGAAATAATTTCTATTAAATCACATAGTAGACCATCTGACCGTTTCTTCTTGTATTGCCAAGCTGCTTTTTATTCACTACTGAAACTTCAGTAAAATATTACCCCTCATCTAATCAGCCCACATTTTCTCAGAAGTCAGTGAGCTCAGTATGTGGAAATGTAATCACAGCCTCAGTGCTTTTGCATACAAGAGTATTAGTTACTAGCTAGGAAAACTAACCACATTCCAAAAGTCAAAAAGTCATGCACGTCACCATAAAGCCCCATACTCGTCATAAAAACAGAAGTGTGAAAACCAGAAACTTAAAAAAATCAGCATTTCATTTCAGTTTTGACTTTGAACCCCAAAGGACAAGTTTATTACTGAATGTTGTGAGTATACAGTGTGGTGGCAGTGTTGGCCCAGATAACTGTACCTATTGTTTGAATAATTTATTATCTGCACTGTGAATGTTAATTGCTGTGTGTTGTTGATTTTGTTAATTGCTGTATGCTTCAATCTTGATCTCTGTGTCGTCTCTGGTTCACCTTCACAGCTAACAATTATTTGTAGGTACAGACTCTGCAGTTCAGCAGTTTACTGACTCATTTTTTTATCTTTACCAAATAGCATAGAAACCTGTGGTGCGCAAAACATGTGTGTTCAGTGTCACAGGTGTTTTACACAGCATTAACGATTTATGACTTTTTTCCCCCTTTTTTTTGTATATTTAACCCCAGGCATATCTGTTTAGTGTTTGATGCTGAATGGCAACAATGTTGAACAACACCAGTGATTTTTGGGAAACATCCAGGTGAGAACATATTATATTCCAAAATTTGAAGGCAGTCAAGTCCTCTCAAAAAATATGGGAAAATGTTATTTTTTTAATTAATTTTATTTCCTCCATAATGACATGAAATAACAAATTTTGGAATAATGTAGGTACGGATATGAATGTGTAGTTGCATTTTTTATATAATGTCACAAGACATTTAATAAAGTAAACAAGCTTGTATTGAGCAAAGTGTTGAATTTATAGCAGAAATCAGGGATAGAAAATGACGCATCTAACAGGAATCTGGTACATTTAGTTTTAGATTTAGATTAGATTTGGTTTAGCCTTTTTTTGTCTCCCTTAGGAGAGATTTATCTTGGGCAACCGTGAGAAAACAGTTGACGTTACAATACATATACAATCAAACCGAATATATTGCCAATATATTGCTAAATGAATAGTCTTAGTTGTAAAGATCACATTGATCAGTACAAAATTTGGTTTAACAACATGCCTTCCACCCTCAGACAGTTACACAACTTCATGTAGCCATCAAATACTAAATTGTATTGTTTATCTATTTTATCACATATTTAATCATTATTTTGAGTTGTGAAATTAATAAAACATTGATGCTAATGTTTTAGATAATTCTATGTCTTTAAAAAAAAAAAAAAAAAAAAAAAGTTCTGGTTTGTAGGGTAAGCTGACCAAGTACTCTCCTATGCTTATGACTCACTTGAAGCAATGTTCATCGTTTTATCTATGCAAAAATTTGTTCCCCAAGATAAGCAATGTCTTTTTTGTTTTAAATGCTGTCTCTATAAAGTGCTCAGTGTGAGGGGGTCTGTAAAAGGATGCGACTCTTAATTAATTAATAGTGCCATATATTAATATTTAATAATGTCCTCAAATGGCATTCAAACATTTTTGAGTGTATTTACAAGCCAGAACATCAATTTCAGCGTGAAATGCAAAACACAGCGCATTTTACTCAAACTCTACTCTCACAAAGTCACACTGTTCATCTGAACAGTGCTGAAGTCTGTAGTTTTGTCTGAGGTGTGAATATCAATGTGCACAATTCTGCACACTAAATCAGCTTCTCGTGTGCTGAAACTCTCTTGCAATAACTCTCTCCTCACTGTTTTCAGCATCACAACAACATACGATTACTCTGATATTAATTGTGTTAAACCATGGGATTATTTTGTTGAACCATGTGAATAGTACATAAATGCACAGTTATGTTCGAGGTCTGAATGTGTATAACTTCAGTATTATACTGTCACTGCACTTAACTCAATTCTGAATACTCCTCCTTATGTGCTCTTTTCAGCATTATGACAACAGAGGATTACTCTAATTACTATTCTAATTACTATTTGAGTGGCATTGATGCAGAGCCGTGTGATTATGGAACCCATGCAAGCCATTTTCTCCCAGTGCTCTACTCCCTGTTCTTCGTGGTGGGCTTCCTGGGCAACATGCTGGTTCTGTGGGTGATCCTGAGAGGTGCTCAGATGAAAAGCATGACTGACATGTCTCTCCTGAACCTGGCCATCGCTGACCTTCTACTAATCTTCTCTCTCCCCTTCCTGGCTCACTATGCCAGAGGTACCTGGGTTTTTGGCAGAGCCATGTGCACTCTGGTCCTTGGTGTGTACTACATTGGATTTTATGCCAGCATTTTCTTTATTGTGCTGATGAGCATCGACAGATACTTGGCTATCGTCCATGCTGGGTTTGCCTCGAGAGTCCGATCCAAAAATTATGGGATTTTAGCTGGCGTGGTCATCTGGGTTATAGCTACTGCAGCATCATTTCCTGAGCTGCTGTATCTTGGAGTTGAAACCTATGAGAACAAAACTATTTGCAGTGCTTATCCAAAAGACAATAGTCACAATGATTTGAGGAGTGTAGCTTTCTTCAAAATGAATGTTTTGGGAATGCTAATTCCACTGAGTATTGTGGGATTTTGTTACTCAATGGTACTACAGAGGCTTCAGACCCTTTGTACTTCTAAGAAACTGGCCATTCGTCTTGTTGTTGTGGTCATGGTGGTCTTCTTCTGCTGTTGGATGCCGTACAACATTGCAGCATTCATCAAAGCACTGGAACTGAAGCACATCGTGCAATCAGAGTGTGAGTTCAGCAGAAGGACCCAGCTGATGCTGCAAGTCACTGAAGCTATAGCGTATTCGCACACCTGCCTCAATCCATTCCTCTATGTGTTTGTGGGTCAGAAGTTTAGGAGGCACCTCGCCAGTCTCCTCCAGACACCATGCGTCCAAGTGTAGTGGATGGACATTCCAGCATACCTACTTGGAATCACACTTATGATATGATTAATATGATTACACATGGTCCTTAGTTTTCAGCCACAAAATTGGAAGCACACAATTTTCTTTGTATGCTGTAGCATTATTAATTTCCCTTCACTGGAACTAAGAGGCTCAACCCTGTTGACACTGCCCCTGTGCACAAAGTGAGGTCTTTGAAGACGTGGTTTGCCAAGGATGGAGCGGAACCCCGACTGCACATAAATTGAATTTATTCATAATGTGAAGTCATGATTACAAATAAAATATTCCTGAAGTACACAGATGCTAGAAAGAGATAATCAAATAAAATATATGGCTCCTAAATACATAATTGCAATAGAAAGTCCATAACATGCTCTAAAATCTGTGTTTTGTAATGAAAATGAATGGCCTGTTGTAAGGTAATAAGGACAGTATAAACAGTAAAATACAGTAAAATAAATTAATCTCTAAACTGTTGATGGATGTGTAGTTGGTAAATGAAATTGTAGAGTAAAATATGTTTTAGGACTGTTTTGAGCTGATTTAACCATACAGGGTCAAAACCGACCGGCAATCCTCAACGAATTCTCAATCCTCTACCATAATAGGAGGGTTTTAAAAGGATTTAATGAGAGTGAGCTCACCTGGTTTAATGTACATTTAACCCTTTTTGACACACTTAAGATTCCTGTGATCTGTGAGAATTAGGAATGGGTGTTTCCCCCCCCTTCCCAGCCAATGTAGCCAGTCCTCTAGTGCAGATTTAATTGCCAATAGCTTCTGGTTGCTGTTATCATAATTGTGTTCAGCTGGAGATAACTCCCTTGAATAGAATGCACAGTTATGAAGTTTAGGAGGATTTCCATGACTCCATAACAAAAGGTATCCAACTCCATAAGAGAAGGTAGTGAGGGATCAGGATACTGAAAGATGGGGAACTGGTGAAGTAATTTTTCATTTTTCTAAAGGCTTAGATGGCTTTTTCAGTCCACTTCAGGGTATTTGGTTTTCCCTTAAGGAGGGAGGTCAATGCGGTGGCCACTGAGCTGAAACCCCTAATGAATTGACAGTAGAAATTCGTGAAACCCAGAAATCTCTGCAGCTCTTAGTGGTACGAGGTTGTGGCCATGCTTTTACGGCATCCACCATAGTTCTCTACTCTAGATCTCTACTCCATGTTCATCAAGGATGTAGCCAAGGAACTTGAGTGAGGGGTGATGAAACAAAGAGGTCATTTTCTAGCAGCTTCTCAAGCACCTTTTGGACATGTTGGATGTGCTCCATTTTTGAGTGTGAAAATTTCAGAATATAATCAATGTCAGACTGGTTCCCTGAGGATGTCATTTACGAGGGCTTGAAAAGCTAACTAGCCATTAGACATGACCAAATACTTGTAGTAGCCAGAGGATGTTCTAAACACGGTCTTCCATTCACCTCCTTCTTAAATCCAAATGAGGTTGTATACACTGTGCAAATGAAGCTTAGTGAAACTTTTTAGCACAGAGTCAGGGTCATGAGGAGGCAGCTCAGAAACTTTAGTCTCACTGAAAACATCTGCCAGGTGAAGATAAGTTTAGGAATATCTTTCTGGGCTTTGAGGTTTTTAATCTGTAGTATGGCATGGGAGAGAGAGAGAGAGAGAGAGAGAGAGAGAGAGAGAGAGAGAGAGAGAGAGAGTTTAGTTTATTTACCAACTTCCTGAGACGATAAACCTCTACATCCTGAAAAGCTGACTTTTTCATTAAGTATCTCACATCATTGATAAACTATTTACAGTCAAGGAAAAAAATCTTCAACCTGCACTCCTTTCAGTCCCCTTCCAGTCTCCTGCAAAAATTTACTAATATCTTCAGCTTTATACAAACAGACTGGGTTTTCGCTTTCTGAACATGCAGACATATTTGAGCACTGAGACATATCTGAATCAGAGAGATCTCCATCACTATCCAAAGCCATCAGCTTTTCTAACCTGTTTAAAAGCCTTGCCACAGCTCTTTTTCTTTCTCTTAACAGGAATTTTGAAAGATTTGGTTTCCTTCTCAAACTAAATGTCATCATCTTTACCCAATTCATCAGCATCTACCACTGCAAAATCACTCTGAATATGTTTAACCTGCTCAACAGATTCAGAGAGTGTGCCAGTTTTACTAGGCTCAGCTACAAGCTCTATCACACTGGGTTCATTCATGGTGCTTACAGGTGAAGCCCATCCTCAATGGCTTCAATCACAGATGCAACGGCAACAGCCGTGTCACCCGCGGTCTCAGCTGGAGGAGGACTTGTTCTGTGCTTGTGTTCTCACCGTCCATTTTATCAGGATGAGCACGAACAAGATGACCTATTTTACCACACTTAAAGCATTTAATTGCAGTATCAGAAGTTGACAATACTGTGCAAAACTTAAAATAAGGTCAAGCTCATCAACTCCATTTTTCAGAACCATGAAAACTTGTCTTCTAAATGAGACTAGATGCTTCAAAAATGGCGACTTACACCCAAGAGGAATTTATGAGGAACTTGTTCTGTGCTTGTGTTCTCGCTGTCCATTTTATCAGGACAAGCACGAACAAGATGACCTATTTTACCACACTTAAAGCATTTAATTGCAGTATCAGAAGTTGCAAATACTGTGTAAAACTTAAAAACAAGGTCAAGGTCATCAACTCCATTTTTCAGAACCATGAAAACTTGTCTTCTAAATGAGACTAGATGCTTCAAAAATGGCGAGAATTAAAAAAAAGAACAATTGAGTTGTTCATCCGCGAGGCCGAAACAATATCATCATGACCCACAATCTCTCCCACCGCCAAAAAGCACTTCTCCACACTAGCTCTAGACCCTACTTTTACTCCATGATGCTGTATTAGATTTCCAAAACTCATTGTGCTCAGATTTGTCATGTCTCCCAGTGGTTTAGAAGAAAAAAGAAAAGAATAGTTTTCATGTGTCTCCCATATCATCGTAGCAAAAAATCAAAAATTCTAAATGCTACTGCTGAACCACAGATGTAGGCACCTCTGGCTTTGTTTGAGTTTTGCCCAACAATACAGCATCTACAACAACTTTAAATGAGACTGAACATTCGTTGCTACTACTACTTCTTTGCAGCAGATTAAACTTTTGAACTCAGGCACATAACTTTTGAACTCAGCAATGTTTGCGTGGTTGCACTGGTTGCAGACTTTCAATTCTTAGAAGATATTTAAAACAAGTAAATCAAGAACACACATAAAACAGACACAAAAAAGAAAAAAGTTTGAGCACTCATACAAGCCAGAAAGGACCATCAATCGCACTCACCACACTCCGCCCACTCCCAGCATGCACTCAGAGAGAGAGGGATGGGTGTTTAAACAAAATTGGCTGTGAGATATGAGTTCATCTTCTTTCCAGTGACCCAGGGTGAACCCAGAATAATAAGGTCTTTCAAGACCATGAACAAATGCGTTTCTATGTACCAGTGTGCATTTGTGGAGCAATGTTACTTTCCCTTTACCCAAAGGTGATCCATCCAAAGCACTGATGAGCACTGAAAAGTATTTTGCCTGTAAGCACCATGAGAGACATACATCGTACTTTTTTTATTTTCCATCATGGGAGTAATAGGTTTGCTCACATTGTGTGTCCTTAGGCCCCAGAGTGCACTTGGCCTTTATCTCATCAATACAAATATAATACGTCTTGCCATCAATGTTCCTTTTCTTCACAAAGTCAGACATGCCCTACTTACATGTGTTCTAATTGGGTTGTGGATTCGAGCAGACCGGCCTGTGTTTGGAGTAAGGCCGCATGGTCTTCATGCTCTAATCAAGATGTCTGTAATAATGGCTAGTTTGATAAACACATAGAGAGTGAGTGAGTTATCCTGGCATGCAAACTCTGTTTGTAGTTATCATTGAGACCCTTTTCTGGAGACTGGATGAGCTTCGTGAAATTCTTTATCAAATTTTCTTGAGGTTCCTTGTGGTGTCAACTGGTCAAACATGCAAGACTAATAGCTTGAGAAGTGACAGACACACACATTGTACACCATCGCTGGATCCATGTTACCAGGAGAAGCCTTCTATAACAGACATTACTCAGGGAAGTTGTTAGGATCCATGTGCTGGTTTATTAACAATATTGTCCGCAATCCAAAACTTAAAGAATAAAAAACAGGCCACTGTCAAACACAGAAATTACAATATTTAGAAATCCAAAGAATAGTTGAAAGGGGGGACAAGATTCAAACATGACAATAATCACTATTTTCAAGATCCAATGAATAATCCGAATGAGTAAAGAGGAAATAAAACACAAGGGTCATACACAAGGCAAAACAGGACACAACGAATGTGTGCAAAAGAATCTGGGTGATTGGAAGATGCGAACAATACACTGATGCAACCTTCAAAATCCGCCGAATGAAGGCCACGAAACAAAGGCTGCCTTCCAAGGATCCTTCAAATCCTTCCATGGCACTTGATGATGTGGCAGCCGAGATATGCAGCCTAACTAGGATGCAGCCTTCCTTTTGAGAAACACCCTAAGTGAGCAGGACATGAGCATGACAACAAAAGAAGAGTCTCTAGAATTCAGGGGAGGGTGCCCTCTGGTGGCATGGTGGTGACCTGTCCTAGACTAAAATATTGAGTGCACACTTTTTCAGACAATGTTAAAATACAGCAACATAAATGTTAACCATCTCCTCATAGAAAATGTCACAATACTAACCATTACACAGTGTAATGAGCTTTATGATCTCAGCAGAAATGAGGAAGCAAGGATGCAGGCTTGAGACAACTCACAAAGGCACGCATGCATGCACATACACGGCTTCGTGCTGGTTGCTCTCTCGCTCTCTCGCTCTCTCTCTCTGCACTTGTCTCTCCCCTCTTTATCCTCACATCTTCTCACTGCAACACACAACATTCATTAATAGAATTCCCCCCAGGTGTGCATTCCTCACCACTCACCTTCTTCAGCACCAACCTTCATTCACAAACTGGCGCTTGAGCACACCCCTGTTCCACACACGTTTGTTTTTATTTTTTTTTATTGATTGAGAAAGTATAATGTGCCAAAATGAGTACATTTATATAAACCAGTGGTTCCCAACCTTTTTTGCAGGAGACCCCTATTTTAACATTCAACATCCTTAACGACCCCCCCCCACCCCAATTCATGCCATTTCTTGTATTCCTGATTGAATGATGCCTTTTTTTTTAAACTGTGAAACGTTATTTATTGAGAGCTTTTCTTGAGCTATAGATTGGATAGCAGGCATGATTTTTGTGACAGCCAGATGAAATTCATTGTGCACATCTAGCTTGTTGTGTGCAATCGTTTTGATGGTCACCACAGAGCTGACTAAACCAAGAAGCAACTAACTTCTGCAATTCTCCAGCTGTGATCCTTGGATATTTTTTGGCCACTCGAACCATCCTCTTCATCGTCCAATTCCAGGTCGATTCATAACATTTCCAGTTGACTGGAACTTCTTAATTATTGCCCCGATGGTGGAAATAGTATTTTCAATGCTTGTGCTATTTTCTTATAGCCACTTCCCATTTTGTGAAGCTCAACAACCTTTTGCTGCACATCACAGCTATATGCCTTGGTCTTACCCATTGTTCTGAATGACTAAGGGAATTTGGCTTATGTTTTACCTCATATTTATAAACAGGAAGTTATGGTTGAACAATTTCCTGTTCCTAGTCACCCAGGTGTACTAAAAAAAAAAATTACACCTTTTTTGCACACCTATATTTAACAAAGGGTTTGTTTTTTTTTAATAAACCTGTGTTGTGTTTATAATTGATTGATATCCATGAGAGCAGAGTTCAAAAGGTTAAACAATAAAGACAATTTTTCACAGCCTTCTTTGCTCATATTTACCAAGGGTGCCGATATTAGTGGAGGGCAATGTATAAATAAATCCTTGTTTTCTTTTTAGTGCATACATTTTTCTCTTCTCCCTGGCGCTTTGCCATATTCGTTTGTTTGACTAGTTACCCTGTTGTTCTGAGCGTTGCACTGTACAATCAGAATGAGCAGTGTGAATTTTGCCGCTTCTTTTTTTTTTTAAAAGCTGCGTCCGTCCTTTTCCACTCTCGCTGTACACAGCTAAAAAAAATTTGGATTGTTAAGGAAATGGCTTCTCTTTTCATATTTCTTGCACACTATTATTAGAATATTCAAAATGTATTTATTTATTGTGCTGTTTTATTTTATTTATTTATTTATTTTTAAATCATTATGTCTTCCTCTTGTAACCCTCAAACTAGAGTGAGCTTGGCGACCCCTCGTAAATCTTTAGCGACCCCTAGTGGGGGTCACGACCACCGGGTTGGAAACCACTGATATAAACCTTGGAGCTGGAACTGCCAGAATTGCTGTTAAAGGAATTTATTCAAGACTTTCTAATAATCATATTAGAGAATAATTTATAATTTTCACATATTAGATCAATTGGCTGCTTGTCTCTGTTATGCTAAGCCACGTTGCTTTTTATTCAGTACTGAAATCTTGACAAATTCAGATCATCTCTCTCCAGAAAGAATAAAATATAAACATCTCCCACAACAGATTTCCTTCAAATAACAGGTATATTAGCAGACATACTGTATATAATAAATAGTACAGTCACCAAATGACAAACAACCACTAACACAGACAGGCCATTGCTCAAGGAGTAAGTAAATGCCTAAACAACAAACAAAACCCACCTTCCCTAAATAATAATAACAACAACAACAACAATAATAATAATAATAATAATAATAATAATAATAATACTTTTTTTTTTTTTTAAAGGAAAGAAAATTAAATACAGTTTACTTCCCTTCTCCTAATCCAGAAGAAAAAGACACAATGAACAAAAGGGCACATACCCACTTCTAGTCAGGGTAACAAACACCCAAAATAATTTTCAATACATTACATTTCAATATATTACTGCCAAATTCTGCTCTCAAGAAATCTAGCTAACAACTTTTACACAAGAGAATATTGCTCAGACCAATATACAAACAGGTCAGTCTGGATGACATGCAGTTCAGGTTACTGGGAATACCTCTTTCTCTTCCTTTTCCTGCTTCCTTTATAAACTACCCTCCAGCACACAGTACTCCTACAGTGGAAACAGCTCCACCTAGGAACAGGGAGGAGAGAAACACACACACACACACACACACACACACACACACACACACACACACACACACACACACACACAAAACAGGATGGCCAGATTTGACTTTGCCAAAAATAAACCTTTTTCTTTTTTTTTTTTTTTTAAAGGCCTGAGGATGAGAAACCAGGGAAGAAACCCAGCATCTAGTGATGTCTATGGGTTCCAGACTTCAGGCATATAATATAATTATATACTTTAAATACAGCCCCAATTCCAAAAAAGTTGGGATGCTGTGTGAAATGTAAATAAAAACAGAATGCAATGATTCACAAATCTCATAAACCCATATTTTATTCACAGTAGAACACAGAAAACATATCAAATGTTTAAACTGAGGAAATGTACCATTTTAAGGAAAAAATAAGGTAATTTTGAATTTGATGGCAGCAAGACGTCTCAAAAAAGTTGTGACAGGGCCATGTTTACCACTGTGTAGCATCCCCTCTTCTTTTAACAACAGTCCGTATATGCCTGGCAACTGAGGAGACCAGTTGCTGGAGTTTTGGGAGAGGAATGTTGTCCCATTGTCTGATACAAGATTCTAGCTGCTCAACAGCCCTGGGTTGTCTTTGTCGTATTTTTCATATCATGATGTGCAAAATGTTTTCAACTGGTGAAAGGTCTGGACTGCAGGCAGGTCAGTTCAGCACCCGGACTCTTCTATTACGAAGCCATGCCTTCCCTGTAAAAAAAAAAAAAAAAAAAAAAAAAAAAAAAAACCTTTTTTGAGACGTGTTGCAGCCATTAAATTCAAAAGTACCTTGTTTTTTTCTTAAAATGGTACATTTCCTCAGTTTAAACATTTGATATGTTTTTTATGTTCTATTGTGAATAACATATGGGTTTATGAGATTTTCAAATCATTGCATTCTGTTTTTATTTACTTTTTACACAGTGTCCCAACTTTTTTGGAATTGGGGTTGTATAATATCAGTATAAACTTCACTATATAGGCAACTGGCTGATTCTAATGTGTTTGAGTTACATTAATCTACAAATTGGTAGTTCTGTGTTTAAAGTTATGTGACAAATAGGTCAGAGAATCCCCGTTGGACTCTTATTAGGGCCATTAACCATAACATTACATATAATTGATTGCCCAATGCATAAGCATAGCATTAGAGTGAACTACATACCTGCTATGTTGGTGAGGAGGAGGAGGATGGGAACAGTAAAAATCTAGTTTGTACATGAGTGCTGATCTAGCATCAGTTTTTGCCTTGCATATTTGAACTAACAGAACTTCACATTAACAACTCTTAAGATGATGGCAAATCTGTCACAACTCAGAAATCCTGTTCATTCAGACTACAGCATGGAAATTGTTTGTGTGAATTTATTCATCAGAATCAGAATCAATTTATTCACCAAATCAAGTACACAATCAAGTACACAAGAATTTAACTTGGCATTTCAGCACAAAAAAATACAATATGTAACTCACTGAGTGTGTGAATATGCAGACATACAGACGTACTGTATGGTTGTTATGGAGTATTTCCATTTCTCTGATGGGAGTTTCTTTAACAGGTAGTTCCCTGGCTTGTGAGATACATGGTGAGTTTCTCAGCTTGTTTCTAGTATAGTGGTTGTGACTGGTTGGGTCCCAGCCATACAAACTGCCTCCTGTCTGTTAGGAAGTCAACAATCAACTGGCACATGATAGAGTCAACTCTTAGTTGTCACAGTTTGCTGTGGAGTTGTGAACCCAACAACTGTATTAAAGGCAGAGTCCACAAACAGGACTCATCAGCTGAGCGGTTTGCTCTATAAGCATAATGCATTGGATCAGGAGGGGGCCAGTGACAGACTTGAAAAAGAACCATCCGTTTGAAACTTTCCATAGCAACTGATAGTCATTTAGGCAGGTTACAGTGTCCTTCTCTGGACCGTAAACAATAATGGTGGTCTTGCCGGTACTTTGCATCAAGCGATGGATAGGTTGAAAATCTCGAGAAGAATGAAGACAGGGGTTAGCTGGCTCACACAGTGTTTCAGTGTGCCAGGTGAAATTCCATCTGCTTCCCCAGCTTTCTTGGTGTGCTGTGATTTAAATAACCTGTGAACTTCCTTTTCCTCAAAGGTGAGAGGTAAAGCATGACAGACATTGAGTGGAGTGGAGGATGGATAAGTTCTTTGTCCTTCAAAGCAAGACTAAAATTGTTGAGCTGGTTAGCCATCTTTGGGGAATGGTGTGACTTTATGAATTCTTTTTCTTGTAACTGGTGATGGTTTGTGAGTGTCACTGCAGAAGTGTTGTGTTTTTCAAAAGCTTACTCAAGGCTATCCTTGTATTTTGTATACTTGTATTTTGCTGACATGATTGCTTTATTCAGATTTTGTTTACATGACACAGTGCACCTAGAGCAGAGAAAGTTAAGGGCTTTGTTCAAGGGCCTAACAGTGACAGCTGGGTGGTGCTGGGTGTGAAACCTCGACGTCAAACAGTAACCCAGCACCTTAACTACTAAGCCACTACTGTCTAAGCATATTTTTTTTAAATATAAAAAAAGGCATATTTCATAATAAACTGCCTGCAAAACAGTGTTGCATTTTAAATAAAAAATCTTTTTTCTTTTTTTTAAATTTTAAAAACATATTTTAATATGTTTATTTAATGTTTAGAGCAAATAAATGAATGATTAGATAGATAGACACTAACCCCATTTATTTCTATTTTATAAAATGCAATAAAAACAAAAATCTGTGATGTGTCAAGTCTCTTGAAACTTTAATTAACTAACAAAAGTACAAAGAAAAGATATTCAGAATAAATAACTTTAGAATTTCATGCCTTCAACACACTCAAAAAAAGTTGGGACAGAGGCAAAATAAGACTGAGAAGTCTTGGGTCATGCTCACCACTTTGTGTCAAACTTTGTGAGAGAATTGTCAGTCAGTTCAAAAAGAACATTGCTCAATGCAAGACTGCAAAGAATGGAGGTCTTTCACCGTCTACAGTGCTTGAAAAAGCACTTCAAGGCAGTGGAAACGTGTGCTGTGGTCAGATGAGTCCACGTTTCAGCTTGTTTCCATGCCAAAGATGAAAAAGACCAACCAGACTGTTATAAGTGAAAGGTGCAAAAGCCAGTATCTGTGATGGTATGGGGGTGCATCAGTGCCCACAGCATGGGTGACTTGCATATGTGTGAAGGTACCATTGACACAGAGGCATATATTGGGATTTTAGAGAGACATGCGTCTTTTCCCAGGAGGTCCATGGTTATTTCAGCAGGACAATGCCAGGCCTCATTCTGTACATGCTACAACAGTGTGCCTTCGTAAACACAGCGTGCATGTGCTTGACTTGCCTGCCAGCATTCCAGATCTGTCTCCTGTGGTGCATCATGAAGAGGAGAATCAGACAATGGCGACCAAGGACTGTTGAGCAGCTGAAGTCTTGTTTCAAGCAAGAATGGGCAAAAATTCCACTTGTAAAACTATAACAATTAATATCCTCAGTTACCAAACTATTAAAAAGTGTAATTAAAAGGAAGGATGATGTAACACAATGGTAAACATGCCTCTGTCCCAACTTTTTTTGAGTGTGTTGAAGGTATCAAATTCTAAATTTGTTTATAGTTTAAGTTGGTCAGTGAAAACACTGAATATCTTTTCTTTGTACTTTTGTCAGTTAATTAAAGTTTCAGGAGACTTGACAAATGTGACAGATGTGGACGTGGGGGTGTGGACAAGCGCCGGTTTGTGAATGGAGGGTGGAGTTGGATAAGGCGAGTGGTAAGAATTCCCTACAGGTGTGCATTCATCTTAATGAATGTTCTCTGTTGCAGTGAGACGAGGCAAGAATAAGAGGGAGAGAGACGCACGCCTCGAAAGAGAGAAAGAGAGCCACCTGCACGACACGAGTGTGTTTATGTATGTCTGTGCATGTGTGTGATAAAAAGGATGCTGAAAAGCAGAAAAAGAAAAAAGTTAAAAGATAAAAAGTTGTCTCAAGCCTGCCTCCAACTTCCTTCTACTTGCATTGTTTACAATTCTTCACACTGGTGCCGAAAGCCGGGAGAGAAGGAACTTGCAGTCATGGAGTCCTCACCGCTGGGGGAACTATTCACGTCCCTCGCCAACCTCCACCAGACCCCACATCGGGCCCTTCTACAGCTGTGTCGCGACCAAGAGCAGTGGATAAAAGATCTGCTCGATGCCCAGGTGCTCCAGGTCCTGGTACAGCAGGCCGGTATTCCAGCCGCAGCCTGGCAGGATGACCCGGAGGCTGAGGGTCAGTGGGTGGATGGATCCTGCAGTAGGGGAAAATGGTGTAGAATGTGCACAGCATTGGCAGGAGAGGCGGTGCCAGGGCTGTCAGCATCAGCTCCATGTCAGGGAGTAATCAATGGTCAGCTGATCCAGCCCGCTGGTTGCCACGTCTGTCTGGCAAGGCCCAGCTCGCAGCCCAACAGCTGCCAGTCGGAAATATGCTGGAGTACCCTGCTGGAGTATTTTGTAGCGGGTCAGCCGAACCACAGAACAGCACCATCAGCGCTTCTGGTTGCTGACCCTCTGCAAGCTCGGCCACCCGGTGGATTTGGTCAAGTGCCACCATCCAGCGTTGCTCGACAAGGCAGTCCAGCTAACCGAGGACCACCTGGAGGCGTATCTGGGGGCAGGCAAGCCCCTCCCTTCTTCTCTCTCTCTCTCGCTTGCCCTCGTGTCTCTCCCCCTCCTCCCCATCCTTTCTCTGTCCCTGACCCAAGAAGACGGGGGCCTATCCCCCCAAGACCCATACCCCATACCCGTTCCTTGCCTCCCCCTCCCTCTCCCCCTGTGTACATCTCCTTTTCTCCCCAGTTGGGTGAATCCAGGGCCGCAGGTGTGGGAGTAATGCTGGGGTCAGCATGCTGGCATTGCAGGGAGCACCGCAGGCCGCCCCCGATTGATCCCTGATTCCAGTGAGTGTTCAGGGGTGTACATACCACACATTGGAGGATTCAGGCTGTAAACAGACCTCAATTCACCAAGACTTGGTTCAAGGGGAGGCATTGGGAAATGCACGGTTTGTGAAGGTGAGGTGTGTGCATGGGGATGTTCACGAGTACCCAATAGTGCCCACTGACATCAAATTTTGGGGGTGAAAATATGTAGTGGAGGCGGTGGTTAGTCCTCACCTCACCCATCCACTAATTCTGGGGACAAATTGGTCAGGGTTTCAAGCGTTAGCCAAAGAAATGTTTGTGGATGGGTCCTGCAGTAGGAGAAAACGGTGTAGAATGTGCGCAGCATTGGCAGGAGAGGCGGTGCCAGGGCCGTCAGCATCAGCTCCATGTCAGGGAGTAATCAATGGTCAGCTGATCCAGCCCAGTGTTGCACTCTCTGTCCCCAATTTTTCAATCATTATGGATAAGTTATATCGAGTGACGCAGGACACTCATACTCAGGAAGCGGTAACACAGTTGTTGGTTCCGAGAAGCCATCGGGAATGGTTATTCCAGGCAGCTCACCATAATCCAATGGCGGGGCACTTAGGGCAGGGGAAAACACTGGATCGGCTCATGGCCCACTTTTATTGGCCAGGCATTTGTGGCGAATCCCAGCTGGTGAATCCACCACATTAATCGAGGTCCTCTTTGAAAGGATTGGTATGGACCTCGTCGGGCCATTAGATCGATCTGCACAAGGGCAGTGTTAGTTTAATGGACTACACAATGCAATACCTGGAAGCGTTATCTCCCGAGTTGGGATCCCGAAAGAGATCCTGACTGATCAGGGCACAGACAGTGGGTATTAAAAAGAATCACCCCCCTTTAAAATAATCACATTTTGTTGCTTTTCAGCCTGAAATGAAGACGGACACAGTTTTTGTTTTATCCAGCTGTATTTACTCACTGCAACTTATAACATCCAAGTGAAAGATGTAACACCAATATGTCAGAAATAAATTTTAAAAATAAAAAACCAGAATCACTGAGTTGGAAAAAGCATCACCCCCCTCCTAAAAATGACTTCTCAATGGTACACAAAGCCATTTGACTTTCAACTGTAATCAGCTGTGGTCATTTTGATTAGCTGAGCATGAAAAGAGCTTTCCTGGAGCATTTTTCAGTCCTTGGTAGTGCAGCTGAAGCAAACAATCAACTATGGGAGGCAAGGCATTGTCAAAAGATCTCTGAGATAAAGTTGTGGACAGGCACAAGTCAGGAGATGGATACAAAAAATTTCAAAGGCTTTATCAGTGCCTAGACACACAGTGAAATCTATTATGTGGAAAGTATTTGGTACAACACAGACCCTCCCTGAATCAGGATGTCACGCCAAACTGGATGAAAGAGCCAGGATGAAACTGATCAGAGAGGCTACCAAGAGGCTTACAGCAACTCTGAAGCAGTTGCAGGAATTTATGACAAAGAGTGGTCATTGTGTGCATGTGACAACAATACCACAAATTCTCCACAAATGTGGCTTGTATGGGAGGGCTGCAAGAAAAAAGCCACCCATGACTGAGCTTTGCCAAAACGCACCTTGAATATTCTGAGGCCACATGGAAAAAGGTGTTATGGTCAGATGAGACTAAAATTGAATTATTTGGCCTCAACACCAAACGATATGTCTGGCAGAAATCCAATACAGCTCACCATCCAAATAACACCATTCCTACAGTAAAGCATGGAGGTGGTAATATCCTGTTATGGGGGTGTTTCTCTGCAGCAGGGACTGGAGCACTTGTCAGGATAGAAGGAAAAATGGATGGAGCAAAATACCATCGAATTCTTGAGGAAAATCTGCTGCCCTCTGCCAGAAAGTTGTCAATGGGAAGAAGGTTTACCTTCTAACATGACAATGACCCAACGCACACAGTAAAACTGACCACACAGTGGTTGAAGGAGAAAAAGGTGAATGTCCTTGCATGGCCTAGTCAGAGACCAGACTTAAACCCCATTGAAAATCTGTGGAATGATTTGAAGACTGTAGTCCACAAATGGTCACCATCAAATTTAACTGAACTTGAGCAGTTCTGCAAAGAAGAGTGGGCAAATATTGCAAAGTCTAAATGTGCAAAGTTAGTAGAGATATATCCCAACAGACTAAAGTCTGTAATTAAAGCAAAAGGTGTTTCAACATAATACTGATACAAGGGGGTGATCCTTTTTCCAACTCAGAGATTCTGTTTTTTAATTTTTTTATTTTTTTTCTGACACGTTGGTGTTATATCTTTCACTTGGATGTTATAAGTTGCACTGAGTAAATACAGCTGGATAAAACAAAGACTGTGTCAGTCTTCATTTCAGGCTGAAAAGCAACAAAATGTGATTATTTAAAACGGGGCTGATTCTTTTTTATACCCACTGTAATTTATGTCACGAACTTTACGAACTGTTGGGGATTAAATCGATTCGCACCAGCGTTTATCATCTGCAGATGGATGGGCTGGTAGAACGGTTTAATCAAATGCTTAAAAACATGATTCGTAAGTGCATTCATGATGGTGCGCGAAATTGGGATAAGTGGTTAGAGCCCCCGTTATTTACAATACGAGAGGTCCCACAAGCCTCCACGTGGCTTTGGTGATGGTCATTCTCGAGAGGGAGGAGCAAGGACCACAGTTGAATCTAAAAACGGCAGTGCAATCCACCCCGGTCCCTTATGGACACCACCTCTCTCTGTCCTAAATCACAGATGTTACTAAATTACAGGCAGTTTTCCGATGTGTTCTCTCCTCTCCCCGGTCGCACTAATCTCATAGAGCACCACACTGAGACAACCCCAGGGGTGGTGGTACGCAGCAGCTCCTATCGGCTGCCCGAACACAAAAAAATGTAGATCGGGAAGAACTCAAGGCTATATTCGACATGAGACTGATCGAGGAGTCCCACAGTGACTGGAGTAGTCCGGTGGTTTTGGTTCCCAAGACTGACGGGACGGTCCGGTTTTGTGTGGACTTTAGAACAGTCAACGCGGTGTCTAAATTCGATGCATATCCAATGCTTCGCATTGACGAACTGCTCAATCGGCTAGGCACGGCTCATTTGTATTCAACACTGGATTTAACAAAGGGATATTGGCAGATCCCATTGACTCCAATGTCTCATTAAAAAAAACGGCCTTTTCCACTCCGTTTGGGTTACACCAATTCATGACCCTTCCTTTTGGGTTGTTCGGAGCCCCCGCAACATTCCAGCGACTCATGGACAGAGTCCTCTGTCCCCACGCTGCATATGCCACTGCCTATTTAGATTACATTATTATCTACAGCAGTGGTTCCCAACCCGGGGGTCGCGACCCCCACTAGGGGTCGCTAAAGATTTATGAGGGGTCGCCAAGCTCACTCTAGTTTGAGGGTTACAAGAGGAAGAAATAATGATTTTTTTTATGTAAAACAGCACAATAAATAAATCCATTTTGAATATTCTAATAATAGTGTGTAAAAAATATGAATAGAGAAGCCATTTCCTTAACATGGGGAATTTTTTTGCTATATACCGTGAGAGTGGGAAAGGACAGACGCAGCTTTAAAAGAAAAAAAAAAAAAAAAAAAAAACGCAGCAAAATTCACATTGCTCATTCTAATTGTACAGTGCAACGCTCAAAACAACAGGGTAACTAGTCAAACAAACGAATATGGCAAAGCACCGGGGAGAAGAGAAAAATGTATGCACTAAAAAGAAAACAAGGATTTATATGGTCAGTTACAGCGCCCTCCACTAATATCGGCACCCTTGGTAAATAGGAGCAAAGAAGACTGTGAAAAATTGTCTTTGTTGTTTAACCTTTTGATCTTTTGTTAAAAAAAATCACAAAAATACTCTGTTCTCATGGATATGAAACAATTATAAACACAGCACAAGTTTATATATATAAAAAAATTGTTAAATATAGGTGTGTAACAATTATTGGCACCCATATGAATTCATATGAGAAAAATATATTTGAAGTATATTCCCATTATTTTATTTTATTTTTTTAGTACACCTGGGTGACAAGGAACAGGAAATTGTTCAGTCATGACTTACTGTTTCACAGGGGTATAAATATGAGGTAACACACAGGCCAAATTCCCTTAGTCATTCATAACAATGGGTAAGACCAAGGAATATAGCTGTGATATACGGCAAAAGGTTGTTGAGCTTCACAAAATGGAAAGTGGCTATAAGAAAATAGAACAAGCATTGAAAATGCCCATTTCCACCATCAGGGCAATAATTAAGAAGTTCCAGTCAGCTGGAAATTTTATGAATCAACCTGGAATTGGACGTGTGTCTATATTGTCTCAACGCACTGTGAAGAGGATGGTTCAAGTGGCCAAAAAATATCCAAGGTGTTACGAAACACAGGGGGAGCTGGATGCAAATGCTGGGGAAACAGTTCGTTTATTTTGGATAAAGGAAAACAGGGTAATAATCCGAACAGGAAAGGTATAAGTTCACAAAACACAGAAAGTAATCCAAAACAATAGCGAGGCATAAATCCACATGGAACCGGAACTAATTCCAAACAATAGCGAGGCATAAATCCACAAGGAACAAGAATAATCCAAAACAAAGTGAGGCATAAATCCACAAAGAACATGAATCATCCAAAACAAAACATGGAACGAGGATATGGTCTATGAACTATGGTCTATGGTCTAAGAGCGACTGAATGCGAGCCGAGTACACGCGTACGTTACTCTATTCATTTAAACATTACCATTCAGTACTCCGCGCCGAAGCAGACGCGAAAAGTGGCTTAAATATATGAGTAGTAACAAGCTGTAACAGAAAACACCTGAGACTAATAAATGACATTAAATGATAAACCAATGAACAAACATGGGTGGAGACATGACATAAACATAGGACCAATAAACATATAGAGGCGGAGACATGACGTAAACCAAAACACAACTGCACATGCAGTAAACAAACCCAGAGTCTATGAATGAACTGATTGCGGAGAATACGGAAATGCGTTGCCGGCTGTCCTCAGTGACAGCTCGGAGAGGGGAATGCGGAAGTACACCGCTCGCCAGCCTTCGCAAGCCGCGTAGCGCAAGAGGTTCTCTAACACAAGGCTATTTTCCACAGCTGGAAAATTGCAGAAGTTAGTTGCGTCTTGGTTTAGTCAGTTCTCGGGTGACCATCAAAACAATTGCACACAACAAGCTAGACGTGCACAATGAAAGAAATGCAGGCCCAAAGCTCTCATTAAATAGCCTTTCACACTTCAAAAAAGGCATCATTCAGTCAGGAATACAAGAAGCATGAATAAATATGCTTATAATTTTATATAATTTTCAAATTAGCAAATAACAGTTATTTGGTTATATTATTGTTCTTAAATTATTTGATGTATGTTTTTAGTTGGGAGGGGTCATTGAATGTTAAAATAGGGGTCTCCTGGAAAAAAGGTTGGGAACCATTGATCTACAGTAATGATTGGCAGCGGCACATGCAGCACCTAAGAGCTGTTCTCAGCAGGACTCACAACGAACCCAAAGAAGTGCACTATTGGATGTGTGGAAGTACGGTATCTGGGCTTCCACTTGGGTCATGGACAGGTGCGTCCCCAAATTGATAAGACAGCAGTGATTATGACCTTCCCAAAACCCAAGACCAGTCAGCGGCGGGCCAGATGGCTCCCCGGGCTGAGTCGGGCAGTGGGGGTATGTGGAGGCAGGGGTGTGGCCGGTTTGTGAATGGAGGGTGGAGCCAGAGAATGCGAGTAGTAAGGAATGCACAACTGTGGGGAATTCTCTTAATGAATGTTCTCTGTTGCAGTGAGACGAGGCGAGGATAAGAGGGAGAGAGACGCACACCTTGAGAGAGAGAGAGAGTCACCTGCACTATGCGAGTGTGTTCATGTGTGTGTGTGTGTGTGTGTGCATGTGGACCTTGCGGCAACTACAGAATCAGTGGTGCATGTCTAAGGCTCAGCAGATTCAATCTTTTGCAGACAAGCATGATATGCATAATTTTTACAATGCAGTGAACGCCATTTACGGCCCAAGATCTTTCTCTGCCCCTTGAGATCAGTTGATGAACTGAACCTCATTAAGGACCAAACAGGCATTGTTCAAAGATGGGGGGAACATTTTCAAGCTTCATTATACCAAAAGGCATCAGTTGATTTTACAGTGCTTGAGGAATTGCCAACTTTGCCAAGCATACAGAGTCTTGATGTTCCACCTTCTTTTTCTGAAGTGTATGCTGCGATCAAGGAATTGAAAAACAGCAAATCCCCTTGAACTGATTGTATTGCAGCTGAGCTCCTGAAGGAAGGAAGGTACCTCTGCACAAGGTCAATCCATCAGTTCATCACCCTAGTGTGGCAGCAAGAAAATATTCCCCAACAATGGAAGGATGCAAATATTGTCACAATATATAAAAACAAGGGTGACAGGTCCAGCTCTGAAAATAGTAGGGGGATCTCACATTTCAGTTGTAGGCAAAGTTCTGGCAAAGGTCATGCTCCATTCACTTGTTAATGCTATTTCCGAAAATCTATTGCCAGAAAAGTGGATTCAGAGCTGGTCGATATATAGTGGACATAATATTTACCTCACGCCAGTTGCAGGAGAAATGTCGCGAACAACACAAGAACTTGTTCATTGCTTTTGTGGATCTTTCCAAGGCTTTTGATAAGTACATTGTGACCTCTTATGGAAAGTGCTTCTGCATTTTGGATGCTCTGTAAAGTTTACCACAATCTTAAAACAGTTTCATGTTGGGATGACTGCCAAAGTGACATTGGGTGGACAAGAATCTGCACACTTAGCAGTAGGCACTGGAGTAAGGCAGGGCTGTGTTCTTGCACCAGTCTTGTCTAAAATCTTCTTACTGTGTGTGACAAAGCTGCTGTATAAAGAAATGGAAGAAAAAAGTGGGGTTACAGTGGCTTATAGACTGGATGGTAACCTCTTTAACATCAGGAGGTTCCAGGCATTGTGTCCTGGAATTGCAGTATGCGGATGACTGTGCCCTAGTATCACATACTCCAGAAGATTTACAGTCCTCTCTTAAAGCTGCTGTTAGAGCATACAGCAGGATGGGCCTAGCTGTGAATATCAAGAAACAGAAGTCCGTTGTCAATGGTCATCGGATCCCCCACAAAAACCTCCAGTATTCACTATTCATGATTCCCCACTTACCACAGAAACACACTTCAAATATCTTGGCATATTTATCCAGTGACTGTAGCATGGATCCAGATATTCAATCCAGGATCAAGCAGGCTGCATCATCATTTGGGAGACTGAGGAAAAGAGTGTTCAGCAACACTAATTTACAACTACACACAAAGATTGCAATCTGCCTCACCACCCTCCTGTATGGTTGTGAAACATGGACTATCTATGCTCGACATCTGAAAATACTGGAATCTTTCCACATTAGATGTCTGCAGCGCATCCTCAAAGTGACATGGCAAGATCGAGTGCCACATATTGAGATCCTGCAAAAAACTAACTGTTGGAGTACAGTCGCCTCCCACGTAAGGTATTGTACGGTCAGTTACATCTTGGCTGCCATTCTGCAGGAGGCCAAAAAAAGAGGCTGAAAAACCAACTAAAAGGCTTTCTTAAGAAGTGTGGGATAAAGCCCACATCCCTGGAAACTAGTGTAATGAATTGCACATCTGGCAGCAACTTTGTCAGACTGGAGTACAAAGTAACGAAGACAGGACATCGCCTGTCTAAAAGACATAAAAGAAAGCAGGCCATGCTTGTTCCTGCCCCCCACCCCCCACCCCAAAAACAATGGGGAGAAATTTTTATATGCCCTGAATCGGACTATAAAGTCACCAAAGAACCCACAAATTATAGGAGAAGTCATCATCGGACAACGAAGGACTACCAAGAGAGAGAGAGAAAATGTGCATGTGTGTGATAAAAATAACGCTGAAAAGCAGAAAAAGTAAAAAAGGATCAAAATAAAAAGTGAAGTTGTCCCAAGCCTGCCTCTGCCTTCCTTCTCCTTGCCTATTGTTTACAGTTCTTCACAACAGATTTTTGTTTTTATTGCATTTTAGAAAAATACCAAGTTTTATGGAAATTGGGTTGATAGATAGATAGATAGATAGATAGACAGATAGACAGATAGATAGATAGATAGATAGATAGATAGATAGATAGATAGATAGATAGATAGATAGATAGATAAAAAATTGAAAAATAGCACTACTTATAATATCATAAACAAGTGCACTGTGACAATTTATCATAATATCAGTATTATCCCATCATATTTCATTATAAAGCTGAAAGCTTCTTGGATTTCAATAACCTGTGAACTTCCTCAAATGTGAGGGGTGAGGAGAGACAGATGTTTAGTGGAAGACAAGTTCTTTCTTCTTCAAAGCAAGACTAAAAGTTGTTGAGCTGGTTAGCCAGCTTGGGGAAATTGTGCAACTTCTGAATTATTTTTTGAACTGGTGATGGCTTGTGAGTGTCATACTGCAGAAGTGTCGTGTTTTTCAAAGGCTTGCTAAAGCCTGTCTTTATATTTGTATTTTGCTGACATGATTGCTTTATTGAGATTTTGCTTAGCAATCTAGTACTGCTTTTGGTTCCCTCCTCTGTGAGCCTGCTTTTGGATCTTCTGAAGCTGCCAAAGGTAAGATTTAAGATTTCTTTAATTGTCACATATACATTAGAGTACAGCAAAATTCTTTCTTTGCATATCCCAGCTTATTAGAAAACTCAGGTCAGCCATGATACAGTGCACATGATACAGTGCAGAGAAAGTGAAGTGATTTATCCATGGTCCAGTGACAGCTTGGCGGTGCTAGGGTGTGAATCCCCAACCTTCTGATCAGTAACCCCGAGCCTTAACCACTAAGCCACCACTGCCCCGGCTGAGTTTTAATAGAAAGGTATATTGCTTACAGAATGAGATGTAAGAGCAGACAGTGTGAGCATATGAGTCTATAGAGTCGCAGGTTGCTTGTAGGGATTTCTAGTTGGTGGGTCTCATACAGTCCCAGGAGCAATTACACTACTTCTGACTGTTTCTTTCTGACTGATTCTCTTCAGCTGTTAAGAGCATGAGAGAGCAATTGTCAGACTAATAAAATTCATAATAGTTGAATAAAAATGGTCTAAAAGTGCTACACATCACATGTGTCAACACCAGTGAAGTATCATATCGTATGCATCACAATGTAATGGTTTCCTAACAACTTAACTTCCTGCAAAACAGTGTTGCATTTTAAATAAAAATTATTTTAAAAACACACGTCAGTCAGCTCAGTATGTGGAAGCATAATAACAACCTCAGTGCTTTTGCATACAAGAGTATTAGTTACTAGCTGGGGAGACTAACCACGTGCCAAAGTCATACTTGCCAATGTAGCGCCCCATACTCATCATAAAAACAGAAGTGTGAAAACCAGAAACTTGAAACATCAGCATTTCATTTCAGTTTTGACTTTGAACCCCAAAGGACAAATCTGTTACTGAATTTTGTGAGTATACAGTATGGTGACAGTGTTGGCCCAGATAACTGTACCTATTGTTTGAATAATTTATTATCTGCACTGTAAATGTTAATTGCTGTGTGTTATTGATTTTGGTTAAATGCATTAATCTTGATCTCTGTGTCATCTCTGGTTCGTCTTCACAGCTACAGACTCTGCAGTTCAGCAGTTTACTGACTCATTTTTTGAGCTTTACCAAATAGCATAGAAACCTGTGGTGTGCAAAACAGATGCGTTTAATGTCATAGGTGTTTTACACAGCATTGAAGAGTTATAACTTCTTTTTTTTTTTTTTTTTTTTTTTTGTTTATTTAACCCCAGGGATAACTGTTTAGTGTTTGATGCTGAATGGCAACAATGGTGAACACCAGCAGTGATCATTTGGGAATCATAACACCCAGGTGAGAACATATTACATTCCAAAATTTAGGCAGTCAAGGCCTCTCAAAAAATAATGACTTGTAATAGCAAACTTTGGAATAATGTAGGTATGGATATGAATGTGTAGTTGCATTCTTTATGTAATGTCATATGTCTTTATGTAATTTATAAGCAATGCACAAACCTTTATTAGAGCAATTCTGAAGATGGCAATCACATTCGCATTTGTAACACTGTTTTCGCAACTAATAACTTGCAAGATAAAGGTTACAAAATTATTGCACTAACGATACTCATAAGTCGACCCATAAAGATAATCAAAAAAGCTCTCTGCTCTCTTCTTCATGAAAAGACGCAGATCATTTCTAATGACACCTCATGTTTTAAATTTAAGCCTTTTGTAAATTCTCTAGCATTGCTTCATAAAAGATTGATGCATAGCTAATGAATTTGTTATAAAGCCACCATTGTTATATAGCTGTCCATTAAAATAAAGTGTTGCCCAAAAACAGTGTACATGCTTCCTGTGTTTATCTGCTTCATGAATTTGTTCGACTTAAAGTGATGGAATTTACTGACAGGGATGTGGTAGAAAGATTAGATGTGCTGCTGAGATATTTCTCTACTTTATTAGTACTCTATGATAATCTATTGTTATTTATTGTATTTGAATCTTGAATCTTGGTTTAAAGAACAACAAGCTCCATGAGTCATATTCAGAGTTGGTGACTTAAGTCCAAAAGGTACATCAATAATTATGCGTGACAATTTCTTTGTATTCATAGTTGGGTTACACAGATGCTTTAGTCTCTTGAGCTCGTAGTTCAGATTATGCAAATTACCTGCATGTGGTTTGTTCTTTGTTTGTTCTTGTTCTTTCGTTGTCGCTATGATTTTTCTTGATTAGAAGCAGCTGAGATGGAGTTTTTCAACAGAGTATAGACCACTGTATTTAAACACAAACACTCACCTTTAACAACAACAACAACAACAACAACAACCTGAAATTAAGGATAGAACAGAAATCTAACAGAAATCTGGTATATTGCCAATACATTGCTGCATAAATTGTCCTAGTTGTAATGATCACTTTAATTCCACCCGCATTATTAGTCAGCTAATTTTTCGCTTTTGTACACAACTTCATGTATTAAATACTAAATTGCAATGTGTGCACAGGTTATAATCTATTTGATCAAATTTTAATTCCTTATTTTGAGTTGTGAAATTAATAAAAAATAATAATGTCAATGTTTTGGTTAATTCTATGCCTTAAGAAAAAAAACAAAAGCAAAAAAAAAACAAGCTCTGCTTTGTAGGATAAGCTGACCGAGTACTCCTGTGCTATGCTCATGACTCACTTGAAGCATTGCTCATAATTTTATCTATACAAAAGAGTGTATTTACAAGCTAGAACATCAATTTCAGCATACTGTAATATACAAAACACGGCATGTTTTACTCAAACTCCACTCTGCCTAACTCTCACACAACATCTAAACAGTGCTTAAGTCTGTAGTTATGTCTGAGGACTGAATATTGATGCACATTTATGTTATTAAATCTTCACTGCACACTAACTCAGCTTCGCATGTGCTGAAACTCTCCTGCAATAACTCTCTTCTTACTGTTTTCAGCATCACAACAACATATGATTACTCTGATATTGCTGAACCGTGTGATTATGGAACCCATGCAAGCCATTTTCTCCCAGTGCTCTACTCCCTGTTCTTCGTGGTGGGCTTCCTGGGCAACATGCTGGTGCTGTGGGTGATCCTGAGAGGTGCTCAGATGAAAAGCATGACTGACGTGTCTCTCCTGAACCTGGCCATCGCTGACCTTCTACTAATCTTCTCTCTCCCCTTCCTGGCTCACTATGCCAGGGATACCTGGGTTTTTGGCAGTGCCATGTGCACTCTGGTCCTCAGCGTGTACTACATTGGATTTTATGCTGGCATTTTCTTTATTGTGCTGATGAGCATCGACAGATACTTGGCTATCGTCCATGCTGTGTTTGCACTGAGAATCCGAACAAAGACTTATGGGATTTTGGCTAGCATGGTAATCTGGATTATAGCTTTTGCTGCATCATTTCCTGAGCTACAGTATCTTGGATCAGAAGGGAATGCGACTGAAGTAGTTTGCAGTGCTTATCCAAAAGATAAAGGAAGTCACAATAATGCGAAAAGTGCAGCTATCTTTAAAATGAATGTTTTGGGCCTGTTAATTCCACTGAGTATCGTGGGATTTTGCTACTTGATGGTGCTCCGGAGGCTTCAGACCCTTCGTAATTCCAAGAAACTGGCCATTCGTCTTGTTGCTGTGGTCATCGTGGTCTTCTTCTGCTGTTGGACGCCGTACAACATTGCAGCATTCCTCAAAGCACTGGAGCTGAGGCACATCCTGCCTCCAGAGTGTGAGCTCAGCAAAAGGATCCAGCTGATGCTGCAAGCCACTGAAGCTATAGCGTATTCACACAGCTGTCTCAATCCATTCCTCTACGTGTTTATCGGTGAAAAGTTCAGGAAGCAGCTCGCAAAGCTCCTCCTCCATACACCATGCGTCCAAGTACAGTGTATGAAACATTACATGACCCGGGCCGCAACCTCTGTGTATTCCCAGTCCACAAGTGTGGACGAGCGCTCATTGGGTATCTGAATGGAGGAACATGAAATCATTTTATATGTATAAATTACTTCCATTTTATACAGTATATACTGTTGAAAATGAGATAACTTATATTTGCATTTGTTATATATCCCTGCTTTTAGGTAAATATTACCATAACATGCTCTCTTTTTATGTTTTATACACTCTCTGAGTGGTAGCTTTACCTTTTTTTTTTCCTTTAATGTGCATCTTTCACCTGGAAATGGGTATATAGTGTACCTTTAAAAATGATTTATAGTACATAATTGGACAGTAATTAAGTCTGTGTTATACTTGCTTTTAACTATGCATACTCATATGCAAGATAGCTGCCACATGGGTGTTTGAATTGTTGTTTGTGCAGGTCTTTAGAATTCTGCTAGGTGTCCATGTGGTGCAAAACCAGGTAAATAGTAGGGGTAGTGTAGCACCTCGTGACTGACTAAACAAACTATAATTGTGTCTCAGATTGAATACTTACATATTATTCTAGGCAGTTATTGAGGACTAACACAAACCATTTTCCTAAAACAATTAATTAAAAAAAAAAAAAAACCTGTCAAGTAGCCAAAAAAATCTGTGTTCTGTACCAGTCTTCTGGTTCCTCTAGATTAGTAAAAACTTTCTAATGTAAGGTCATACTTTTCAGTTGGAGACATAGCTCATGCCAAAAATCATGACGACAGTGGAAAGTTGAATATTGTGTTTTACACTGCTGTTCATTAAATTGCTAAAACATTTTAAAGTTCAACTTAGAAATTTCACAGACAGGAAAGTTTTGGTTCTGATGTGCCATCAACTGGATGTTGTTTTAGTCCCTTAGATTACATAAGAGTACATTAGATATGCTTCAAAGGTACACTACATGCTCCCCTCTAGGTAAAAGATATATCTTAAAGGTACTAAATGTTTATGTGACAAGGAATGGTCCTATTTAGTGCCCTTTTCCGACAGCGGATGTGTTTACTGTCCTTATCTTATTCAAGTCAGCTTGATCTTAAAATTATGACTGAATAATACTGAAGAAGAGTACATTTGTTAGATCTCATATGGATTTCATCAAAAGTAAAACTAAAAGCACAATCCCTTTCCCTAAACACTTCCTGTCCATGCAAAATAGCTCATATGAATTTCCATAAATGTTACTCAACCTTTATGTTGGAGTGCATTTTTTTAAGTGCAGGCTGTGGAATATAAATAAAAAAAAAATAATTAAAAATAAGATTTTGTGTTGATTTATCTGTACTTGCTTACTGTATGTTCATAAAGAGAGATTTATCTTAGTGAAAAACAGTGATAAACACATTTGGACATCTGGACAAAACATTTATACCTGTGCCTTAAATTATAATTTAATGTATCATGATGTTTGAATATTATGAATATTATGAATGGAATGTTCAGGTGCCCACATACCTTGAGACATATAGTGTATATAGGTCAATTTTGACCTGTAACATAAGTTGAATTCATTCATTTAATTATTCATTAATTTATACATAATGTGAAGTCATGATTACAAATAAAATATCCCTGAGGTACACAAATGTTAGAACAACATAATCAAATAGAATATATGGCTCCTACATACATAATAGCAATTGAAAATCCATAAAATTCCCTAAAATGTGTGTTTTGTAATGAAAATGAAGGGCCTATTGTAAGGTAATGAGGATAGTATGGACTGTAAAATATAATAAAAGAAATTCAAAGTCTAAGCTGTTGGTGGATTTGTAGTTGGTAAGTAAGGGCAAAAGAAATTGTACAGTAAAATATTTTAGGACTCTTTTGAGCTGATTTATCCATACAGATTCAAACTTGACTAGCAAAGCTCAACAATCTAACTGATCTGTGACCATAATATGGAGGGTTAAAAAGCATTAAAATGAGAGCTTACCTGGCTTGATGTAGATTTAACCTCTTTGACAAACTCAAGGTTCCTGTGATCTGTGAGAATTAGGAATGGGTGTTTCCCCCTTCCCAGCCAATGAAGCTATTCCTCTAGGGCAGCTTTAATTGCCAATAACTTTTGGTTTCTGTTATCATATTTGTGTTCAGCTGGAGATAACTTACTTGAATAGAAGGCACAGGGATGCAGTTTAGGAGGATTCCCATGGCTCTATAACATAGGGTATCCAACTCCATAACAAAAGGTAGTGAGGGATCGGGATGATGAAGATTGGGAACACTGGTGAAGCAATTCTTCAGTTTTCTCGAGGCTTAGGTGGCTTTTTCAGTCCACTTGAGGGTTTTTGAGAGGCCAATGGGGTGGCCGCTGAGCTGAAACCCCTGAGGAATTGACAGTAGATATTTTTGAAACCCAGAAACCTCTGCAGCTATTAGTGCTGTTAGGTTGTGGCCACCCAGTTACAGCATCCACCTTGATTTTCTTCATCTCTACTCCATGATGTAGCATGGAACAACTCCAAGATATAGCCAAGGAACTTGATTGAAGGGTGATGAAACTTATGCTTTTCTATCTTGAAAAAGAGGTTATTTCCAGCAAGTTCTCAAGCATTTTCAAACATCATTGCATGCGCTCCATTTCTATAAGTGGCCAGAGTTTGTTCTAAACATGGTCTTCCATTCATCTCTTTCTTAAATCCAAATGAGGTTGTATGCACTGCACAAATGAAGCTTAGTGAAAATGTTTAACACAGAGTCAGGGACATGAGGAGGCAGCTGAGAACCTTTAGCCTTGCTGAAAACATCTGCAAGGTCAAGATAAGGTTTAAGAATATCTACCTTTTTCTTGGCAAGAGAGAGAATGGTGTTAAAACAATATTGGCTTGGTCTTTGTGCTCTAATCAAGTAATATGTATGAACGGCTAGTTTGATTAACTGATTGAGAGAGAGTGAGTCATCCTGGCATGCAAACTCTGTTTGCAGTGTATCATTGGGGCCCTGGTGAAACACCTTCAGGGCCGACTCATTCAGTCGCTTTCTATCGTGAGTGTTCAGGTGACTGTTTACCTTCACACCTACATCTCACCTGCGACTTTTCTGGAGACTGGATGAACTTCACGAAATTCTTTCTCAAACTGTCTCAAAGGTTTATTGTGGTGACAACCAGTCAAACATGGAAGAATCACAGATGAGCACTCTTCCAAATAGTAGCAAGAGCACCAAACTGATTTTATCCACATCTCTGGGATACAGAGACAGATGTCAGGCTGAGTAATATGAGCTTGAAACAGATTTATATCTGGGTTTACCTGGGGTGTCTGGTTACTCATGCTCGTGCCCAGATGAGCTCTTCCATACAGCCAAGATTTGGTGACGCTGCCAAGCATGAGAACCTATCTTGAGTCGTGAATACAGAACAGAGATTGTATACTTTCGCTGGATCCATGTTACCAGATGAAGCCTTTTCTAACAGACATGACTCAGGGAAGTTGTTAGGATCCATGTGCTGGAGATTTATTAACAGTATTGTCCACAATCCAAAGCATAAAGAAGAAAGAGCAAGCCAGCATCAGACACAGAGATTACAATATTTTGAAATCCAAAGAGCAAATTTAAAGAATAGGTGAAAGGCCAGGAAAGATTCAAACATGACAGTAATTATTATTTTCAAGATCCAAAGGATAATCCAAATGAGTAAACAGGAAATAAAACAAAAGAGTCATACACAAAAGGAAAAACAGTACACAACGTCTCAGAAATTACATGAAAGGTAATCAGGTCAGGCTTATGGGCAAGTCTTCACATAAAATGTCTGTGACCATGTGACTTATATAGTAAGTGAGCAGGAAATGAGCATGACAACAAAAGAAGAGTCTCTAGAATTCAGGGTGGGTACCTTCTAGTAGTGTGGCAGTGACCTGTCCCAGACTGCCTGACCAAATAAGTTTGAGTGCACACTCTTTCAGACAATGTTAAAATACAACAACATGAATGTTAACAGTCTCCTCACAGAGAATGTCTTTTTTCAATATTAAACATTCCACTTTTTTTCATCAAGAAAGTATCATGTATTAAGCTCATTAATATAAACCTTGCAACTGGAACTGACAGAGCTGCTGTTATAGAAATTTATTCAACACTTTCCGACAATCATATTAGAGAACTCATCAGTGCTTATGTATAATTTGTATTAATCACCCGTTAGATCAATTGACTGCTCATCTTTGTAATGCTAAGCTACATTGCTTTTTATTCAGTACTTATTAAAGTAATCAAGTGTCAAACATCATGCATTTCTCCATAGAGCCCCGTTACTCATTACAAAAACAGAAGTGTGAAAAACAGAGACCTCAAACACCAGCGTCTCATTTCAGTTTTGGCTTTGAGCCCCAAACAACTATTACTGATTTGTGTAAGTATATAGTTGCAGTGTTGTCCCAGCTCTATTCGACTCATTTATTATCTGTGATGTAAATGCTAATCACTATGTGTTACTGATTTTCATAATTGTTGTATGCATTAATCTGGGAGTCCATGTCTTCTCCGTTTTGTCTTCACAGCTACAACGTTCACACTTATTTTCATACTCTGCACTTCAGCAGTTCACTGACTCATTTGTTGAGCTGATAGTTTCTTAATGCTACAGAAACGTGTGGTGCGCAAAACAGTCAGGGATATTGAGCAACACAGATGGTTTACCCAGCCTTACATATTGGTTTGTAACTTTTTTCCCCTTATTGTTCTGTATCTTTTACTCCTGAATGACTGTTTAGTGTTTGATGCTGAATGGCAATGATGTTGAACACCAGCAGACCAACACAGATCACAAAACTCAGGTGAGGGCGCATTAAATTCCAAATATTAAAGGCAGTTGAATGCACTTTTAAAGGAAATCAGCTGCTCTTTGCTGATATAAAATGGTGTATGTTCATGTACGTCAATTGTGATATTGTGATTGTGATTGCGTTTTGCATCCTGGAGTGTTTTGTCAACTGTAAATGACTGTAAACTGTAAATGGGGTGTTTGTGTAGAACGATTTGAGTAGTTATGAGCTAATATGAGATCTACAATATCTAAATCCTCTGCAGGAAACCAGATTATTAGTTCTGCTCGCAATAAGATATTGAAAACCTTTAATTCCTTCAATATTTGCTAATAACAAATGACTAATAACACAACCATTAGCATCAATTAACACATTTTTATAATAATGCAGGTATGAATATGAACAATTCATTGCATTATTGTATACACTGTTGTATACGCTATGTATACATTATGCAATTTTCTCAACTAATCACTTGCAAAAGGATTCAAAAATTTACAGTAACAAAATTGATAAGCCCATGATGATAATCAAGGCTTATGCTTTTCTCTCTTCTTCAAGAAAAAGCAAAGTCACACAAAATCTCTAATGTCCGCTGACAAGCCTTTCATAAATTCTTTTATGAAAAGAATTCTGTTATAAAAGCCCCATTTAAGCACCCAAAAAAATGTTACCAAAAAAAAAAAAAAGTGTACATCCTTCCTGTGTTTATCTACTTCATGAATTTGTTTGCCCGATACAAATGATGGAATTTAATGAAAGGCATGTGGTAGAATGAATACATATTAATATTAATTAATAAATTAATAAATATAAATTTATAAATATGAATAAAAATGTATAATATATTTTTAAAGATTTTCAATGAACAAATTGAAGTTGATATTTAAAAAAAAGAAAGAAAGAAAAGAAAAGAAAAAGGGTTCAAATTTTGACAATCAAGATAACAGCCAAATATAAAACTGATTCATTTGAAGCGATTATTTAAAAAACAAGCATTTGAGTCAATTTCCTGGTCTTTTCTTACAGATTATGCAAATGATCTATGTCTAGATCATGCCTCTAGAAGCATTTAAAGCACAATAGCATCTAGACCACCAAATTAGTAAGTTAATAAAATAAAGAAAGAAAGAAAGAAAGAAAGAAAGAAAGAAAGAAAGAAAGAAAGAAAGAAAGAAAGAAAGAAAGAAAGAAAGAAAGAAAGAAAGAAAATATACTATGGTTTGAAGTATAAGCTGACCTAGTACTCACTCTGGCTCACATTAAGCATTGTTCATAATTTTATCTATACAAACATTTGGTCCCCAAGATAACAACATGTCTTGTTAAGATGCTGTCTCCTCCAAGGTGCTCCATCTTAAAAATATTTTAAAGGGATGATAATCTTAATTTAATTAATAGTGACATATTTAATATTAAATAACATCCTTGAATTTTGAGTGTATTTACACCCCAAAACATCAATTTCAGCATGATATAGAGAACACAGCGTGTTTTACTCAAAATCAAATCTGCATGTGTAACTCTCCATACCTGAATAGTGCTTAAGTCTGTAGTTAAGCCTGAGATCTGAATACAGATGTGCACAGTTCTCCTGTAATTCTCATGTAGTAGCTCTCTCCTTACTGTTTTCAGCACAACATATGATTATTCTGATGTTGAGCTTTCTCAACCGTGTGATTATGGAACCCATGCAAGCCATTTTCTCCCAGTGCTCTACTCCCTGTTCTTCGTGGTGGGCTTCCTGGGCAACATGCTGGTGCTGTGGGTGATCCTGAGAGGTGCTCAGATGAAAAGCATGACTGACGTGTCTCTCCTGAACCTGGCCATCGCTGACCTTCTACTAATCTTCTCTCTCCCCTTCCTGGCTCACTATGCCAGGGATACCTGGGTTTTTGGCAGAGCCATGTGCACTCTGGTCCTCAGCGTGTACTACATCGGATTTTACGCCGGCATTTTCTTTATTGTGCTGATGAGCATCGACAGATACTTGGCTATCGTCCATGCTGTGTTTGCACTGAGAATCCGAACACAGGCTTATGGGATTTTAGCTAGCATGGCCATCTGGATTTTAGCTATTGTAGCATCATTTCCTGAGCTATGGTATCTTGGCGTCGAAGAGAATGGGACTGAAGTAGTTTGCAGTGCTTATCCAAAAAATCAAGGAAGTCACAATGATGTGAAAAGTGCAGCTATCTTTAAAATGAATGTTTTGGGCCTGTTAATTCCACTGAGTATCGTGGGATTTTGCTACTTGATGGTGCTCTGGAGGCTTCAGACCCTTCGTAATTCCAAGAAACTGGCCATTCGTCTTGTTGCTGTGGTCATCGTGGTCTTCTTCTGCTGTTGGACGCCGTACAACATTGCAGCATTCCTCAAAGCACTGGAGCTGAGGCACATCCTGCCTCCAGAGTGTGAGCTCAGCAAAAGGATCCAGCTGATGCTGCAAGCCACTGAAGCTATAGCGTATTCACACAGCTGTCTCAATCCATTCCTCTACGTGTTTATCGGTGAAAAGTTCAGGAAGCAGCTCGCAAAGCTCCTCCTCCATACACCATGCGTCCAAGTACAGTGTATGAAACATTACATGACCCGGGCCGCAACCTCTGTGTATTCCCAGTCCACAAGTGTGGACGAGCGCTCATTTGGTATCTGAATGGAGGAACATGAAGTCTCTTTTTATATGTATAAATGACTTCCATTTTATACAGTATATACTGTTGAAAATGAGATAACTTCTATTTGCATGTGTTATATATCCCTGCTTTTAGGTAAAGATTATCATAACATGCTCTTTTTTAATGTTTTGTACACATTTTCTCAGAGTTGTAGCTTTACCTTTTGTACCTTTAATATGTTTCTTCCTCCTGTAAATGCATATATAGTGTACCTTTAAAAATGATTTATAGTACATAATTGGACTGTAATTAAGCCTGGATTATACTTGCTTTTAACTGCGCATATTCATATGCAAGATAGTTGCCACATGGTTGTTTGGAGCATTGTTTGTGCAGGTCCTTAGAATTCTGCTACGTGTCCATGTGGTGCAAAATCAGGGTAAAGACAGTCATTGAGTACTAATACTAACCATTTTCCTAATAGAATGAATTTTATTTTTTTTTTAATTCTCATGTTGCCAAAAGAAATGTCTGTGTTCTGTACCAGTCTTCTGTTTCCTCTAGATAGAAGGTAAAGCTGCAAGCACAATTCCTTCCCCCAAATACTTCCTTTCCATGCAAAACAGCTCATATGAATTTTCCTAAATGTCACTCAACCTTCATGTTGTGTTGGAGTGCTTTTTTAAATAAGTACAGGCTGTGGAATATAATAAATATGGTGTGTTGATTTATTTGCAGTTGCTCAAGTTCATAGACAGTCATTTTCCAATCATATATCCTTTAAAAAAAAGTGATAAACACACTAGGACATCTGGACAAAACATGCATGAGGTGGCTTAAATGATAATTTAATGATGTTTGAATATTATGAAGTGTACACCTCCATTTAGTCAATTTCGACACATTACATATAGCTGCAAGTTAAAGATGTTGTTGAGTTCATTTATTTACGATTATTAATTAATCCACTGTGCACTTCACATTTCATCGTACCTACTTTGAATTACAATTATGATATCATTTATATGACTACACATGGTCCTTAGTTTTCATCTTCATGAAATTCTGCAAATGGCCTGAGAATGAAAATGGAAAAGTGTATACTGTATATATTTTTTATATGTACTAAATGGCCAAATGTATCTGGACACCTGACCAATCATCCATCCATCCATCCATCCATCCATCCATTTTCCAAGCCATCTTATCCTACACAGGGTCAGGTGGGAGCTTGGAGCCAATGCCACATAACTGGGTGCACAAGGCCGGGGACACCCTGGACGAGATGCCAACCCATTGCAGGACAGACACCTGACCATCACACCCATATGTGGTTCTTTCCCAAATTGTTGCCACAAAATTGGAAGCACACAGTTGTCTAGAATGTCTTTGTATGCTGTACCATTGTTAATTTCCCTTCCCTGGAACTAAAGGCTCAAACCTGTTCCAACATGACAATGCCACTTTGCACAAAGCGAGATCCATGAAGACATGGTTTGCCAAGGCTGGAGTGGAAGAACCCGAGTGGCCTGCACAAAACCCTGACCTCAATTCCACTGAACACCTTTGGGATGAACTGGAACGCCAACTGCACACCAGGCCTCCTCACCCAACATCTGAAAACCCTCAAACCCAACATTTGAGCTTTATTTAGGATTTATCCATACAGGGTTAAAATTGCAGGGCAAAGCTCAATGATGTAACTGATTTGTGACCACAATATGAGGGTTAAAAAGCATTAAAGTGAGAGCTCACCTGGCTTGATGTAGATTTAACCTCTTTGACATACTCAAGGTTCCTCTGATCTGTGAAAATTAGGAATGGGTGTTTTCCCCCTTCCCAGACAATGTAGCCATTCCTCTAGGGCAGCTTTAATTGGCAATAGCTTTTGGTTTCCATCATCATAACTGTGTTAAACTGGGGATAATTTCCTTGAACAGAAGGCACAGGGATGAAGTTTAGGGGGATTTCCATGACTCTACTACAAAGGGTATCCAACTCCATAACAAAAGATAGCAAAGGATCAGGATACTGAAGTATAGGAACAGTGGTGTGGCAATTCTTCAGTTTTCTGAAGGCTTGGGGGGATTTTGCAGTCCACTTGAGGGTCTTTGGTTTTTCCTTAAGGAGGGAGGTCAATGGGGCTGCCAGTGAGGTAAAACCTCTGATGAATTGACAGTAGATGTTTTTGAAACCCAGAAATCTCTGCTGTTCTTAGTGATGCGAGGTTGTGGCCATGCAGTTACAGCAACCACCTTGGTTTTCTCCATCTCTACTCCATGATGTAGCATGGAACTACTCCAAGATGTAGCCAAGATATGCAGTTTCTCCAAGATGTAGCCAAGGAACTTGATTGAAGGGTGATGAAATTTACACTTTTCTAACTTCAGAAAGAAATTATTTCCAGCAGGTTCTCGAGCACTTTTCAAACATGTTCCATGTGCTCCATTTCTAAGAGTGAAAATTTCTGAATATAATCAATATAAACAACATCAAACTGGTTGCAGAATTCCCTGAGGACTTAATTTACAAAGGTTTAACAAACTAAAGCCTGTTAACAAATCCATTAGACATAACTAAATAAGCCTTGCTGAAAAAAAAACCTTGCTGAAAACAGGCAAATAGGAATAGTTACCTGTTATTTAGAATTAATATCTACCTTTTTCTGGGTCTCTTTTTAAGAGAGAAAGAGAGAGGGAGAGAGGGAGAGAGAGAGAGAGAGAGAGAGAGAGAGAGAGAGAGAGAGAGAGAGAAACATTTGACTTTTTAAAATCCCTTTCATTTATCATTAAATTTTTTGAAAAGTTAAAGTAAACCGGAAACATGCACACATGCCACACACACACACACACACACACACACACACACACACACACACACACATACAAACACAATACCTTCACCAATTAGATGGGTACTTACAATCACTAACAATACAAAATCTTCATGTGTAACCCACTTATTTTCAAAACCAACCAGATTTCCTGTAGCTTGATAGAAAGTAAAATCAACTCTTACACAGGATGTTACTAGCACTTTAAGTGAATAAACAACATCAGTGTCCTCTCCTTCAGCCATAAGCTTACAGGATTTCCAAATCGCTAGCTTCTTGCCGGATAATAACATTTGTTAGGGTACATATAACTTTTTTTTTTTATTTGCATCCATAAATAAATAAAGCCTTTGTAAATATGAAGAGATGAGCGCTCAATTTGGTATCACATCTCCCATGTACAGTAGGTCTCCAAAGTGCATGATTTTTACACATGCTTCATACAGAACCTTCTTGACAGCTGCTGAGTGATCCAAAGATCTGAGTGAGAGCAGTTGAAAACAGTCTCTCTGTTTTCACACCCTCACATACTGGTGGGGTTATGTACAGTATATTTCAGGGAAGTTGCAGTACTGTAAGTCTCGCCTCCAGCAAGAGCAGAAGACACAAACGTGATGAGACTCTCAGACAGAGTTGGTGCAGATCTCCATTCTCACTCACATCAATTAGGTGAATAACCTTATTCATTCCCTCTCTAGAAAACGCTCCAGCAACCCCAGTAGAGTGTAATGCTCGATGGGAACACCACTGAGATTACACAAACAAGGGGATTACTAACCTCTAAATATTGTATATCTGGGTACTCTGGAACAAAACAGCCCATGGCAAACTGCTGTCTTATCAATTTGGGGATGCATGGCCCAAGAGGAAGCCCAGATACCATACTTCCACCCGTCCAATCGCACACTTCTTTGGGTTTGCCGTGAGTCCTGCCAGTCTCAGTTATCTCAAAACAGCCCTCAGGTACTGCATGTGCCGCTGCCAATCATTACCGTAAATAATAATGTCATTGAAATAGGCAGTGGCACAAGCAGAGTGCGGACGGGCATTCTGTCCATGAGTCGCTGTAAAGTTGCGGGGCTGCGAACAACCCAAAAGGAGGGGTCACCAATTGGTGTGACCCAAATGGTGTGGAAAAGGCCAGTTTTCACGAGATATTGGAGTGAAGGGGATCTGTCAATATCCCTTTGTCAAATCCTGTGTCGAATAATGGAGTGTCGCAACTAACCGATCAAGTAGTTTGTGAATGTGAGGCATTGGGTATTCATCAAATTTAGACACCACAATTAATTTTCTAAATAAATTTTCAATTTAATGGCCCGATGACGTCCATGCCAATTCTTTCGAAGGGGTCCTCGATTAATAGGAGGGTGTGCAATGGCGCTTTTAGGGTGGCCGGTGGATTCACCAGCTGACATTTACGACATGCCACACACCACTTGCAAACAGCGCCACAAATGCCCTGCCAATAGAAGCGAGCCATGAGACAGTTCAGTGTTTTATCCTGACCTCTCACTTGGTCAAAGGTGTGCCTAAGGCTCTTATCACGTGACTGCTCCAAGGGCAAATCTTAAGAGGAAAATCCCCACCAAACGGGGACATGGAGCTGATGCTGATGGCCCCAGCACTGGCTCCCCAGCAAATGCTTTTTCACTACTGCTGGAATCCTCCACAAATGCTCCAAACCCCGGCCAATTTGTCCCCATGATTAGTGGACGGGTGAGGCATGGACTAACTGCTGCCTCCACTATATATTTTTGCCCCCAAAATTTAATGACTGGCACGAGCAGATACTCATTAACATCCCCGTGCACACACCTCACCTTCATCAAACGTGCATTTCCCAATGCCTCACCTTGAACCATTGGAGAATTGAGTTCTGATTACAGCCCGAATCCACCAATGCATGGTATGTACCCCTTTGAACACTCCTGGGCTATGTGGTATGGCTTGATCAAGGGCAGCCTGCGGCGTGTCGGGGATCCAGACCAACGCTCCCACCTCCATCTTGTGGCATTGGTCCTTGAAATGCCCACGCTGCTCACAATTTCTGCATACCTGCCCAGGCTTTACTCCTACACCTGCAGCTCCAGATTCCCCCCTATGGGAGAGAGGAGACAGGCACAGGGGGAGAGGAAGGAGGAGGGAAAGCACAAGTTCAGGAAACTGGTTTTGGGGGAATTGACCCCCGTTTCCATGGAGCAAGGTGGGGAAATGGCGGGGGGGATGGAGGGAGAGAGAGAGAGACACAAGACCAAGAGAGACAGAGAGAGAAAGAAGGTGCTCGCGTGCCCCGGATACGCCGCCAAGCAACCACCTCCAGCACGTGTCCCGGAGCTTTCCCGGAGAATGCAAAAATTTTTTTCTGGGCGAAAGCAAACTTTATTTTATTTTAGCTTTTCAGCATTTTTAATCACACATACATGCATGCACATACATGGCTCCATTCTGGTTGCTCTCTCTCTCTCTCTCTCTCTCTCTCTCTCTCTCTCTCTCTCTCTCTCTCGCTATCTCTCTCTTGGCACTCACCTCTCTCCTTTTTATCCTCGCTCTCCTCACTGCAACACAGAACATTCATTAATAGAATTCCCCACAGGTGTGCATTCCTTACTATTTATTTTAAAGCCTTTGTTAACTTCAACAGCACTTCCTCTCCAGACTTGGGACCAGGGATTAAAATGCCATGAAGCTGTTTTCTCAGGGCTGCCAGAAGTGGCTCAAGTGTTACAGGGTATAATGTCCTACAACCCTGAATTCCTCTGTTGACTGGAAAGTGAATAGTGAGGTTCCAATTTATTTTTAACAGGCTATAAACTTCAGTATACAGCAGTTTAATATAAGAAACAAACTTTGGGCCAAGTCCAAAAGCATTTAAAGTCTTAAAAAGTTATTTATGGTCAACCATATCAAATGCGTTTTCTTGATCTAAGGAAACAAAGCCAAAAGATCTTTTGTTTTTGCACAAGAGACTAAGTTTCTGACTAAAAACAGATTGTCAAAAATAGAGAGACCTGGAATCCAGTGAGATTGGTCGGCATGAATGACTTTTGAGACCACCATTTTCAGGCGGCTCCAGCAAGGAGTTTTCTGCATCACATTAGCTTGCTTTGATTTCTTCGTCTGCTTTCTTGTCCTCATTTTAAATATATATATATATATATATATATAGTCTGTATTTTATATTACATAGTTTATTCTTATATTTTATTTTTTATTTATTATGTTTGTGTGTGTGTATGTATGTCTGTTTTTTTTATTTTACATAGTTTGTACTTGTCTTGGCATTTATTGTGGACAGAAAAGAAAGAATTTCATTGTACAGGGAAACCTGTTTTCCTCACTGTGCATATGACAATAAACGATTGACTTTGACTTTGCTATAGTATTATGCTTTCATAGTGCTAATTTCTCTTTCTGGGTCACATTGGAGACAACCTACCTACCAAACCCTGAAATATTTTCCTAATATATCACTAACTTTTATCTAAAATGCCCATCCTCACACATACAGTCACAGATGAGACAATACTCCCACAAAATTTCTTCTCTTTCTCTCTGCATTCCACACACGCAATCACACCCGAGAACACACACACACACACAGGTTTTAATTCATACCTTCATACACACACATATACAATTAATTTATACAATTACTGGCCGGCCAGAAAATCCACCTGTCTATCACAGGACTTTTTCTCTTATCCACCTGCCTATCGCAGGACTTTTTCTCTTATCTTCTTAAATCCGTTTCACATACATAATAATACACACATTATACTATTACAACTGCTTCACCAAAACTTTTCACTTTATCTTCTGGTCACCCACCGGCACTCCTTAAATATCTTTTAATTTTCCCATCCTCTGTTTCACCAGAAGCTTTTCCCAATTAAAATTTTCTCCATGGATACTCTATGTTAGCCTCTGGGACCATGCACTGGGGACCGAAGACCCTTCCCCCCACCCCAGGAGTTTTCCCCGTCCAAGGCCGCAGAATAACTAATGCAGAACTTTGAATATCAAACAGGCATCCGCTTACCTTTCCCTATATGGCGCCGGTACCTGCAGTCCACAGAATGGCGAAGAAGCCGCCCAGCCCGAGGGTTCAGGCCCCTAGCCTCACCCGGGTCCCATCTGGGTCACCAATAAGTGTCTCTCTCTCTCTCTCTCTGGTGCTTCCAGCCTCTCCTTTATCGTTCTTTCCCACTGATTTGACAACTCAGTGCCAGGTGTGCATCCTCACAGCCTGGTCCTTCCCTCCTCCTTGTCACATCAGGGTTTCTACATCCAAGTGGAATCACCTGAATCGGACTCACTATCTTCCCATTTAGTTCCAGGACTGTGCCTAGCAACTTGTTTTTTTTAAAAACGGAGGCACGTTGGACAGGACTACCTTCTTTGATGGGCTTGATAAATGCATTATGTGTACAAGGTTGTCGTTAATCTCATGGCCATTTTCAATTAAGTCATCAACTAGTTTGATGTCTTTTAGGACCATGACTATGGCTTTATTCATCCTAGATGCAGACATTATACTGGAGGCACTGATCGGCCAGTTTACTGCAAGCAGACAGTGCTCAACTAACACACCCGGTTCTGGAACACACTTACAGCCAAGATCAAACGGGCGAAAGACTAAAAAACAGTTTTGGAAATCTAGGCCTTGTGTTTAAGGTCTTACACACAAAAAAAGATACAATGAAAAGTATGTGACAAAAAAAATCAAAATCAAAATAAAAATAGTAGTTTCTGGTACAGTTTGCACAGTTTTATAAGGAAATGAGCTGGTAAGTTTTACTGAGCATCTTGCAGAACCAGCCACAGTTCTTCTGCTGACTTTTACACTTGCTTCTTATTTTTGCAACAAAACCCAGCAACCTTCATTGTGTTTTTTGTCTGAAAAGTGTCTCTTACGTAATATGCCACTTTCTTTAATGACATACAAACATACTGTAACATTTAATTTTGTGCTAGAAAACTAATGTTTGGGAATCTAAAATGTTTTTTGTACTGACTTGATAATGTAGAAGTCATAAAATAAAAAAGTCTATAACAAAGTTTGTACTAAAAAAAATAGGGTGCCTAAAACTTTTGCACAGTACTGTGTATCTGGGTTTACCTGCCAAGATTTGGTGAAGACGCTAAGCATGAGAATCTAATAGCTGGACTTGATAACAGAATATAGATTGTATACCTTTGCTGGATCCATGTTACTAGGCGAAGCCTTCTATAACAAACATGACTCAGGGAAGTTGTTAGGATCCATGTGCTGGAGATTAATTAACAATATTGTCCACAATCCAAAACTTAAAGAACAAAGAATAAGCCAGAGTCAAACACAGAGATTACAATATTTCGAAATCCAAAGAGCAAATTCAAAGGATAGTTGGCCAGGCCAGGCAAGATTCAAACATGACAATAATCACTATTTTCAAGATCCAATGGATAATGCAAATGAGTAAACAGGAAAAAAGCAAGGGTCATACACATAAGGCAAAACAGGATAAAACAGCTCATAACTTACACAAAAGGTAATCGGGTAAGGCTTATGGGCAAGTCTTCGGGTTAAAAGTTTGTGACCATGGCTGCATCCAAAATCGCATAATGTAATGGTACCTACTTCATTCGATTCAGTACCTATAGCTCAGCCATTGATACAGTTTGTACTAATCAGTATAAGTGGTAAGCATAAATACAATCTGGACGTACTATATACCGCAGATTCTGACAGTTCTTCCGCGCCAGTCCCAACAACTTACGGGATAGTGCAATATCCACAATGTCCAGTGGTTCCATACTGCAGAATCTTGGCAGAAGCAGTAGGTCATCCTGATATTTCTCGCCTACTGTTTTATGCATACTGAGAATTCGGACATACTACTCCTTTGGTGTACTGCTTTTCACCTACTGTGTAGTAAGGTAAATAGGAATATTCGGACACAGCCCATGTGTCTTATGTAGTAAGTGAGCAGAACATGAGCATGACAAAAAAAGAAGAGTCCCTAGAATTCACAGGAGGGTGCCCTCTAATGGTGTGGCAGTGACCTGTCCCAGACTGGTGGGACGTACAATTTGGAGTGCACAATTTTTCGGACAACATTAAAATACAACAACATAAAAACATAAATAAATAAACATTTTCTCTGAGGAGAAAATGTCACAATATTAACCATTACACGTGTTTGTTTGTTTTTTTATCTGTCTGTCATACAAGTTATTGTTAGCTCTCGCCAATCGCTGCTCCGGGAAGGAGCAGCATATCTCGCTGCCCCGCTACGGAGCAGCATGTCTGCGCGCTTTCCAGCGCTATTAAAAAACTCTCCGATGGACATTCCATTCACAAAGACTCTGGTTTTGTTTATGTTGCCATGTGCTCCTTTGTTTTTGTTTACGTCATGTCTCTTCCCCCGCTTCCTTATTGGTCCGTTGTGTTTATGTCACATTATGTTTCCTCCCATGTTCTGTCATTGGTTCAACCGTTATTGTCTGATTATTGTTTCCAGGTGTCGTGCGTTTCTTCTTGTTTCCTTTTGATTACCGTTGTTACTAAAACCCCTATTTGTGTCCACTTCATCGCGGAGTAAGATGAAGTTAGTAAGAATAACTGAAAGTGACTCGTGATAGCTAAACGTAAATATATGTCCCTGATGATAATGATAGGTAGCGAGGAAGCTAAAGAATCGTAGTTTTTCCTAGGTTTTTGTTTACCAGGTGTTCCCTGGTCCTTGCGCTAGTTCTTAAGTTTTTGTTTACCCGGCGTTCCCGGGTTCTTGAATTCATGTCTCGCTACTTCCTGGATTTTTGCCCTGTAAGTCTTTGGACTACTGTTTCATGATTTCCTGGATTTTTGCCCTGTAAGCCTTTGGACTACTGTTTCATGATTTCCTGGATTTTTGCCCTGTAAGCCTTTGGACTACTGTTTCATGATTTCCTGGATTTTTGCCCTGTAAGTCTTTGGACTACTGTTTCATGATTTCCTGGATTTTTGCCCTGAAAGCCTTTGGATTACTGTTTCATAATTTCCTGGGTTTTTTGCCCTGTAAGTGTTCTCATCTGTGGCTAACCACTTTTTGGAAGGGTGACGTGCTTATCTTTGTATTTTTTGTGTTGTTGTCCCATCACTTTTGAATGTGCCCTTTTGTTTGTGCCTAATAAACTGACCACTTTCCCCTGCGAGTGCATCCTGTCTCCCTCTTAACCCCGGTGTCGTAACAGTTATTGATTGAGAAAGTATAACGTATTTAGATGAGCCCGTTAATATAAACCTTGGAGCCAGAACTGCCAGAGCTGCTGTTATAGAAATTTATTCAACAACTTTCTGATAATCAAAGTGATGATCATTTCTGTGGTATAATTTGTATTAATCACATATTAGATTAATTGGTTGCTTGTCTTTGTTATGCTAAGCCACATTGCTTTTTATTCAATAATGAAATGTTGTGAAATTCAGCTTACCTCTCCCCAGAAAGAATATTACCACATAACTCATTACCACAAGTTTTCCTTAAAATTCAGGAAAGCTCAGTGTGTGGAAAAATAAACACAAGCTCAGCACTACTGTGACAAACATCATGCATTTCTCCATAGAGCCCCGTTACTCATTACAAAAACAGAAGTGCGAAAAACAGAGACCTCAAACACCAGCATGTCATTTCAGTTTTGGCTTTGAGCCCCAAACGACTGTTATAGAATTTTGTAAGTATATGGTTGCAGTGTTGTCCCAGCTGCTTGTGCCTATTATTTGAATCATTTATTATCTGTGATGTAAATGCTAATCGCTATGTGTTACTGTTTTTCATAATTGCTGTATGCATTAATCTTGATCTCCATGTCTTCTCCGTTTTGTCTTCACAGCTACAACGTTCACACTTATTTTCATACTCTGCACTTCAGCAGTTCACTGACTCATTTGTTGAGCTGATAGTTTCTTAATGCTACAGAAACGTGTGGTGCGCAAAACAGTCAGGGCTATTGAACATCACAGATGGTTTACCCAGCCTTACATATTGTTTTATTACTTTTTCCCCGCTTTCTTCTGTATCTTTTACCCCTGAATGACTGTTTAGTGTCTGATGCTGAATGGCAATGATGTTGAACACCAGCAGAGGTCTTTGGGAGGTCACAACCCTCAGGTGAGGACACATTACATTCCAAATATTAAAGGTGGCTGAATGCACTTTTAAAGGAAATCAGCTTCTCTTTGCTGATATAAAATGGTGTATGTTCCTGTAAGTCAATTGTAATTTTTTGCGTTTTGCATCCTGGCGTGTTTTGTCAACTGTAAATGACTGTAAACTGTAAATGAGGTGTTTCTGTAGAACAATTTGAGTAGTTATGAGCTAATATGAGATCTACAATATCTAAATCTTCTGCATGAAACCAGATGATTAGTTCTGCTCTCTATAAGATATTGAAAATAACACAACCATTAGCATCAATTAACACATTTTTATAATAATGCAGGTATGAATATGAACAATTCACTGCATTATTGTATACGCTCACTTGCAAAAGCATTAAAAAATTAAAAAAAAAAAAATAAGCCAATAATGATAATCAAGGCTTATGCTTTTCTCTCTTCTTCAAGAAAAAACAAAGTCACATAAAATCTCGAAAGTCCGCTGACTACGACAAGTTTTGATATAAGCCTTTCATAAATTCTTTATCATAGCTTATAAATGTGTCATAAAAGCCCCATTTAAGTGCCCATTAAAAGTGTTACCAAAAGAAAAAGTGTACATCCATCCTGCGTTTATCTACTTCATGAATTTGTTTGCCCGATACAAATGATGAAATTTAATGAAAGGCATGTGGTAGAAGGAGTACATATTAACATTAATTAATAAATTAATAAATATTCTAAAACTAGTTTTCAATTTTTATCATTTTAAAGATTTTCAATGAACAAATCAAAGCTGACATTAAAAAAAAAAGGTTTTGACAATCAAGATAACAGCCAAAAATAAAACACAGTCTGTTGAAGAGATTATTCATAAAAATAAGAATCTGAGTCAACTTCCTGGGTTCTTCTTATAGATTATGCAAATTACCTGTGTCTAGATAACACCTCTGAGATTTTTTTTTCTTGTGTTTACCAGCACCTTTAAACCCAAGCACTCATCTTTAAGAAATAAAAATATATCAGGGATATTAAATGTGGACTGAATAAGCTTTTTTCGTTTCCTGTCAAATGTAAACATAAAAATAAAAAGTAATAAGTAAAATTTTAGTAAAATAAAAGCTAGAGGCAGTTTAAAAATGAAAAATAAATGAAGACTTATATGATGATGTATGACTGAAAACATGGCAAGCATTGAAATCTAACAGGAATCTGGTATACTGCAGATATATTGCTGCATAAATAGAACTAGTTCTAATTAGCATGATAAACACCGTAAATTTGGTTTAACAATATGGGTTCCACATTTATTGCTCAGCAGCTCATAAAATAGCACTTGATCCAACATGCTATTATTTTTAGACTAATGTTTTGCCTAATTTGATGCTCTTGTTAAATAAATAAATAAATAGATAGATAAATAGATAAATAAATAAATAAAAGAAAAGATACTATGGTTTGAAGGATAAGTTGACCTAGTACTCATTCACTATGCCTCTGGCTCACTTTAAGTGTTGTTCATAATTTTATCTGTACAAAAAACTTGGTCCCCATGATAAAAATGTGTCTTGTTAAGATGCTGTCTCCTCCAAGGTGTTCCATCTTAAAATGATTTTAAATGGATGATACTCTTAATTAATTAATACTGCCATATTTTATATTTAATAATGTCCTTGATTGGCATTTTATAGTTTTTGATATAGTTTTTGAGTGTATTTACAGCCCAAAACATCTCAAACTGAAATCTGCATGTGTAACTCTCCATATCTGAATAGTGCTTAAGTATGTAGTTAAGCCTGAGATCTGAATACAGATGTGCACAGTTCTCCTGTAATTCTCATGTAGTAGCTCTCTCCTTATTGTTTTCAGCACAACATATGATTATTCTGATGTTGAGCTTTCTCAACCGTGTGATTATGGAACCCATGCAAGCCATTTTCTCCCAGTGCTCTACTGCTTGTTCTTCGTGGTGGGCTTCCTGGGCAACATGCTGGTGTTGTGGGTGATCCTGAGAGGTGCTCAGATGAAAAGCATGACTGACGTGTCTCTCCTGAACCTGGCCATCGCTGACCTTCTACTAATCTTCTCTCTCCCTTTCCTGGCTCACTATGCCAGGGATACCTGGGTTTTTGGCAGAGCCATGTGCACTCTGGTCCTCAGTGTGTACTACCTTGGATTTTACGCTGGCATTTTCTTTATTGTGTTGATGAGCATCGACAGATACTTGGCTATTGTCCATTCTGTGTTTGCACTGAGAATCCGAACACAGGCTTGTGGGATTTTATCTAGCATGGTAATCTGGATTATAGCTTTTGCTGCATCCTTTCCTGAACTGCTGTATCTTGGCGTCGAAGAGAATGGGACTAAAGTAGTTTGCAGTGCTTATCCAAAAAATCAAGGAAGTCACAATGACATGAGAAGTGCAGCTTTCTTTAAAATGAATGTTTTGGGCCTGCTAATTCCTCTGAGTATCGTGGGATTTTGTTACTCAATGGTGCTCCGGAAGCTTCAGACCCTTCGTACTTCCAAGAAACTGGCCATTCGTCTTGTTGCTGTGGTCATGGTGGTCTTCTTCTGCTGTTGGATACCGTACAACATTGCGGCATTCATCAAAGCACTGGAACTGAGGCGCATCCTGGCTCCAGATTGTGAGCTCAGCAAATGGATCCAGCTGATGCTGCAAGCCACTGAAGCCATGGCATACTCACACAGCTGCCTCAATCCATTCCTCTACGTGTTTGTGGGTGAAAAGTTCAGGAGGCAGCTCGCCAGGCTTCTGCGCCAGACACCATGCTTCCAAGTGCAGTGTATGAAGCGCTACATGACCCGGGCCGCAGCCTCATTGTATTCCCAGACTACAAGTGTGGAAGAACGCTCAGTTGGTGTCTGAATGGTCACGGTTTTCAGAGGAACATGAAATCTTATTTCACAACTCCCGCACCTTCATTTTATGTGTACCGGTGAGAATGAGGTAAATTATATTTGCATGTGTTATATATACCCTTGCTTTTGAGTAAGAACAAATTACCATACCATGCTCTGTTGTTAAATGTTTTGTACACACAAACTTCAAGTTGTGTTGGAGTAACTTTTTAAGCAAGAGCGAACTGTGGAATATAAATAAGATGGTGTGATGATTAATTAGCAATTACCTAGACAATAATGTTTGTTGGACATGCTACATGCACTTTCAATTTAAATAGGTTGCTGAGTTGGCAGTTTGTTAGTTCATATATCCTATTTATTTTGGGGAAAGAATATCCCAAATTTCATTGGAATTTCCAGCATACATCATATGATATTATTATGGATTTACACATGGTCTTTAGATTTCAGAAAGTTCAAAGGTCTTTATGTAATTCTGAAATTGCCTGAGAATGAAAATGGAAAGGTATGGGGGGAAAAAAGTATGTAGACACCTGACCAATTGCACACATATGTGCTTGTTGAACATCCCATTAAAGATTAGGTCCCCCTTGGAAAGGCTTTCCATCAGTTTTTGGAACATGACTGTGGGGATTTGCCCATTCAGCCTCAAGAACATTAGTGAAGTTGGGTACTGATGTTGGGCAAGAAGGCCTGGCATTCCAGTTAGCATTTCAGCTCATCCCAAAGGTGTTCAGAGGAGTTGAGGTCATGACTCTGTGTAGGCCACATGAGTTCTTCCACACCATCCGTGGCAAACCATGTCTTTAACCTCACTTTGTGCACAGGGGTATTGTCATGCTGGAACATGTTTGGGCTCCTTGGTTCCAGTGAAGGGAAATTATAATGCTACAGCATACAAAGACATTCTAGACAATTCTAACTTTGTGGCAACAGTATGGGGAAGACTCACATATGGGTGTGAAGGTCCATATACTTTTGGCCATATAGTGTATATATGTTCGCCATTTTGTAATCGCCATTACAACCTGGAACTGAAATGGACTTAATTGGGATATTAGCTCAATTAACACAACAGTGCTGATCACCCTTAGAACACCTTATAACATTGTGAACCATGGTGGGGGTAGCATCATATTGACAATTACCCTTGGCCTATATTATTAATATTGAAATGGGAGGAAGAATTATTATAGTTTGTGATGTTAATTACAATAACCCCTAATTTAGTGCAAGCAGTTGCCACCAGATGTAGCATACTGTAACTGGTTCAATATTAAGGGTTATTTTGTGCAGATTCATGAAATACCACTTCATTTCCAGGTTGTAATACTATAAAATGTAGTATCTAGAGGGTTGATTACTTATGTATGGCATTATATGTATGTTATATCTGCATTGTAAATAAAGCTATATACAACTACATTAAATTTTAAAAATGCAGTAAGGTTTTTAATATATTCATTTACTATTCTGAGTTCTTACTAGTACTGGTGCTTACTTATATAGAGCTTTACTGAGCTCATCCATATTACACATGACATACTTCAATTGCATGTGTAATTCGGATTTTTTATATTTCTGTGAGCCATTTATTAACACAACTTTGACTCAATTATCATACTGCATACATTTCAGCTGATTTCAGCTAATAACACTGCTTAGAACTTATATTTCTGAAGAATGATGGAAATTTGTTGTTTTGTTTTGTTTTTTATGTATTATGAAAGGAAAGCAGTTCCTGGTAGCTGATACAAACCATTTTTTCCCTGTCTTTTTTCTTGGGGTTACTTGGTAAAAGTATTTTTAAAGGGGTGAATTATTGCATCTGTAGAGGTTTTTGGTGGTTTTCTGCTATAGCATTATTCATGGTGTGCATGTACTCATTTATTTTATTCTTTTATTTGATGAGTTAGTCTGTGTTCCTATCTGAAAAATCGCTGTACGCATCTTCATACACTTTGTATAAATCTATTTTTAAGGCACCTCCAGATGAAATGTTGAATATTTTTTGTTGCCAAAGCAGCTGCATGTGCAAGTTGTAACATTTTACTGCTTTAAAGGACGAAATAAATAATGATAATTATCTTTAAAATGTGCACCTTTATTCCTTCAGTTCTGTTTATTGAATTCACAGCATATAAATGCTGCACATATAAGTGCAAACACACACACACACACAGAGAGAGAGAGAGAGAGAGAGAGAGAGAGAGAGAGAGAGGAAACCACTTGCCTTGAACAAGAGTCAGCTGATATAAATAAACAGTTTATCACACCTATTCTACATCCTGTGTTTTGTGGAAGACCAACTGCTTCTGACATCCTTTTTTCTTCTTGAGCAAATTACTAATGTCAAACTTCTAACATCAAACACTCAACTGCTGCAATACTACTATTAATAGTATTACTAGTAATAGTAATAATATTGACAAGTAAGGTGCTGTTATAGGAAAATAATCAGCGATGTGGAGGTGTTATTCAGCCTTATGCAAAGTCCCACCACAAAATAACGTCATATTCAAAGTACAATAAGATCAGCCATAACATTAAAACAACTGGCAGGTGACATGAATAACACTGATTATCTCATTTCAGTCGCACCTGTCAAGGGGTGGTATATATTAGGCAGCAAGTGAACAGTCAGTTCTTGAAGTTGATGTGCTGGAAGCAGGAAAATGGGCAAGCGTAAGGGCCAAATTGTGATGGCTAGATGACTGGGTCAGAGCATCTCCAAAATGGCGGGTTTTGTGGGGTGTTCCTGGTATGTAGTGGTTAGTACCTACCAAAAGTGGTCCAAGGAAGGACAACTGGTGATACAGCGACAGGGTCATGGGCACACAAGGCTCATAGATGCGCTTGTCCGATCCCACAGAAGAGCTACTGTAGCACAAATTGCTGAAAAGGTTCATGATAAAAAGGTGTCAGAACACACAGTGCACCCTGTCCACTGCCAAAAGCACCTACAATGGGCACGTGAGCATCAGAACTGGACCATGGAAGAAGGTGGCCAGTCTGATGAATCACATTTTCTTTTACATCATGCGGATGGCTGGGTGCGTGTGCATTGCTTACCTGGGGAAGAGATGGCACCAGGATGCACTATGGGAAGAAGCCAAGCCGGCAGAGGCTGGGCAATATTCTGCTGGGAAACCTTGGGTCCTGGCATTCATATGGATGTTACTTTGACAAGTACCATCTACTTAAACATTGGTGCAGACCAAAACTTCATGGCAACGGTATTCCCTAATGACAGTGGCCTCTTTCAGCAGGATAATGCGCCCTGCCACACTGCAAATATTTGTTCAGGAGTGGTTTCAGGAACATGACAACGAGTTCAAGGTGTTGACTTGGCATCCAAATTCCCCATCCCTCAATCCGATCGAACATCTGTGGGATGTGCTGGACAAACAAGTCTGATCCATGGAGGCCACACCTCGCAACGTACAGGACTTAAAGGATGTGCTGCTAACATTTTGGTTCCAGATACCACAGCACACCTTCAGAGGTCTTGTGGAGTCCATGCCTCGACGGGTCAGAGCTGTTTTGGTGGCACAAGGGGGACCTACACAATATTAGGCAGGTGGTTTTAAAGTTATGGATGATCAGTGTATACCGCTGGTAAATCTACTCATAATTCTAATAATAAGGAAATCCTATTGAAGCCTTGGTGTTGGTGATTAACGTCACACATCTGATAGTGCAGCGATTATGTGGTAACACTGCAGTGTGTAATTCTGAAATGAGTGCTCAGTTCTTGTAAACCTGTTGTGGGTTTAAATGTAAATTAAAGTGAGAGCACGCCTAAGAAGAACCTGATACTTTCCTCAGCAGTTTTAGTTTGTGAAAAGCAGTTTTTCAGTTTTAGGTTTCATTTCTATATCTTGAACTTGACTGCATCTAGTTACATGTAAATAATTCAGCAGCAATTTCAGTGCTGATTTTGGTTCTGATTTATTTAACTTTTTCCCCAGTTCAGCGTTAATTGGAGTGCTTTTCACAAAAGCCTTGACACAAAGGATATCCTCGTAATCTAGTGTGCAATCATAAGGAGCAGTGAGAGGAAATACAGCAGCAAGGAAAGGGAAGTCCCATTTCTACTCACAGTGCTGGCCTGAATGTTTTAAATTAGAAGTATATTTAGACTGCAGGAAACCATGTGAGAGTGTGACCACCTTCACAACTTCCAACCACATATAGACCTGCTGATTTTTATTTTTATTTATTTTTTATGTGTACAGAAGCCCTGAACTACATGATGAACATTTTGAGAAAGTGCTATGTTGTTTTGACTTTCTGGTTATTGTGTTTCAGGGCTTCCACTGTAAATTAAAGGGAAAACCAACACAACATGTGTTAGTAAGGTGTTGGGCCACCACGAGCTGCCAGAACAGCTTCAATGCTCTTTGGAATATTTTCTACAAGTCTCTGGAACTCTACAGGAGATATCACCAATGTTCTTCTTAAAGCTAATCCCTCAACTGATATTTCAGTGATGGTGGTGCAGCTTAGGCCTAAATATACAATAAAATCCATGAATTTTCTATGTTTTATATTTATGAATTTATGAATTCATGTTCCTTTATATTACATTTGACCAAAGGAAAAAATATATATATTTCCTTATTTAGTCTGCTTTTTCTATCCCTAATTTAATCCATTTAAGCCTGTGCATGACTGGACTCTCTGAGTATGAGTAACTTTCCCTTTCTAAATATTACATTTGGTCTAGCTTGAAGACGGCCCTATATCTGTAGCCTGCCATTTGTGATGTTATTCTGAGCACGTGTAAGGTTTTTTTTTTTTTTGATGACTCTTTAATGCAGATCATGTTTATGCAAGCAGTGCTACCCAGTGGACTGATGCACCGCTACCCTAACTCCAGAGAAACCTTCCTTTAGAGCCTTTATACGATGATATTGGGTTTTTGCTTCGATCAGTCAATAGTTTTAACACTGATTTTTCTTGTTTAGTTTTTTTTCCAGACCTCAAATTTGATTTCAACATATCCTTGTAACTTTAACATTCTAGTCACTTGGCTAACGTGGTAGTGCAGTGGGCCCGTTGCTACCTCGTAATAATAATTTCCGAAACATTTTCTTTGAAATGTATTACTAATAAATGTGTCTAGGGTGGTTCCCTATAGAACTGCAGTAGGTTTGGGCGTCACATGGGAATGAATGGAACAAATTCTGTGAAGCAAATCTCATAGTGGGCCCAGTGGACAATTTTTATAATGCAATAATGATGTGTAGGTTATGACATCCTTAAGAGTGACTAAACTTGCTGACGATATTCAAAAGCTATATTAGACTATAACGTGACATGTAGTAATAGCAAACATTCAATATTTGAAGGGCGCGTCCACTCTTGAAAAAAAAGGAAAAGAGCAGTTCTCTCTTGGAGAAAAACAAACCACAGTAAAATATGCATGCCGACAACATGCAACCACCTCAGTAACTAGAACATTCTGTGGTTTACATATGAAGTCTCACATTAGCCTACAACCAAGGCTGTTTACCAGCCTACTAGCCTACTTACTATCGTGCTGTTCGAAATTTGGAGGAAGTGCCCTTCCTTAAGAAAAAAGGGGAACAAGTAGTCCTCTCTTGAGTTAAAGAAAGGTTAAACTTTAGTGACAAATATGCATGTGGATACACAAAATCATCAAGTTTATTTAAAAGGATGCAAGGTAGCACAAGACCACCTCAATGAATGGAATGAAATCTGTCCACAACTGAGGCTGCTTACCACTATTAAACTGCAACAATGACAATACATTATGACAGCTGTTTTACAATATGACAAGATTTATTTCCCACATAAAACATTTCACGTTTTAATATGATTTCATTAATTCATTCAATCTTCAGTAAGCACTTTAACCTGAGCTAGGTTGTGGTGGATCCACAGCCTATTCCAGCAGGAATACACCTTGGATGGGATGCAAGTCCATTGTATTACCATGTTTTTTGGGAGGGAAGAAAACAGGAGGACCCAGAGGAAACCAGTGAGGACATGTGGAAAACATGCAAAACTCTTCACAGCACAGGAGCTCAGGACTGAACCAGGGACCTTGGAGCTACAAGGGTGCAACAAAAGTACAAGCATAATACAATTTTTTTTTAAAGCAAACAAATAAGTACAGCATATTGTACATATACTGTACAAACAAACACAAATAAATAGTCATATTATCGAACAAATATAAAACTAGAGAAAAGCTAACATATTTGAAGTTGATTTTAATACTGCAAACTGAAGTTACTTGTGGTATGGCATGTGGGAGGAAGTTTCACAGTTTGGGTGCACATGCGCACAATAAAAACACTAAAAACTCACCAATATTTTTTTGTGTTTTGATCTTGGAAGAGAACGTAATTGGAATAACTCTTGCTGCTGCTGCATTCTGTCCAAATTGTACTCCGTCTATAGTGATTTTTACTTGTGGTGAACAATGCATTACAAATAATCCAAGTGATTGAAAATGCAAGCATGAGTCAACTTCTCAGCGATGTGCAGTGTGAGATAAGGCCTAACTGGCAATGTTTCTAAAATGTACATGTAACACTACCTCTATTAACCAATAGTTACCATTACCATCACCTTTTGTTCACTTTATGCCTGAGGTCGGAATGTTTGATTCACTCATTCTGAAACTGAGCAGAACTGAGTAACTATGGTAACAAAGCAGTATTCATAGGACGATGACCTCTAGTGGTGAAATGTGGCAACTTTTTTTCTACACAACAGTTTCACACAGTGTATTATTCTACCTTTATATATAAACGGTCCTATACATACATACATACACACGAATACACAGAGTGGGTATAAGAAGTCTACACATCCCTGTTAAAACTGCAGGTTTTTGTGATGTAAAAAAAAATAATTAATTAAACCAAGATAAATTATGTCAGATGATTTTCCACCTTTAATGTGATATAATAACCAACAAAATTCAAGTGAAAAACAAATAGAAATGTGGTAGAAAAAAAAGGAAAAAAATAAACTTCTACAACCCGGTTGGTAACTAATACATTGTTAAAGCACCTTTTGCTTGTAATACAGCACTCAATCTTTCTGGGTAAGAGTCTACCAACTTAGCACATCTTGATTTGGAGATTTTGTTCCACTCCTCCTTGCACAAAGGCTCCACATTTATCACATTGTGAGGGGATCGCTTCTCTTTTTTACTTTCTGTTTGGCCTGATAAACAACACCCACGGAAAATATGCACAGAATTCTTTTTTTTTTTTTAATTACAAAAAATTAAAAAACCATGAATATATATACACAAACACACAATACAATGTATATAAGAATTTTGTTTAAAAGGATTTGCTGTTATATAGCATTACGACAGTCACACTTATGCAATCATACAAATATCAGACAACATTTATTTGAAACAGTGGCACTGAAAATTATACAAATGTGTTAAGGAAACAGGATGTTGCAGACAAGGGTCATCAACCAAGCAGTGAGAGTGCTTCGGAAGCTGTATGAGGTGAAAAGCTTGCTTACCAACTTTTTACTATTTTTACATGTATAACTTAAGTACACTGCCTTGCATAAGTACTCAACCCCCTCTATCTCCCCTGGAACTGAAATGGACTTTAACTGGGATACAATCATGAGAAAAAAGAAAGTTTATCAGCACCTAAATAACAGTTGAGTGCTCCTCAGCAACTTCTATAAACAAACAGATAACATCAGGTGACAAAAAAAAAAAAACACACACACATACACACAACAGATGTCAATATGTTGTCATTTTTTCCAGAAGTAAACTAACATTCCTAAACCAAGTGGGAAAAATATAAGTACACCCTTCCTACTTTCTGAATCATTAAGAGCATCCAGTAATGAAATGCACAAGTGCAATTGTGACTACCTCTATAAAAGGAGAACATTTAGCAATTTGGTGTTTTGGAGCACTCAGGTGCGTATCTACATCATGCCAAGAAGAAAGGACATCAGCCATGACCTCAGAGAAGCAATTGTTGCTGATCATCAATCTGGAAAGGGTTATACTGTAAGGTCATCTCCAAACAATTTGAAATTCACCATTCTACAGTAAGGATTGTTTACATATGGAGAGCCTTCAAGACAGTTGTCAATCTTACCAGGACTGGGGGTCCCAGCAAATTCAGTCCAAGGTTAGACCTTTTGAGATATAAAGAAAACCCCAAGAGCTACAACATGTGACCTACAGGCCTCTGTAAGCACATTAAATGTTTATGTTCATGACAGCACAATCAGAAATAGACTGAATAAGTATGGCTTGCATGGAAGGATGGCTAGGAAAAAGCTCTTCTCTCCAAAATATGGCAGCACAGTTTAGGTTTGCAAAATTGCATCTGAACAAAGCACAAATGGTCTGGAACAATCTCCTTTGGACTTATGAGACCAAAGTGGAGATTTTTGGTCATCATGCACAGCACCAAACACAAAAACCAAAACCAGCATATCACCACAAACACCTCATACCAGCTGTCAAGTATGGAGGGAAAGAAACATGCAGTGATTGAAACAACAAACTCCATTTTATACCAGAATATTCTTGAGACGTATGTGAGGCCATCTGTCCAGCAGCTTAAGCTGAGCTGAAATTGAGTCATGCAACAGGACAATGATCCCAAGCACACCAACAAATTGACATCTGAATGGCTAAAGAAGACAGAAATTAAGGTGTTTAAATGAAGGTGTTTAATTACTGAATTATATATTTTTTTCCCATCTGGTTTCTGAATGTTGACAAAAAAAAGTCTACATATTAAAATATGTTGTTACCTAAGGTTAATTGTTTGTGTATAGAAGTTGGTGAGGACAACACAATTGTTATTTAGGCCTTAATAAATAAAAACATAGAATTGAAGGAAGGTGTACTTTCTTTTTCCCATGACTGTATGTCATAAATCTACACAAAATAAAATGGAACATTTCAGCCTTGACACAAAGCACTATGTACAGAGGAAACCTAACACTGCTAAACACTCTGTGAACACCATGACCACTGTGAAGTATGGTGGTGGTAGCATTACTCTTAATTTGCTTGTCTGGCTATTGCGTTCTTTATCCGGTCAATGACCTTTGCTGGATGGCCTCCTCGATATTGTTTTATAGTCAAACCCTGATACTTTTCCAGAACTTTTGTAGCCTTCTTGGTTTTCATAATGCTGTTTGTTTAGGAATGTTCTCTAAAAACTGGGGCCTTCCAGGAACAAGTGTATTTATATTGAGATCATGTGACACTTTAATTGCATCCAGATGGACTCCAGTCAACAATGTGACCTCTGATGGCAGCTGGTTTCACCAAAACTAGTTCAGGGGATTCACAGCAATGAGGTTGAATAGTTATTCAGTCACAACCTTTATGTTTTTATTAACAGTTTTTGAAACTTTATTGACACCCCACCCCTAAGGTTAACTCTTGACATGATGCCAACACCATCATGCTTCACTGTGAGAATGCCATTATAAGGGTGATCAGCAGTGTTGGTTTTCACAAAACATAGCACTTTGTACACAAAATGTTCAACACTCTATTGTGTAGATTAATGACATATAAATGCAATTAAGTTCAGTTCAGCTCCTGGTTTTAACAAGTGGAAAGTTTCAGGGGGAAGGGATACTTTTGTACTGTGGACAACAAAACTCTTAAGTCCATCAAGAGATATCAAGAAAGGTAAACTGGTCATTTATATATTTGTGGTGAGTTTACTGATCCCCTTACATGACCATTAATTCTAGGTATTCATGTGGGTTGGCAGTGACTTTAATTTTACAGTAACTAGCTAGTGCTAGGTGTAAGAGGTGAAACCAGTTCACATTCATTTACAGTATACGCATACACACACACTTTATATATCTATATCTATATATCTATATATCTATATATCTATATATATCTATATCTATATCTATATATATATATCTATATCTATATATCTATATATATCTATATCTATATCTATATCTATATATGTATATCTATATCTATATCTATCTATCTATATATATATATATATATATATATATATATATATATATATATATATATATATATATATATATATATATATAAATTTATATAAACTGGTTTTACTGCCCAACCAGGATATCTTTTCAGGAAACTTTTTTGAATATACAGTCAAGTCCAGAATTCTTCA
>CM042544.1:7617269-7767269 GCA_023630585.1 Cranoglanis bouderius
TCACTTCTGAAATACTCTGCCTCTCTAGCATACTCTTTTTATACCCAATCATGTTTCTGACCTGTTGCCAATTAACCTCCAGCTGTTTCTTTTTAGTAACACTTAATTTTACTGCCTTTTATTTCCCCCATCCCAACTTTTTTGAGACGTGTTGCTGCCATCAAATTCAAAATTACCTTATTTTTTTCTTAAAATGGTACATTTCCTCAGTTTAAACATTTGATATGTTTTCGATGTTCTACTGTGAATAACATATGGGGTTATGAGATTTCCAAATCATTGCATTCTGTTTTTATTTACATTTTACACTGTGTCCCAACTTTTTTTGGAATTGGGGTCGTACATATGTGGAAATAATAATACCTGTATATTATCTTACAACATCCACTAAGAAGAAAAAGAGTCTGTTAAAATGTACAAAACAATCGGCCTAGCAACAAGATGAGTGACGATATTTCCGTGATCCTAACACTGAAGTCCTGTGAGGTCATTTTCACTACAGTCGATAACTGAGAGATTGTATGAAACAAGAGAGTGAGAGTCCGAGGTGTGATCCGAGAGATATGAAAGTAGCATTTGAACTGTTGAATCTGAAAGAAATTGTGACTGAAATACTTTATGATGTCATGGCCAAACCACGGAAATGATTAACTTCAGTTTGACCTTATGGGTTGTTAAAGTTGTTTGAATTTATTCTGTCAGTGTTTGTCATTATCATAACAGTATGTCTTTGTGGTGTGTTGCAGTTTTTAGGTCTGAGACGAAACAAGGGACATGAGGATGATGAAAGTATTTTCATTTGAGTAAAATATCTCCTTAAGTGTTTTACATTATTGAATTATGTTGAATAGGTCCTAAACAACAAAAGCATAAGCCTGAAAATGGCTGTTAGGATCAGTGATGAATATTACTGACTAGTGTTAGTTATGTGAAAAGGCAAGAGAAGAAATAAACACTGGCACAGAAATTTTACTTTATGGATATACATGGGGGGAAAATGAAGAAGAAAAAAATTAACCTAAAAATGTGCTTCATGTGCTAACATCTAAATCAAAAATAATCATCACTGTATTAACCTATATACATTAGGTTACACCAATAAAATTAAATTTAAGGGTTAGATCAGGTAGAAATAGCACCTTAAAGTAACATTTGCAGCTTATTACTTTTTAATAACGTACTATAAATTTTACCATATTTTTTCATAGTGATCATTTTTGTCACTGACGGCCACCCTCTTTTGACGCAGTGCCCCAGCCTTGTACATGGTTTCTGATAGTGTGTATGTTTAAAAATAGACCAAAGTAAATTGGGAAGTGAAATATCCTAATAACTAGGCTCCTTGAAGCCAGAATTGAGTATCAGACTCAAATAGGAAGTCTAACCATGCATTAACAAAGAAAACAGTCTAAATATAGACAGTTAATGTTAGCAAGTTAGTGAAACTTACCTCAACATGCATTTTTCAAGTCAAGTCCAGAATTTTCAGCAGTCTGCAAGAAAATGAGCAAAAAACGAATGCATGCAAATTTAGTTTCGAAATGATCGGCACCCGAAAACTCGTATTCAATGAAGCCTTTTCTCGAGAGAATAGTAGCACAGAGGCTGCTTCCTGTAATGTCTCACTGGGGAAACTTTTAGAGGATCGTGGCCTCTTTGGACTGCAACATGATTCCAATTATAGTTCTTTGTGAAGTTTAACTTAGTTACATATAACCAGTTAATGTTAGCAAGTTAGTGAAACTTACCTCAACATGCATTTTCAAGTTGGATGCCTTCTAGGCAAAGGAGGTGTCTCATTTCAAATAAGTAGCATACTGAAACATTTTACTGAGGTTCCAAGCTCCACACTGCAGTTCAGTAGCTTAATCATATTCATACGCACATGGATAGCCATAGCAATAATTACATTGTCAAGCATGAGAAGGTCACTGCAGATTATTCTACATTGATAAACTTAATTGGATGCTAAACTGAAATAAGTGGTTTACACCAGATGTAACAGGACTCCAGTCTTCCAAACAGTTCCACTTTCGACTCATCAGTCCACAGAACATTCTCCCAAAAGGTTTGAGACAAATTCAGACGAGCCTTAATGTTCTTCTGGGTTAGTAGTGGTCTTTACCTCGCCACTTTTCCATGGATGCCATTTTTGCCCAGTGTCTTTCTGATAGTGGAGTCATGAACAGTGACTTTTACTGATGCAAGAGAGGCCTGTAGGTCCTTTGATGTTGTCATTGGCTCTTTGCTGACTTGCTGGATGAGTCCTTGGCTCTTTTGTGTCATTTCTGTGCTCTTGAAGGAATTTTGGAAGGTCAGCCACATCTGGGAAGGTTCACTACTGTGCTGAGTTTTTCCATTTGGAGATAATGGCTCTCACTATAGTTCTTTGGAGTCACAGAGCCTTTGAAATAGCTTTGTAACCCTTCCCAGACTGATGTATTTCAATCACCTTCCTCCTCATCATTTTTGGAATTTCTTTCAACTTTGGCATAGTGTGTTACTGGGTAAGACCTTTTAAACAACTTGCTGTTGAAAATGTTCTATTTAAGTGTTGATTTGATTGAACAGGGTTTGCAATAATCAAGCCTGGTTGCGTCTAGTCCAGCTGAACCCCATTATAAATGCCGTTTCATAGATTTGGGGAATTAGTAACTATGGGGGTAAATACATTTTCACACAAAGCCAGTTGGTATTGGATAACTTTTTTGCTTCAATAAATAACATTATCATTTAAAAACTCTATTTTGTGTTTACTCTGTGCCACCATCTGGCATCCCTAGACAAGGCAATCCAGCTGGCAGGGCTGAAGCTGTTCAACTTTGATCCACAAAGTATCCTAGGGCAGGTGAGCCCCTCCCTTCTCCCTCCCCCTTCCTCTCCCCCTGTATCTGTCTCTTCTTCCCTGTGGGTTGGTGACTCCAGGTGTCACAGTTGTCACAGGTGTGGGAGTAAGGCCTGGGCTGGTGTGCTGGTATTGCAGGGAGCCCGGGCATTTCCAGGACCAGTGCCACAGGATGGCATTGCTCCGGATCCCTGAAATGCCACAGGCTGCCCCCAATTGCCCCCAATCCGCCAGTGCCAGTCTTCATTAAATTGGCTTATGAGTGTTTTGTGTTTCAGTGATCAGCAGCACAGATAATGAGGGGAGAGACGAGGGGCTCAGGGAGAGAGAGAGAGAGAGAGAGAGAGAGAGAGAGAGAGAGAGAGAGAGAGAGAGAGAGAACTGAGCCGCACAGAGCCATGTGTGTGCACGCGTGTGTGTTTATATGTAAAATAAGTTCGCTGAAAAGTGACAGTAAAATTGAAAGAAAATAAAGAGCCCTTTTTGAGTTGTCCCCAGCATGCCTCCCATCTCCTCATTCCCGACCCAACCCAGGAGAAGTGAGGTTTTTTTTTTTGGGACGTGTAGTTAAGCAAGAGTACAGGTATTCAGTTTCCAATTAATACTCAAGAAAAGAATAAATACTACTTAATTACAATAACAAAGTAGAATTACTCAAGTATTTTCCACCCATTAAACCATTAAAAGTTTCCATACAACCACTTCCTTGTCTCCTCCACACTATTCAAATTAACTCCTACTCGAGTGTTTAGTGGGAGGCCTGACTGTCTGGTACAAAGCAGAAGTTCTCAGAGAAAGCTTTTAGATTTGCAGCTGTAGTCTGTGTGTGCCGGTGTGTGTCTACACACACACACCTAAGTGCATGTACATTTGACTCTAAAATTCCCTTAGAACTCATATTTTGAAGCTAAACCAGTCATTTTAAAACTAAACACCTCTTAGCAAAGACAAAAATGAGTCACACAAACATTATGCAGCTTATTCTTAGAAAGTTAGTTTCTCGTTATAAAGTGGGAGCTCTCGTCAGAGTTTAACATTACAAAATGCACCCTTTTTCTTTTCTTTTTTTTTTTTTTTGCATCAGCCCATTCATATAGTTGTGGAATGAGTAGATGTCATGCTGGAGATACCATCAATGCGTTCAACCTCATAAAATCACAGAAACCCTGTATGATAAAACTCTGTATGATACATTTACTGTAAGATAACTAATTGATAAGAGTTATTATACAGCTGAAAATATTGTCAGAGAGACATTAAAGAAATAGTTCGGCAAAAATAAAATGCACACATTGGACATCATTTGTGAAACTGGATATGAACTACTGTGAATTATTCGTAAATCGTTTGGTGTTTATATTATGTTATGTTTATATTTATTTCAATTACACACTCCACACTGTAAAAATATTAATAATTAAATTAACAACATGAAGACATGTACATGCCAACTTACTGTACATATGAAAAAATATGTATATCAATAAAAAAATAATATAATATAAATGTATAATTTTACTCAAAAATGCCAAATATCTTCTTGCATGAGGGAGTTAATGTTTGCATTTAGCAATCCATGTATTTTTCAAAAATAAACCAAAAGTGGTTTAGAATTTATTTTGCACACCGTGTGTGAACTTTGCCATTTATTGAGTTTTGTAGGCGTCATTAAATGCAAATGTCATAAACTAGGCGAAAGAGTTCGGTTCTTGACTAAAAGACTGATAAGATTAATGTGTTTCTAATATGTTATTGTTTTATAGTAACAGCACATACGCAGGGACTTGTACTGCAAACTCTCCACATAATTTTTAAGACTAATAATAAACAGATTTTATTTTTATTTTTTTAAAATTGTTTAACAAAGTAAAACGTATAATTGTTGATATGATGACTTTTTTTTTCTTAGGAGACATTTACTTTTATGGACATAAAAGTAACATTTATGGAAGGAGTCTCAGAGTCTTCGGGAGTCTTCATGTGAGGCTAATATACTAGCCGTATTTGGGGAAGCTACTTTGCCATTGTACCTCATCAAGCTACTCATGATTTAAAGTAGCTACGCTACAAAGAAGTCAACTGCAGCAATTTCATTTTAGCGTAACATGATAAAAAAATTGGTAGTAATGGAAGCTTATAGTGACCAGTTTAGCATCATGCAAACTACATATCTCAATCACACAGTAACCTCAAATGACTTGGTCGAGTTGTACTTATCATCTCAGATGTACTTATATGGTTTCTGACAGCGTGTATGTGTCAAAATGGAACAAAGTAAATTGGAAAGATGTATATAGTAGTAACTAGGCTCCTTGAAGCCAGAATTAAGCATCAGACTCATGTAGGAAGTGTAACTTTCAAATGATAATATAGTTCCAATATGATTCTGTATATTTAATTTAATACAGAAAACTTCACCATATCAAATATTATACAGTCTGGAGTGTGTTATTCTGCTTATACCACAGCAAACTGCAATACAATTTTTTTTTTTTTTTAATGAACATTTAATTTATTAATGAATGGCGGTTTGACAGTTTATAGTTAGATAGTTAGATGTTGTGAAACTTATGTTACAGCTGAGATAGAGTCCTTCAACCCCCCCCCCCCCAACACCCCCGCTCTCTCTCTCTTTCGCTGTCAAAAAATGCAGCCTGTCAGTGTCAGCTTGTCATCAAGAAACTGAGAAACCTTTGCCCCGATTGTCTGCTAGCAAAAAAAAAAAAAAAAAAAAAAAAAAATCCCACACAACCACATCTACAATGATACGTTGTTACTTTGTTAAACAACATGTTTTTAAAAATCTGTCTATTATTAGTCTTAGATTAGGTGGAGCGTCTGCCGTACAGGGACTTGTCCCTGTGTATGAGTTGTTACTATAGAAACAATAACATATTTGAACGAGCGCATTAATATTAACCTATCGTTCATGTTACAACCAGAACTACGGTCTGAGCCTCGGTGTCATACAAAAATAATGCACAGCTTCTGACCAATCAGATTAGAGAATTCATCCTCGCTGTAGTTTAAAGGTTTATAACCTTATAGCCAGAACTATTGTTAGAGCTGCTGTTACAGAAAATGAATCAACAGCTTCTGACTAACCAGAAATGAGAATTTAACAGGGCTGCAGTACAATTTTTTGAAAAAATACAAACAATACAATACAATACAATGCAGATAACAGCTGCTTTAACTCCCAGTAAGTAATGCAAGAGAAACATATATCTTAGAAGAACTTACGTGGGAAGAAAGGAAGAAACGATAAGAGGAACCAAAAGTCAGCAGACAAACTTCTTGCACATAGGGACATCTGTAATATCAAAACAAAAACACGCACTGTACCGATATATTTTATGAACATAAACTAAAATATTAAGTATTACGCTCGTCTCACAGAACACACTGAAATTGTTCATTCAAGTGAACATAATAGCTAGTGTATAAGAACTCAATACTAAATATAATTTCTATAATGTTGAACTGAAAGCGTTCAGTGTCTTGAATATTCAAGATTCCACATTAGTCCTAGGTTCAAAAGCATGTTTAAGCACATTTGTAATATTGTGATATGGCAATGTTCACTCCTTGTACAAAAGGTCCGATTTTATTTTTTTTTTCCAGCTCAAGTTCATGTCGTCATTGAATCAAAAGGAGGACATAGCGAAAACAGGTGGAAGATTTGGATCGATGCATCAATTGCCTGTAGTTCTGATACTTAAAATAGTTCTTCATCGTCATTTGTGAATTAACCGTAGGCCCAGATTCTGAACAAAGTCGGTGGCATATCGATCAGAGGCTACTAAATTGAATCGTATTGTATCATATCGTAGCAGATTCAGTGGTATCGTTCAATCTCAAAATTGTTGCCTTATGAATGAAAAATTGTATCATGTTTTTTCATATCATATTGTAGCAGATTCATCTAATGGTATCTTCAGAAATTGTTTGTGAATATTTTGTGAGCATTTTGTCTGTTTTTTTCTTTTTTGACTGTAAAAGCGACCTTGGTTTTGAGAAAGACGCGACATAAATGAAGCATTTTCACTAGTGAGCTCAGAATTTTGGACTCCGGTGCATGTTTAACGTAGTCTGCCACAGTCACTGGAGGATGACGAGCTCCCCCTGCTGGGCCTCTTCCTCCTCCTCAGCTTTATCATAAGGAGTTTGACCTTGCTGTCTTTGCTCGCCTGTAAAGCTGCTTTGAGAAAGTCAGTGTTGTAAAAAAAAAAGTTCTATTAAACCTCAGTTCTATTCTACATGATGGTCAGTTCCTGTCCAAACCCCATGCTCTGACTGGTTTTTCTTTTCTTTTCTTTTTTTCAGTTATGTACATATAAGGTAGTACACTGAGTACCGCACACCTGTACACACGTAGAAAGGCATAAAGTTGAATTGAAAGGCAAAATAGAGCTGAGAGTCTCTCCTGAGAATTAAGATTAGTAAAGATAGCTGTAGGTGCCTGCAAAGCAGTAGACAGACACACACACACACACCACACACAAGCACACACAGACTTGTGGTATCTCTACACTTCACACCTGAACACAGATGAGTGTTGTGAAAGATTTTTATTTCACACTATCAGACAAACAAGTTCTCGCTGCACGCAAACACACAATGTTTTAATTCACTGTTTTTTTTTTGTTGTTTTTTTTGTTTTTTTGGCGGGGGCTGGGTGCAGGGGGGGGGGGGGTCAAGGGGTTGGCAAGGGGTAATGTGTATATAAAATCTTATAAAGTCTTGTAACATGATGCCTTAAAATTATTTTATTTTTTTTGTTATGATTTAAAACAAGTACATTGAATTTCACGCTGGGGAAAAAAAAAGTTAAAAACTAACAACAAAAAATCCAGTGAATGCTAAATACTTTAGACAAATATAATGAAATGAAAAATATATATATATATACAATGCATTATAACAATTACATTATTTTTTTTTTAATTATATGTCATTTTGTTCATTTTTATTTATTTAAGAATGAAGTGTAATAGACAGGAACTAAATAGAATCCATACAACAATGAAAAACTATTCATTTACATTAGTGAGACAAAGCCCTTAGCTTAAAAACACTAAGTAAACAAGATGTTTTTTGTATTTTTAAGCATTTTGGAGGTTCTTTAATGACTTTAGTTCATCATTGTTGTGTGTGTGTAGTGTGGCTTTCAGACAGGGTTAACAGTTTCAGACAGTTAACAGTCTTGAAACTCACAGCATGAGATGCGACGTGTCACACTGCAGCTGTGGTTGGCCATGTTACTTCTGGTGTAAAAACGAGTTAGGGCAAGGTTTCTTTGCTAACCGACTGCATTTTGCTCTTAAACGAGGTATGAATTTGTCTAACAGCGTTGTACTTTCAAAGTGACCCCATCACTGAAAATAAAGAAAACAAAATGAGACACTTTTCTTCCTATGCGTTTCAAGAAATTCTACTGACGCAACTTCATGTGACCTGTGAAATATTTCATATGCGTGAATGTGTTTGTCTTTTTGTTTTTTGTTTTTTCTGTTCCACATTCTGAATGATAGTTTGAAATGTTTCTCACTAACTTTCATACGTAGCAGTAATGGACTTACTTTTGAATACATTTTTACAATTCTGGTGCTTTCTATGGAAACGTATACTATTGATAATACATTTCTATTATAAATTTATAAAGGCACTGTTACAAAGAGCCCATAGTTTCTGCAATATGCATATGCAATATCTGCAATATGCATGAACTACAGTATATAAAATTAAATTATGATTAAGAACATTTAGTGCTCTACATCAATTTATCAATTAAAAACAAAGTGTTTATATATATATATATATATATATATATATATATATATATATATATATATATATATATATATATATATATATATATATATATATATATATATAAACAATTATATATATTTTTTTAATTATATTATATAATTTTTTTTTTTCATTGCAAATGAAGTGCACTTTGGAACAGACTGTGTGTCTTTCTTATATACACACACTTTCCCATGAGCACGCAGATAAGATCTGATGTGTTATTTTCAGACCTTATCTTCAGATCTGCAGATGTAGATTTCACACCTTTTACACCTCCTTCCTCATCCTGGGCAGGTTGCTGAAGGCATGAAGGTGCACAGGAAGATCAGATTTGAAACAGAACTGGGTATGCACACAAAACACCTAGAGTTACAGCAAGTCTGAGTGTTAAATAAAGTGCTCATTTAAGTGAAGACTGTAGCTGTTAATTCACTTCCTGTAAAGCTTTCAAATAAAACCCTTTAAATGTTCATAAAGTTTCTGGACATCCTGTAGTTTAAAAAAAATTGTTGACGAGATAAATTATCTAAAAATCTAAATCTTGATTTACAGTAACTACTTGAACAAAGCGCACTCACCTTTATTAAAGCACTCATAGAGAGTCACATTAGAATCTGACAAGAAGTCTAAAAATACGAAGATTTAGGAGGTATTTGATTGAACACATTTATTTTGTCCTTACTTAATTGACAATAGTGGGTAAATGTAATAAAACATAATCAAATCAAAACAACACTCCTGACTGTGTCTACATCTATACAAAAATAATGAACTGTTTATGATATACTGACTGTTTAAAATAGAGCAACAGCACCCTCTCGTGGAACATTTTTGGTACTGACCATTAGTTTGTTTCATAGAGAAATAGAGAAATAAATAAATAAATAAATAAATACGCCTGCCATATTATTAATTACTATTAACATTCATTAAATGTGTGGTGTTCTGGAAAAATCCTTCAGCTGTTTCAATTCTGGAAATCAGCCAAAAATGTTGGATAAACCTTGCCATGTTTTGACCAAGAGTTGTTCTGCTAGTAATATACTACCATCTCCAATTCAATAAAAGATGTTTTTCATTTCTACCCTTTGCAGTCTGCCTGCAAAGATGTTTAACAAGCACAACTGTTTAAAAATAAATAAATAAATAAAAAATAAAAAATCAGTCAAATGAGAGACGTTTATATGACGCAAGCGACTTTTACCTCAGGCGATGCTGATAATCAAAGTGAGAATTTATTTCCCATTGTAAATCTAAATTCTACAAAAGGAATGTTGTTTTTCTATAAGCAGATTAGGTTATAAATGTAGAGGTAGGTGGGAAGTGTCTATACCAAATCAGCCATAACATTAAAACCAGGTGACGTGAACAACATTGATCATCTCGTTACATTAGCACCTGTCAGGGGTTTCGATATATTAGGCAACAGTCAGTTCTTGAAGGTGGAAGCAGGGAAAATGGGCAAGCGTACGGATCTGAGCGACTTTGACTGGGCCAAATTGTGATGGCTAGACGACTCGGTCAGACCATCTCCAAAACGGCAGGTCTTGTGGGGTGTTCCCAGTATGCAGTGGTTAGTACCTACCAAAAGTGGGCACGCCTACAATGGGCATGTGCGCATCAGAACTGGACCATGGAGCAATGGAAGAAGGTGGCCTGATCTGATGAATCACATTTAATTTTACATCATGTGGATGGCCAGGTGCATGTTTGTTACCAGGATGCACTATGGGAAGAAGGCAAGCTGGTGGAAGCATTTTGATGCTCTGGGCAATGTTCTGCTGAGAAACCTCGGGTCCTGGCTTGTACCTTACCTACAACTTTACTTTACTTTACTTACGTATCTACCTAAACATTGTTGCAGACCAAGCACACCCCTTCATGGCAATGGTATTCCCTAATGGCAGTGGTCTCTTTCAGCAGGATAATGTGTTCTGCCACACTGTAAAAATTGTTCTGAAATGGTTTGAGGAACAATGACAAAGAGTTCAAGGTGTTGACTTGGCCTCCAAATTCCCCAGATCTCAATCCGAGTATCTGTGTGATGTGCTGGACAAACAAGTCTGATCCATGGAGGCCCCACCTCACAATGTACAAGACTTAAAGGATTTGCTGCTATCATCTTTGTGCCTGATACAACAGCACACCTTAAGAGATGTTGTGGAGCTCGATGGGTCAGAGCTATTTTGGTGGTACAAGGGGGACTGACACAATATTAGGCAGGTGGTTTTAATATATATATATATATATATATATATATATATATATATATATATATATATATATATATATATATATATATATATATATATATATATATATATATATATATACACACACACAAGTTGGGACGGGGCCATGTTTACCACTGTGTAGCATTCCCTCTTCTGTTAACAACAGTCCGTATATGTCTGGGAACTGAGGAGACCAGTTGCTGGAGTTTAGGGAGAGAAATGTTGTCCCATTCGTGTCTGATACAGGATTCTAGCTGCTCAACAGTCTTGGGTCTTCTTTGTTGTATTTTTTTCTTTCATGATGCGCCAAATGTTTTCAATTGGTTTGGACTGCAGGCAGGCCAGTTCAGCACCTGGACTACTACGAAGCCATGCTGTTGTAATAGATGCAGTGTGTGGTTTAGCATTGTCTTGCTGAAATATGCAAGGCCTTCCCTGTAAAAGACGTCGTCTGGATGGAAGCATATGTTGCTCTAAAACCTGTATATATCTTTCAGCATTGATGGTGCCATTCCAGATGTGCAAGCTGCCCATTCCATAGGCACTAATGCACCCCCATACCATCAGAGATGCAGGCTTTTGAACTGAGCGCTGATAACAAGCCGGGTGGTCCCTCTCCTCTTTAGTCCAGAGGACGTGGCGTCCATGGTTTCCAAAAAGAATGTCAAATTTCGATTCATCTGACCACAGAACAGTTTTCCACTTTGTCTCAGTCCATTTTAAAAGACCTTTGGCCCAGAGAAGATGGCAGCATTTCTGGATCATGTTCACATATGGCATTCTTCTTTGCATGATAGAGCTTTAACCAGTATTTGTGGATAGCACGGTGAAGTGGGTTCACAAACAATGAGTTCTGAGCTGATGGCACTGCTGGACATCTTCCGATTGCGAAGGGAAGTAAGCCTGATGTGTCTTTCATCTGCTGCAGTAAGTTTCCTTGGCCGACCATTTCCTTCAACCTACATATTGAATTGATGATCATTAGCACCTTTTGGTATAATTGTTTAATCATACACCTGACTACATGCATACAAAATCCCTGACTATGTGCAAGCGTACCTAGAAGAATTGATGCTGTTTTGAAGGCAAAGGGAAGTCACACCAAATATAGATTTGATGTAGATTTTTCTTCTGTTCACTCACTTTGCATTTTGTTCATTGATAAATATGAACTATTAACATGTCTATTTTTGAAAGCATTCTTACTTTAAGCATTTTTTTTCACAACTGCCTAAAACTTTTGCACAGTACTGTATATAATGTTTTCACACAAAAATATACAAATGTGATATTAGCTTTTCTAGCATCAAATTTTTAGCTAGCAGGCTATAATATAGTGCATACAGTAAATGAAATCAACACCTTCAAACAATATTAAAATGGGATCTCTGAAAGATGTTAACTTTGTGTAAGACTTACTTGCTCTGAAATGATGGCTCCAAGAAAATTGTTATTCTCTCTACTAGGGTGGGCGGATCGATCCTGAAGTATTGATACTTTTGATATTGATGTTGTATCAAAAGGATCGATCCTCACATAAAATACCCATACTAAGGTGTTTTTTCCCCAGTGATTTTGTTTATTTAGCGTGAAATGTAATGTTTAAAATAAGCTTTGAAGCTAATAATAGGCCGCTCCTTCCCATCTCGTATGCACAGCACACGTTGCTCCTCCTCCCCTGCTCTACTGTGTTTTGTTGTTGTCCTGCCATCACGTGACTCGGCGGCGCCAAGCAAATGAAAACCTTGCAAACTGCGATGTGTGGAAGAAGGCTATTTGCTACTGTGGCAACACCACCAACTTGTACAAACACATTAAAACATACGAAAAAGAGAAGAGAGGAGGAGGAGGGTAATCCTTCAGACAGACCCCCGGCAGTGCCGGTGTCCTGTCGATTCATGCTACTCATCGAGATGTGCTACTTAGTGGTTCTGCGCATGTGCAGACCCACATTTTTTTTTCTGCATTACCACGCCCATAAATCTATGCGGCCTTGCGGTCTAGACGTCGGCTGATGGTCAGCAATATCTTAAATCCTTATTTTCAAATGTCTTGTATTAATAACACATTTATGATGGGTTAGGGTCAGAGTCATATCAAATGTAATAGGGTAGCATGAATCAATAGATTCTGCTATCAACTTGTGCTATGGTAGCAAAATCTGACAAGGTAGCACAAATCGGCAGAACACCGGCACTAAGACAGAAGTCATTGGCAGAGTCCTTTCAGCTTCAGAGATGATAGTGGTGAAACTAATATTTTAGTCATATCGGATCTTCAGCATTAGTAAGTTAATTTTCAAAGTGTAATTGGTCATCATAGTGGTTACTTTAGCCGACTGATTAAATATAGACTATATTCAGACATTAAAATAATATATTCAGCCCATTGAAACATGGTATCTCTAAATAAATTATTTTACTGGAATTGAAAAATATATACCTCACCTGAAATATGAAAATGGCTGAATATCCCTTATGTGTTAACTGGACACTATAGGATTCCTATATTTAGGCTACATGTATACAGGCTATAGGCTAAACTTATTTTGTTATTTCACCTAGGTGATTCCCCAAGAGCTATGGATATTACAAGGAGTCTTGCTGAAATTATTGCAAGGGACCACAAACCTCTCTCTGTGGTTGAAGATGAGGGTTTTAGTAATTTTAGTCAGGACACTTGATTCATGTAAGTTCACATGTAACTTCAAGTGCTTACATGTAAGTTCAAGCGCATGTTTTTAAAAGTAAAAAGTATCGGTATCGGCGATACTGGCTTGTATTTACTTGGTATCAGATCATTACCAAATTTTGCAGTATGGCCCACCCCTACTCGCTACCAGCTGGACTGGCCGGACCGGCGTGAATGAGGGATTATGCATGTCAGAACCAAACAGCCAATCAAAGGCCATGGACAGTATTCAAAGTGACCAATCAAAGGAGCGGAGACATCAGCCACTGTCTCCGCCTCCAAAATCTCAGAAGTCAATTTGAGCGAGGGTCAATTTCAGAAGTCAATTTCAGCAGGGGATCAAATACTTTTTTCCCCCACTGTATTTGCATGTTCTGGATATTTGCCCTGGTAATTTTTTTGCTAATACTCATTAACACTATTGGTCACATTCAACTCAAATGACCCTCAAGACAAAAAAAACCAAAAAAAACAAAAAACAAAACAAAAAAAAAAAAAAAAACAGGAGACCAAAATTACCAATAAAATGTTTTTATGTGTTTAATCTCAATAAAATATGTACAGCACAGAATGTGCAAAGGTATGGTTTCTATACAAAGAAATTTACACACAAACGTGAGAGCCAAAAGCATTCGAAATGTTATCTTATCCGCATGTATAAAATATGACGTAGCTACGCGGGTCTTTATGGTTGTTCGAATCTGTACAGCTATACATAACGACGAAATAAATTAGAACGGAACGAAACAAAACAACAAAAACCGACCTTGTGTTGACCCATGCATACTGACACGGCATAAAATTCAATAAAATCACGACAAACCCGACTAAACAACAGGAGGAATTAAACAACATTAAAACAACTATAATTAGAGATTAGCCCTGATGGGTTTTACAGTCTTGAAGTAGAAAGACAGACATTGTTTATGCATGCAAATATACATCTTTACGTCTTTTATAAAGGACAAATATTAAAATGCTCAGAGAATGCGTTGAAAAGATGTAGCACTGGTTCAGTTATCTTAGCAATTGAAAAGAAAAAAAAAAAAAACACACACATTACTGTGAAACCATGTGTAGACGTGTAAAAGGTTAACTTTGGTATAAGAATAATGAGAAGCATTCAAGACATTCAAAAATAAGCAAGTGCGACAACCTAGCTTCCACAAAATAATACTGAACACAGGGAACTTAGCAAGAAAGAGCCACAAACACATCGGAGATCAATTTATAGTGGCGTATACAAATACTCAACATCAGCAGGTTTAACGCCACTTATCATAAATAGCTGCAAAAATCCCAAACATTGCACATAGACAGGTCCAACAAAATACGAGTGCACATTTACGCGATGCTCCTGTGTACCTGGTAAGTCGAAGCTGTGCTTCAGCCAATGCGAAAGCATCCGAAATCAAATACATCGCTGTATTTCTTTAAAAAAAAAACAAAAAAAAACAAAAAAAAAACATTTAAATTAACACTGCCTTTCTCTTCATAAACTGAAGGTGTATGCCAACTGTGTCATGGAACTGAAAAGCAGCCTGCTCGATAGGGTAGCTAACAAGCTAATTAGTTCAAATCGATGGTAAACTACACATGGAAACACGTTAAGTATGTTTATTTTGGGATATTTGTGATGTACTTTGCGATTTCTCTCAAAAATAACTGATAACTGTCAGCCCTTACACAAGAGCTTCTTTCCTCACCATCTTTCAATGTCACATTAACGAGAAATACAATGTAGAAGACTGCAAACTTTGGACTCAAACTTCCAGAACGCAATGCAGCTAGGTGACAAGAGACTCGGCTCAGCTAGTTGGCGATCTACGAGATGACGAGTGTGACGGTGTTAACAGCACGAAAGTTTAAGCTTTGGAAGCTGATCTGTTCGAGCAGAGTGTAAAGATGAAGAGGTGCGAGATCTCGAGAAAAACTAAAGGACTAAAGCACTGCTGCTACCTAAAACACTCTCTTTAGGTATGGATGAAGCGAAGGCAAAATCACCACTATCATCAGGGCATTGTGGGTAATGTAGAAAACCATTAACTGAAATAAAACCAGACCGTGAAAAGTCACTATAAAGATTAATGTGCAAGTCGTTCAGGTGGATTTTTCCTTCAAGATGGCGATGGGGATTCAAGTAATGTGAAATGGTGAGGAATCATCGACGAGGCGTGTTAAAAACAATACTGAAACATCCAACGTGAACTGGTGCGGCTACAGTTTCTTTATTTCCGATGGACAAAATAGAACTTTTTTAAAAAATGTACGGATTTGTTCCTCTTACTTGAAGTATTTCCAAGAAATCTTGTTGAATGCGCTTTATGATTCCATAGCTACAACAGTTCCGAGATGAGAAGTCGATGCTTAACCAGTTTCACTTCTCTCGCTTACATAATCTTGTATTATTATTATTAATATTTTTTTTTTTTTTACTCCAAAACTTCAAAGAGCTCCTTTACTGTGCTTCTATACATATTTTATACAAAATGCTTTCCTGAATACAGCTATACAGTACTGCAACAACCTGATTCAAAATACTGTCAAAAACAAAAGGCTTGCCCTTTACTGGCTCATAGAAGAAAACTCTCTCAAAAAAAAAGAAAAAAAGAAAAAAAAAAGTCTCGTTTGTGCTTCTGTGCATTCTATGTACAAAGAGGATACGATAACGAGGCTCATGTGATTTGGATTTATTTCCAAATTCAGGGTTTAAGGGTTTTCAAGGGTTGGGAAGCAGTTATTCGAGTTTTGTCAGCAACATCAGCAGCAGCAGTGTACAATCAACGTGCCACTTTACTGTGGAACGTGGCTTTAAAAAAGAGGACGAGATTCCAGTTGGATTTTTATTTATGTAAGATTTTTGCTCACATTCTTCCTCCGGAGCTTTCAAGATTCTTGGAATTTCCCCCCATAATGTCAGAAGTCTCCGATATCTCAAGGAATCGACTCGGCACTATCCAGGACAGTTTAGCAGAGGATGAGGTGGTTGCTGGACATCCGAGTTCCTCCACACTCCCTCCATCTTCCAAACTCCCTCTCAGCTGCCTGAGGAATCCAGTTCCTTCTTCTGGAACGTTCCACCAGGTATTCAAGAGAGAAGCAGGTGTGCTTAGCATCATGAACAAACATGAGACAGGGACGAGCGATGAGGTGATTGCTGGGGCTTAATCAATGGCTCACTCAGACTGAAGGCTCGGAGTTACAGGTTGCGTCCTGCTTCTTTGATTCCTCCACCCTCAAGGGTACTTCCTTCCGAGCTCCAGGCTTTCTTCTTGCTCTAGGCACCCTCATACCTGCCCGAGGAACCCATTTAAATTACGCTGCTCTATAGAAGAGGACCAGGTCTTTAGGGAGAACCCTCCATGCTCTGTCATGCCTTACCCAGCAGCCGGCTTCTTAAAAATGTCCTCAGGTTATCCATTGGCCTCAAGTCACTCTGGTGCTTGCGCCTCTCAATGAAGGCCACAAGTCGCGCTGTGTCAAGACGGACCAAACCCGAGGCAACTCGGGGACGGAGCCATGGCTCGCCCTGCAGGCAGGCCTGAGCCGAGGGCCGCCTGGCTGCTTCGGAGTGTAATAGCAAACGCACGAAATCACGCGCTGCTCTGCTCACACCTCCAAAATAGTCTCCGGGGAAGCTGAAGTCCAGTCGGCAGATGTTGAGGCACGTCTCCTCTACGCTCTCGTCTAAGAATGGGGAGGCGCCGCTCAGTAACACATATGCCAGAACACCCACGCTCCAGAGATCTGACGTCAAAGCCACTGGTTCTCCCAGGACCACTTCAGGTGCACTGAACTCAGGGCTGCCCAGCAGAGGGTGGATGTAGGGGGAAGAGGATAGGAGCATTGCATCGCCAAAATCAGTCAGCTTGACAACAGATTGAGCAGATGCCTGCTCCACCACTATGTTCTCGGGCTGTGAAAGAAAGAACAGATCAGATATTGTTCTACTGTATTATGCCACCAGGTTTGCACAATCTATTCATTGTTAGCTGTTATCACAACACGGAAAAGGCATTGGGCTGCTAGGCTACTGATCGGACGATTCGGAGTTCAAATCCCAGCACCACCAAGCCGCCACTATTGGGCTCTTGACTCTGAACTGCTATGTCATTTCCCCCTCTCAGCTGTAAGCTGCTCTGGATAAAATTGTCAACCAAATGAGGTCAATGTAAAAACTGATATGAAATATGCAAATAAACACTACAAAATACCACATTTTTATTGTGCTCTGTGAAAATTCTGACCATCCCAGAGGTCCCAGGGAACTTTTCCGCAGGTGTGGTGTTAGTGTTTTGCTAAGTATTCACCCCCCCTTGAACTTTTCCACAATATGTAGTGCTACAACCTGGAACTGTGAGAATCTGTTATAAATCTGGGATTTCACAAATAAAGTGTCAAGAATTTTCCTCGTTAATATTCAGTTGGTGTCCTGAGGTGTGTGAATCTGAGGTGTCAACAGAAGACATTTGACCACTATAAATGTTGGTACAGAAGGGTATCGGGCCTTTACCTTCAGGTCGAGATGAGCTATTCTGCAGGTATGTAGGTAGTGTAAAGCTTCTAATATGTCCCGCAGGTAGAGAGCCACCTTCTCCTCAGTCAGGTTCCCCCAGCTCACAATGTAGTCCAGGAGACGGCCCTGATCGGCCCTGCAGAACCAAAAAAAAAAAAAAAATACTAATAAAATACTTCCTGAAATCTGTCTGAATATCCTGTTTGCTCAACATTTCGCCCAGAATGTTACTACATGCTTAATGCCTTTCTACTTTTCTTTTTTGGCCTGATTGTGTTCACCTGTTGTTTGTTTCCCCCTGTGTGGCAATTTATACCGTATGTCTCTCTGTGTTGCCTGCAATTTATGCTCATTGCTTTATCTCACTCCTTGTATTTTTTGGTTATACATAATTTTCAGCCCTTTTTTTTTTATGGTTTTACATTTTACAATTTTTAAGCCTAGACTGATTACTGTATCTTGGTTCTGTCTAATGAATTACATACAGCCTGGTGTAACAACAGCAGGTTTTGGTCACAAGGAGACTTAACAGACGATCCCATCAATCCCAATGTATAAAGCGGACAGACTTTTGAAATATTACTGTGTGGAAGAATTCGAAAGTATTACAGAATATTACATGCTCTAAGATTCAATTCGCCTTCAAAGTCTATTAGGCCCAGTAAATCTACATTTACACTCACTTCCTGCCTTTATCTGATCACTCTGGCTTTCCACACTCTGCACTGTCGACCGACAAGTCCCAAGGTGAAAATGATTACCAAATCAGTCGCATTACTGGACCATGAACGATTTGGGCAGCTTACATTTCCAGCACGAGCACGTAGCCGGTGTTGGTCTCGAACGTATCGAGCAGGCCCACCACGTTGGGATGCTGCAGGCAGCGAAGCACGTTCAGCTCCCTCATCACCTGCTCACGACGCATAAGCTTCTTGTTCACCAGCTTCGCTACCACTGAGCGCCGTGAACCTTGCTGCTCGCACCACTTAGCCACGGAGAACCTGCCCCTGTAGAGACGGATGTTAGAAAATGGTAAGAAAATACTTCGATTTTTACAAGCTTGATGCAATCCACAAAAGGGTGCAAGCTAATTTACTAACAGACACTACAGAGGACTCCATCTTTCAAATGAGCAAAATAATATTTTTTTTTTTCCATTTTGCCCTTGAATATGCAGTTAGGGGCGTTACTAGCCAGAAGTGCAAAATACAGAGCCATGCAAATACATTAATTTAGCACCTGTAATGTGATCTACTGCAGCCTGGAAATCACCTGAAGTGTGCAAATTAGTTTGACCAAAGGGCAGGTATTAAACTTGCCATTACGCCAGTTGAAGACAAATTAATATTGTTTATTGGCATACGGTGAGATTCAGTTTAAGACTCTTCAGTGAGTTTCTTAGAGATCCATACTCATCTGAACCAACAGCACAAGCAAAAACCCGATTTAAATGTAGTTTTTTTTTTTTTTTACATAATTCACGTAATTATTCTTTATAAATCATTTGCAACACACTCACAATTTGCATGCAATTTCTCCCTTTGCACAAGCAAATCAGCACTCTTTATGTGGGATCCTAGTAAACCAGGGCCTCAGATCTTTGGGGCAGACTGTACACGTGTCAAAAGGTGGCTTCAACTCACCTCCCGAGCTCCATCACTTCAGTGTAGAGCAACTCAAAATTCTCCTTCCAGACGATTCCGTCACCGTAGGTACCTGTGCAAAGCAGCAATGTCATTAGGCATGGCTGAGCCCCAACACTGCCACTGCTTAACCCTCAGTGGCCCAACTCTATGCTTGGACTGTAATTTGCTTTCCTTGACAGCAAAAAAAAACAAATGTTTGACTTCAGAAGAAATATACTGTATATACTCATAGACAGGAATGTTTTTAACTTAAAAACGACAGCTTAAAAACTGTATGCAATGTAATGTCACAAGTTCACAAAACTAACTAACTAAATAAATAAAAAACAGTGGCAGGGACATTTTCTGGGGTGTTTTTTTTTCACATTTTTTTTTTACATTATTCAACTGAGTCATTTCATGCATTTCAACAAAAATAGCTTTTTTTTCTTTTTTTTTTTTGGCTTCCTGTGTTTCCTCTGTGGTTGAAAAGATGTTCTGTAAGCGGACGTGTGGTTCTTTAGGGTTTCCATTACTTAAATGTCAAAAAGCGGTGCGAAAACCATCTCATATTTAGGTTATTTATTTTGATGACGTCCTGTTTAACGCTGGTTAGACACTTCTACAACATTTGCTTATGCTTTTGTGAGCACAGGTATCAGGATGAACTCCCCCAGTGCCGGTGGTCTGTTCCAGAATGATCTACAGTCCACGAGGGCTCGCTGAATGGTTTGACGAGGATATGCTATTGCCTTCAGTCACCAGTTCACCACTGGAGCGTCACTGAGCACATGTTGTTTGAGCCAAAACCTCTAGACTTCCTCAGCGTGTGTCGGCATCTGACCACTGCTGTGAGCTGGAGATTTCTGATTGGTGGACTATTCTTACCTTTTCACACTTCCACCTATATAAGTGTTTAATGAAGAAACAGCCTGGGCAGAGTTACTGTTTCCATGCCGAAGATAATTGTTTTCCAGTAACAACATGTTGTGAAGTGTTTTCTTCCCCCTTATACCACAGCAGTTTGCCAACATTAACATTTTCCATCACCAGCTTCTCTTTTTTTTTTCTCTCTCTCCTTAAAGTTAAAAAAATAAATAAATAAATAAAAAAATGCAGCTTGTCCAAGAAACCATAAAGCCCTCCACCCTGAAGTTGCAGTCGTCCTGTGTTACGGTCGCCAACGTTACAAAGATTTAACACTGGAGATTCTGCCCATAAAAAAGCGTAACCATGGTGATAAGCAGGCCAAAATGCGAGCAATCAGATTCAACATGTAAAACCATGGATATATCATGGTACATGCACACCTTGCACTCTGAGGCAGGCGGAGGAGGTGACCATCCCTATGTCGTTGGCGGCGGTGCAGGTGTAGGTCCCGCTGTCCTCTACGGTCGCGGGTGAAATGCGCAGGGTCACCTCGCCTGTCTCACTGTGAGGACACACAGAAAGGGGAACCGAAAGAATTATATAAAAATAATATCATGTGAACACAACCGAAATTACTGAAGAGCAACTTCTGAGGTTGAGTGATTCACACTGTTTGGTGTAAAGGGACTTATTAGGTCCTTTTTTACAGCGTGGGAATCAAACACAGACACAGCAGCGAGACGTGGTACATAAGTGACCAGAGTCTTGTTGCTATATCTGTAGAGTAACACAATACTTGCACTGTGTCTATTTATGTATCTATTTATTTATTTATTTTTGAATGCTTGAAAGGGCATCTATTTGGCACTAGATCCCATTGCACCAGGGATCATGCGGGACACAGCGGGTGGCCGAGTATGAAGCTTGCAGGACAAACACAGACCAGGTTTATTGACAAAAAAGTGCAGTGGTCCTTTCTAACTGCCTGGACAGTGCTATGGTGGTTTAAATCCACCTACTAGTTTGTTTAGATTTTGGGAAATAGAACCTAAATACAGGTTAGAAAATATCTCAGGTAGGTACAAACAAAAATAATAACTGCATGGGTAACATTTAACAAAAGGAAAAAAAAAAAAAAATGCACATTACTATTTGAGACTAGTTATGAACTGTTCTCTGGTGACACCTTATGGTGAAGATGTGTAATTGCAAGACTTTTTTTTTTTTTTTTATAAATGAAATAATGTATGACATGAATAAATATTTTTTTAAATGTACTGTCAAAGAATCATAGCTGCATGAATTAAAGTCTTGACTTGTGTGTCTGCGTGTGTACCTGTGTGTCAGAGCGTATCGTCCTCCTTCGCTCAGTGTGCTCAGATCCGGTCCTCGCCAGGAGACTGAGGCTCTCGGCTGACCTCCGACCTTACAGCGCAAGGTCACACTCTCTCCGCTCTCGCACACCAAATCACTCAGCGGCACCAGAAACTCCGGTGGAACTGAGACACGAGACCGAAAACATTTCAGCTCAGCTCTCATCATCTAATAGGTGCACAATGTTTTTTTTTTTAATAAAATTTTTTTATGGGACCTACCGTCGTAGATGTAGTTCGGATTTAGAAGCTGAAAGAGAAAAAAAAACAACACTTATTTCAACATCCCACCCTGTCAACAGCTTGAGAGTGTTTATCGGCTACGTCTTCACAAAAGGGTATAGCGTGTGACATGGAGAAAAATCCTAAATGTCCGACAGTACCCGAAATCCTGTACTAATGTGGTTAGGAGGTGGATGTTATTCAGAAAGTTCGCTTAAATAAATAAATTCATACATTTTTTTTTGACTTGTAGACATTTTCATAGAGCCGTGAACCTGTGAGCCGCAGCCTAGCTCACATCGAGGCGCCTATAGAAAAAGCAAAGTCCTACAAATATATCCAAATCTCGTTTATAAAGCGATTATCTAAATAAAGATGAAGTAGAACGAAAGCATGAATACCTTTACAGAAACCTTATTCTCCTGCCGACACTCTCTCCTTCCCTCCTTTTCCCTCTTCTCTGATTTGCGGCGGATGCGCAACGCTGTGTGCCATGACGATGACTTCCTGGATCCAGAATGAGAACGCAGAACATAAATACCGTAAGTACGAAAAATGAGTTTCAAATTGCACATCTTTCAAAAAAAAAAAAAAAAAAAAAAAATCTGAAATATCTCACTGGTTTAACACTAAAATGTCTGTCTATTAAAGGTGCAACATATTATTTTTAAAAGATCTGTAATAATTAAGAAAATGTAAAATTCTTACCAAATGTTTGCTATTTGTAGAAGAAGAAAAAAATTCAACAGATGTACTTCATCATAGTACACAAAGTCTCCATTATTTATTTATTTATTTATTTATTTGCATTTTCTATTCATGATTTTCTTCCACTCGTTTTCTACAAACGTGCGTAACCTGACTCTGAACACACGTAACTTTCTCCGTGTAAATATTTAATAACTTAAATTGCAGACTTTGAATACAAACTAATATACTCATCCATCCTTTCAACACAATTAGTACCGTTTTTCTTTATAGCATACAGTAATGATTTATAATCCCACTTGGCAAGGTTTTTTTTTTTTTTTTTCTCCCCTCATGTTGTCTCATGTTGATTTTCCTCACTGCATAAATAAAACTGAAGACCTGAATTATCCTGGGGCGGGGAATTATTCTGGGACTTATACTGGGAGTTATTCTGGACAATTATTCTGTTAGTTTCGATTGAAAACTTTCTGCTGTTGTCGTGCCTGTTGTCATGAACTCGCATTCAAAAGTTTTAACTGATCGACAAGTCTAACTCGGACTAGTGTTAATACTCAGCCAGTCGTCTTGCGTACTTGAGGGTGCTGTTGGCGTAGTCGGGGGCACGGATGGAGGTGTGGCCCAGCACGTGGGCGGGGATCCAGCCCTCGGCTGCTGGGCCCTGTTCTGTGGGAGCTCGGAAAACCAGGAACATGCTCTGCTGGTTGGAGGCCAGGATCTGCACGGCCTCGCCCTGATGCACGCTGATCTCATCCTCTTTTAAAGCCACGTAGTCCTGCGTCACCAGCATGGTGGACACGCCGCTATTGCTGCTGCTGCTGCTTTCACTCTGACAGCACAACATACATACACAGGCACGATATTAGTATTTATTTGGAATGAATTATTTCTAAATTAAGATTTTCACCTTACTAAGTATCAACTTTGTTCGTTTATAAATTCACACGATGTTCCCCTGACTCAAAACAGATCGAGTCAATCAGCAGACATGTTTGGGGTCTGAAGCAGTATCCTAGACTCCTCTTAGACGGTAATTCCTATGCATGTCATTTTGTCAATCATACATTCGTCATCGTATTAGTCTTTTTTTTTTATTTTTCACTTTTAAATCGTCTTGCTTTAATGGTACATTGTACTACATTTTACAACAAAGGAAAAAAAAAGGCTATTTCCTTCCTTATCCCTGATTTTTTTTTTTTTTTTTTTTTTCAGGTTTAAAGGCAAACACTATTTATGTATTTATAGGCATTGGTCTAGGTGTTACTGTACGTGAGGTGATTACTAAAAGCAGAATCGATGCCTTTCTCAGCACCTCGGAGTGTGAAGGTGGAACTGAGGTTGGAAGAGACTGGGATGATGATACACGGTATATACAAATCATTTGTGTATAAATGGTGTGACTGCGACATACAACCGAGCCTCATTTATCAATCATTTAATAAACTTGTGTTTAAATGCTAAAGTGATAACAATAAGCGTCCCTTATTTAATTCACGTTAGTCCGATGATAAAATAAATATACGAACCTTTGACGCCAAACAATTCTAATGCTGATATAATACATACGAGCAAAGGGGAAAATTGTGTATAAGGTATTTTTAGCTGAGGGTGATCTCACGGTTGTGGTGCCATTTTTATTTCACTGATATTACGTTTACAAATATGTAAAGGTAAAGGTAAAACACGTTTTAAACACAAGTAATGTATTCCCTAATCAATAAACTACTACACAAATCTTATATATATGTGAATCCCAGGCTTGAAACATCATTTTCTATGAGTCGGCCCTTACACGTTATTAAAAATGTAAAGTTCGGTCCCATTTAATCCCATTACATTTCTCAACCTGAACGCCTGAACACCTGAACACAGTCATCCCTAAGAAATATCTGGAGTATTCCAAGTTGTATCGTCTAAAATTCCTGAAGATAATAAAGTGAAATATTGCAAACCTTGTTTTTTTTTTATCATAATGATTACGGCTTACAGCTCATGGAAATAAAAAACGCAGTATCTCAAAATATTAGAATAAAGAATTTATAATACAGAAATGTCGACCTTCTGAAAAGTGTGTTAATTTATGCACTCAATACTTGGTCGGGGCTCCTTTTGCACGGATTACTGCATCAATGCGGCGTGGCACGGAGACAATCAGCCTGTGGCACTGCTGAGGTGTTATGGAAGCCCAGGTGGTTGCTTTGATAGCGGCCTTCAGCTCGTCTGTATCGTTGGGTCTGGTGTCTCTCATCTTCCTCTTGACAAAATTCAGGTCAGGCGAGTTGGCTGGCCAATCGTGCACAGTAACACCATGGTCAGCAAACCAGTTACTAGTAGTTTTGGCACTGTGGGCAGGTGTAGAGTCGTGCTGGAAGTGCTCTAAAATCACCTGGTAGACGCTGCATCGACTCTCGACTTGAGAAAACACACTGGACCGACACCAGCAGATGACATGGCACCCCAAATTATCACTGACTGTGGAAACTTCACACTGGACTTCAAGCAACTTGGATTCTGTGCCTCTCCACTCTTCCTCCAGACTCTGGGACCTTGATTTCCAAATGAAATGCAGAATTTACTTTTGTCTGAAAAGAGGACTTTGGTGTTTTGAGTTAATTAGCTGATTAGAGCGCTTCTCAGGTCAACATTGCTGTATTATAAAGTCTTTATTCTAATATTTTTGAGATACTGGATTTTTCCAATATCTCATTTCCATGAGCTGTGAGCAGTAATCATCAAGATTAAAACAAAAAATGGTTGAAATATTTCACTTTATGTGTAATGAATCTAGAATATATGAAAGTTCAACTTTTTGAATTAAATTACGGAAAAAAAATGAACTTTTCACCTGTATGCACCTGTATATAGATTGAAAGTAAATTATTCATGTAAAAAAAAATAAAAAATTAAATGCATGTGTTCTTAGATTCAATGTTGGAAATTTTTTCATTTTTAAAAGTTACAAGGTTTAAATGGCACCGGAAATGTGGAATCACCCTGAGCCGTTTTTCTTCTTCTTTTTTTTTTTTTTTTTTTTTTTTTTTTTTTAAATGTAGTTATTGTATTGTAGTTATTCATAGCTAGTAGTTGCCCTACTGAAGTCTGCACATTTGCATTCTACACGGAATGTAACAGAGCAGAAACTTGTGACAAATTGACAAACTGCATTATACAGTGCATATGCAGAAGAATGGAGAAAGTGTTTAGTGGCATGAAAGCAAGGCGTCAGTAGAGTCAGGAAGCTTCTCTTCATTAAGCAGCTTTAGTTTAACAGCATCTTCTTCTTTATGGCATCTCACAACTTTCCAAGCTTGTTCAAAACGTGGTAGCAGATTGATTAGAAACAGCCAAACAAAGAATGTTAGTATGGATTAGATTGCTTTTTTGGATTGAGCTTTCTAAGGTAGAAGAACAAATAGCAGAGGACAGCAATAGATCTGCGTGTAGATCTTTGAAGAACACTGAAGAAGTGGAGCTATTTCCAGTTATTCCAAGTTAGTAGTGGAGTGTAGACAAGCTTAGGCCACTTGAGCTGGCAAGGAATTTTTCTGGTTTTGGAACACATCCCATCGGAAAGTTAGTAGAAAGCTGGAGTTAAGCCTGGGTTAGGAGGGAGTCGGGTCCTTACCCCGTTGCTGTGCAGGGAGTGCTCGCTGGCCGAGGAGCACGTGCTGACACGGTCCGGTTCCTTGCGCTTCTGGTTCTGCTCTGGAACCGAAGCCCAAATTGAGGACGAGGAGGATTTGGAGCCGGAGTGGCATGAACTCGGGGGGTTTGTTGAAGGTGAGTTTAGTGCTGGAGAGAGCCCTGATCGAGGTCTGGACAAAGCAAGGGACATTGGGGACACCGCAGCTCGAGGGACTGAACGGGCCTCCTCGCGCTGCTCGTTCAAGGCGACCTCAAGCGGGCGTGTCCCGAACGTCTCAGGAAACGTACCTGAGGCTGATGGGGGGTGGGGCTGCATGGGTTGGGGAATTCTGGATCCACGAGGTCGGGAGCCGACAGCGATGCTGCCGCCCGGGTTGGAAGTGCTCGCGCCCACATGGTTCCGCTGGTACTCGATGGGAGACGTTAGTGCTGAGGGACAGAAAAATGGTTTTAAATAACGATCAAGAATAAGAAGTATTCATCTGTATGTAGTAGGACTTGCTCTAGATTGCATTACTGTATTATATCTGTCTATAGAAAAGCAAACATAGTGTCCCAACACTCATATATATGGTAAGTGTGTTACCATTGAGGAAATTCCTCTGGTTCTCCAGGATGCTGCTGATCTGCTGTACCCATGCATGACACACGGATGGGGTAGATGAGTGCACGACGAAGCGCTCTGTGCCCCCTGTGGATGACTTCGATGTGAGAATGAACCTACAGGGGTCGCTGTCTGAACTCTCCTCCAGGCCCAACCAACTGACCTACAACCCGACAGAGACACACAATGCATCATTTTAAAATGATTTCAAATCACCCAGACATCTGCATGTCTCTTGTGAGTGGAGGTTTCCAATTGGCTATGGTTTGGTAGATATTTTATGCATCAAACGTGCTACGTAAACAAAGTTAGTATTGTAAGCACGGCATAGCCTTGAGCTTCCAACCATTGAAACACACTGAGAAGAGAAAAAAAAAACAGTGTTTTTACCTTGATGCTGTTCTTGAACAGATAGCCTGGTGTGGAGAAGCCCTTCTTCTTATCCAGTGGCTCACTGAAGATGATGATCTGCTCGAAGAGGAAGATGCGCCTCTCCTTGGCTCGGGAGAGTAGGCTGGAGTCCTGATCCGACACCATGAATGTGTCTTGGAGGAGGAGCCGGCCCTGAGCTACAATTTTGCCCTGAACACACACAGGAAAAAAAAAAAAAAAATCAGAATAACACCCAAATGACCTTTTACACACAATGTATATCTTAGAATACACATACATACTATATTTGTTACATAGTGTTAAATTTGGACCATGGAACACGTGTACTAAGCCTGAGATGGTTGAAGTGTGGTAGACTAGTGGTTCCGGGATTTTGGGCCCTGTGCCTTATCCAATCCACAATATTACGGAACCACAAATGAGACTTTCTATTATAATTCGATAGTACAGTTTTCTAGGGGTTGCATGACTTTAAAATTTTTTTTTTTTTTTAATTAGTTGACCGGTAATTTAAAAAAGGAGTTGACTAGTCATCTTTTCCATAGTTAAAGCAAAAAAAAATGTTTCAGGACATCGCTCTTTTTAGGCTATTTAGCAATAGTGTAGTAAAATGCTGATAAACAATACCAAAGATCGCATCAAACCACATTTCAGTTAACGGCCATACACAGACTACTACTGACATTTCCAGTTTTAAGGTTTTTTTTGGATTACTATTTAAGGACGTATCAATTAACAGAGTCCTCTTTAAAGCTCAATGAACAGCCTTCCTTGGAGAGAATGTGAGGTCATTTACTCAATTATTCTTTGTAAATCACCAGCAACATGCCCACAGCTGACATCTTAGTAAATCAGGGCTTCGGTGTCTTTCAACTAGCAGTTACAGTAATCTTTGTCCACTTGAAAAACCCATCCATATGGTGAAAGAGTCTTACATCAAAGCCCTGGAGACGTCCCACGTTCATCATGTCATTGCAGCGTTTGGGCACAACACACATGACCTCCACTGCTTTCTGTAAAACATAGCAAAATGCAGCTTTTCTTGGAACGAAAAAAGGAAAGGACTCATGCATTGTACTAAAAGGACGAGAGAGTGGGGCGGCAAGTAAAATGCTGAAGATGGTGTCCTTACCTCTAATTCTGCCGAATCAACACCAGCCTTTTTGGAGAACTTTAGGAAATCCTGAACCAGGAAATGAGCATAAATAAACCTGACATTTCATCTCATTGCACTAAGACAAACCATCACAGCAAATTAAGACACCTACTATTGGTACTTTATTACATAGGTTCGTGTATAAACCCACAGTGGTCCTCTAGTGGACAATTTTTTAAACGGCAGCCTAAAACTTAGTCACAAATTAATTTATGTATTACAGTTGAGACCCTAAATTGACATGTCCTTTCTAGTACATAAAAAATAGTCATTTTAATATATTTCTGTAAATATGAATGTAGCAAATATCTACATTCTACATCCTACGGTATGTTCATACCAGCTGCCCATTCTTTAAAAGGTTCCTTTGTCATTTTTTTTATTTAAATCTTTGTGTTCATAGACTAAGTGCAGTCAGTCATTTCAAACTGGTATTAAAAGACATCATTACATCTCATCCCAGGCACCGCAATAAGAGTGTATGAGTCAGAACGACACTCCTCACCTTCAGCAGGAGCTGGTACTTCATGATCCTCTGCACAGGTTTGATAAGCAGGTCTGTGATCTGCAGCCTGTGGCCCAAGCGCTGCTTTAGATCCTGTCAAAAGAAAGAAAACTTTTAATATGAAAGCAGGTCCCATCAACCAGAAATGCTAATGTGGCTAATCATGAATGAACGATTCATTGGTTCAGCCTTGGTTGTTACCTCAAAGTATGTGTCTATGTACTCGGAGACAATGTGCTCAGATTTGGGTTTGTTCTGGCAGTAGACGATGTACATGTGTAACCTGCGTTCCTGTAGGACGAAATACATCAATCAGGCATAATCAGCACCACAAATATCACATTTGTGGTAAAAATATAGAACACCTCATGACAGCAACAGGCCCCACCCACTGAAATGTAAAAGCCCAATGGAAATCACTCATACTTGTTTGATGAACAAGGGTGCTAGCCTATTAGGATCCTCCAGGCACTTTTCCAGTTCAGCCAAGAAGAAGCTATGGAAAAAGTAATAAACGCAATAAAAGTAAAGAACACAGAGACCAAGGTGTGCTTAAAGAAAATGTATATCTACTTTTTGACACAAACAACCTTAAAATCTAAGTATTTGAATCAATACCTGATATGGGTCTAGATTTTGTGCCAAATCAGGTTTTCAAATTTTGGGCCAAATCATGTAGGCTCACTAGGTTTTCAAATTTTGGGCCAAACCATATAGCCTCATCAGGTTTTCAAATTTTGGGCCAAATCATTTCTTAAGATTTTGGGCCAAGCTCTGTTAAGTTTTGATGGGTCTACATAGTTTGGACCCATATCAGGTACTATTTAGCGTAATTAAAATGCGCACCCAAAGGATATTAACACAGTTTGTCTCAAAATCAATATTTTATTTGGGTCTACATTTTGGACCAAACCACACAGACCAATCAGCTCTTATTCTACTGGACCAAATTGTTAAGACGTGATGAAGACCCAAACTACAGTCGTGGCCAAAAGTTTTGAGAATGACACAAATATTCATTTTTAAAAAGTCTGCTGCCTCAGTTTTTATGATGGCAATTTGCATATACGCCAGAATGTTATGAAGAGTGATCAGATGAATTGCAATTAATTTCAAAGTCCCTCTTTGCCATGAAAATGAACTTAATCCCAAAAAAACATGTCCACTGCATTTCAGCCCTTCCACAAAAGGACCAGCTGACATCATGTCAGTGATTCTCTCGTTAACACAGGTGAGAGTATTAACGAGGACAAGGCTGGAGATCACTCTGTCATGCTGATTGAGTTAGAATAACAGACTGGAAGCTTTAAAAGGAGGGTGGTGCTTGAAATTATTGTTCTTCCTCTGTTAACTATGGTTACCTGCAAGGAAACATGTGCAGCCATCATTGCTTTGCACAAAAAGGGATTCACAGGCAAGGATATTGCTGTTCTGCAAATTCTGATACTGCTATTCTGCAAAAAGTACAGGGATTGGACTGCTGAGGACTGGGGTAATGTCATTTTCTCTGATGAATCCCCTTTCCGATTGTTTGGGGCATCTGGAAAAAAGCTTGTCCGGAGCAGAAAAGGTGAGCGCTACCATCAGTCCTGTGTCATGCCAACAGTAAAGCATCCTGAGATCACTCATGTGTGGGGTTGCTTCTCAGCCAAGGGAGTGGGCTCACTCACAATTTTGCCTAAGAACACAGCCATGAATAAAGAATGGTACAAAAACATCCTCAGAGAGCAACTTCTCCCAACCATCCAAGAACAGTTTGGTGACGAACAATGCCTTTTCCAGCATGATGGGGCACCTTGCCACAAGGCAAAAGTGATAACGAAGTGGCTCGGGGAACAAAACATCGACATTTTGGGTCCATGGCCAGGAAACTCGCCAGACCTTAATCCCATTGAGAATTTGTGGTCAATCCTCAAGAGGCAAGTGGACAAACAAAAAACCCACAAACTCTGACAAACTCCAAGCATTGACTATGCAAGAATGGGCTGCCATCAGTCAGGATGTGGCCCAGAAGTTGATTGACAGCATGCCAGGGCGAATTGCAGCGGTCTTGAAAAAGAAGGGTCAACACTGCAAATATTGACTCTTTGCATAAACTTCATGTAATTGTCAATAAAAGCCATTGACACTTATGAAATGCTTGTGATTATACTTCAGTAACAGTTAGTAACATCTGACAAAAAGATCTAAAAACACTGAAGCAGCAGACTTTGTGAAAATTAATATTTGTGTCATTCTCAAAACTTTTGGCCACGGCTGTAGGTATTGATTACTACAGATAAATGTCGACCCACAAAGTATTAAGATCATTTGGCCCAAAAATGTGAGCAGGTTAGCGTTTTACAATTTTGGGCCAAAATCTATTAAGACTATCAGACATTGATTTTTGGAACAAATTATCTTGATACCTTTAAGGTCTACAATCCCAATTCCAAAAAAGTTGGGACACTGTGTAAAATGTAAATAAAAACAGAATTCAATGACTTGCAAATCTCATAAACCCATATTTTATACACAATAGAACATTGAAAACATAAATGTTTAAAATGAGGAAATCAAGTTCAAGTTCAAGTTTACTTTATTGCCATTCATCCACATACAAAGTATACAGCTGAATGAAATATCGATTCTCTCGGACCAAGGTGCTTAAAAAAGAAAGAAAGAAAGAAACGATGCAATGTGACAAAGAAAAAGCAAGAAAAAAAAAACAGAACAAAGAAAGAAACAGTGCAATGTAACAAGACAACATAAATAAGACACATGAGGCACAACAGTACTACAAGGCATTTAAGGTGCTGTGTGCACACCGAATGTAAACATATTTGCATGATTTTAGAGGAATGTAAGGAGGAATGTAACAATAGATAATATATTATGTTATGGACTAAATGTACAGGAGTAAGGGGAACAAAATAATTTCGATATAATTATATATGTATATACATATAATGATAAATATATAAAGTGATGTCTGATGGCTGTAACCAGTGGTATCTATACACAATATATGAATAACTAGTTGAATAAATAAATCGGAGCTACAGTGGTGATGATGGCTGGTATAAAGTGGCAGTGCCAGTAAAGTATCACTGAATGTCCATTGTCTGGCAATGTCCACTGTGTATGTGTGTGTGTGTGTGTGTGTGTGTGTGTGTGTGTGCTGGGGCTGTTTATGTGGTGGATGGCAGCAGGGTGTTTATGAGTCTGACAGCTTGGGGGAAAAAGCTGTTGCAGAACCTTGTAGTTCTGGTTTTGATGCTGCGAAACCTTCTGCCTGATGGCAGCAGTACAAACAGTCTATGTGAGGGGTGGGAAGGGTCCTTTATAATGGAGAAGGCTCTGCATGCACAGTGTGTCCTATACCATGAAATGTACCATTTTAAGAAAAAAATAAGGTAATTTTGAATTTGATGGCCGTAACACGTCTCAAAAAAGTTGGGACAGGGGCAACAAAAGGCTGGAAAAGTAAGTGTTACTAAAAAGAAACAGCTGGAGGAACATTTTTCAACTAATTAGGTTAATTGGCAACAGGTCAGTAACATGATTGGGTATAAAAAGCAGAAACACCTCCAGAACTCACTGTCTGTGGACACGGTTCGCCGTGCCATCCACAAATGCAGGTTAAAGCTCTATCATGCAAAGAAGAAGCCATATGTGAACATGATCCAGAAATGCTGCCGTCTTCTCTGGGCCAAAGCTCATTTAAAATGGACTGAGGCAAAGTGGAAAACTGTTCTGTGATGAATCGAAATTTGAAATTATTTTTGGAAACCATGGACGCCGCGTCCTCTAAACTAAAGAGGACTAAAGAGAAGAGGAACCATCCAGCTTTTTTATCAGCGCTCAGTTCAAGAGCCTGCATCTCTGATGGTATGGGGGTGCATTAGTGCCTATGGAATGGGCAGCTTGCACATCTGGAATGGCACCATCAATGCTGAAAGGTATATACAGGTTTTAGAGCAACACATGCTTCCGTCCAGATGACGCCTTTTTCAGGGAAGGCCTTGCATATTTCAGCAAGACAATGCTAAACCACATACTGCATCTATTACAACAGCATGGCTTCGTAGTAGGGTGTTGAACTGACCTGCCTGCAGTCCAGACCTTTCACCAATTGAAAACCTTTGGCGCGTCATGAAACGAAAAATACGACAAAGAAGACCCAGGACTGTTGAGCAGCTAGAATACTGTATCAGACACGAATGGGGCAACATTCCTCTCCCAAAACTCCAGCAACTGGTCTCCTCAGTTCCCAGACGTATATGGACTGTTGTTAAAAGAAGAGGGGATGCTACACAGTGGTAAACATGGCCCTGTCCCAAAATTTTTGAGACGTGTTGCTGCCATCAAATTCAAAATTACCTTATTTTTTTCTTAAAATGGTACCTCAGTTTAAAAATTTGATATGTTTTCTATGTTCTATTGTGAATAAAATATGGGTTTATGAGATTTGCAAATCATTGCATTGTTTTTATTTACATTTTACACAGCGTCCCAACTATTTTGGAATTAGGGTTGTACATTTTAAATATAATTATGTTAATACTATAGCCCAAATGTCAATGTAGACCCATATCAGTTACTGATTAACATAGTTAGAATGTAGAAATGGAGGAAAATGACATAATTTGGCCCACAATTAATATCTAATTAGGGTCTTCATTTTGGGCTAAATTTCATTATTACTTTGTGGGTCTACATTTTAACAGTGGCAATCAATACCCAACATAGATTTAAAGTTTTGGCCAAACCCATCATGTTTTAATATTTTGGGTCAAGTTGTTATGGGTCTACATAGTTTGGCCCAAAATAAAGACCTATATCAGATGTCGATATATATTTGGCCAAATTGTGTTAATAACCTTTGTTAATCAATAACTACACCAATCAATACCTGATGTGTCTATATTTTGGGCCAAACACCCACTGGGCCTACATTTTAGCTAAATTTCTCAACATTTTTTGGAGTCTACATTTTGAATTAAACTATGTTAATACTGTGGCCCAAAATGTAGACCCATATCAGTTTTTGATTAACATAATTAAAATGTACACCTAGAGTGTATAAACACAATTTGGCCCAAAATCAAAATCTACACCTTCACAACCGTAACCAATACCTGACATACTGTAGATCTACATTTTGGGCCAATGCATGTAGACCCATCATGGTTTAATAGTTTGGGTCAAAATTTGAACGGTCTGCATAGTTTGGCCCAAAATAAAGATGTGCTATTTCCAGTGTAGCCATGGAGACTAGGATGTGAAGTGTCCATTATTTCACCTTACACTGAGAATTTCTTACATGCACATTTAAAAATGTAAATTATACAGCTGGATGCAGAACCCACTATTGTGTGCCAGCGTGTTGGACCACCTACTCTTTGTGCCAGTCGTAGATCTGATGAATGTTTCCGAACACAATCTTGTCTTTACCCTTCATGTCATCCGGAACCCCCTCCTCCTTCATCCGGCTCATGTAGCCCTGCAAAGACACGGAGAGTCCAAGGACGTTGTTACCAGGGAGACAATGGTATGGACGTCAAACATGTGATGCCACAATCTAAGGAGGTGGCACCACCCACAGCCACCAATTCACTTCCTGTTCCAAGCCTCCACATTGCGCGTGAACATGTGAATGGCTGTGTGAGACAGTACTGTGACAGTCTAATTCTCAAACTACAAACATGTCCATGAGGCTTGAAAAGGGTGAGTCATCGGATTCACCCCTGCTTACTGTATAATTATACACATCCTGCTACACACAGCTTCCTATACTGTTCCAGTACTAACAAGCATCAGATGGCCTCTGAATCTAATTCTAGACACCACAATTCTATGGTTTGACCTCATTCTTACCTCCACCACCGCACCCAGGTCTCTAACATAGTCTCGCTCTGTCTCCACCAGCTCCAAAAGCACATAGCTGCAAAGAGATAGAGGCAAGGTTATATAAGGACATCTGAAACTTAAGCCACGCTCTTTCTGACCCAGGGAGTTCTTTTGCAGAGTCGCCTAATCAGACAGAACTATGATTTAGCTAAATTAACTAAGTTCCCTCGCTGCAGAACCAAAGAAGTCCAAGGGGTGGAGTCAGACCTGATCCAGCTCCTCCATGGGGTTGAGACAACCAAGTTTGTTTCAGGCTAAGTGTGTTTGTTGTTCCGTGTTGTAGAGCATCTCATGGGTTAGGGGGTCGGGATTAGGGGTTAGGGTTAGTCTTATAGGAGGAGTTGGATCAGGTCCAGCTCCACCCCCTGGACTTTTGATTCTGTAGCAAGGACTCTATCTCAAATGAACAGGACTTGTTAAGACTGGGATGCAGATGCTTACTGGCGTTTTTTGAGGATGCCTGTCTTGCGTTCATCCATCTCCTCCGCAGGTGAAGAAGACAGCAGGGAGTTATCTGAGGGGTTACATGAGGGACTGTTGCTGTCTATGTGCTCAACTGAGAGGGAGCTTGGCCGATCCTCCAGACTCTGAGAGACAAAAAAAGACAATAGAGAGAAAAGAGGACTACAGTGGAAGATCTGGATGAAAATGTTGAGCTTACAGGATTATAAGAAGCGCAACATACCATCTTGCTCTTGACGAGTTCCTCAATAGCGCTGACAAGTTCAGCAGCACTGGGGGTCTCTGAACTGCTGGGCCGCCCAGAAAGACGGGAAGCCTGAGGGTAGAGAGGTAACTATAAGTTTCTGCATTTGACCTATTCTAAGCCCTGCCTTATTTTTTTGCCCCGCCAAGCACTACTTAGCAATTGCTACTATCCAATATTGCCTCAATCAAGATTTCAGCATCTGGTGCACCAGCACATTCTGGGGGAGAAACACTTGATACCCTGACAGTGCAGTGGGGTTTATTCTTTCTACTTTCAAAGCCAAAATCATTCATTCATTCCTCAGTAAGTGCTTTATCTTGGTCAAGGTCGTAGTGGATCTCAAGCCTATCCCAGGGACAATTGGTGGGAATACACCATGGCTGGAATGGAGGTCTATCATCTAGGGGCAATTTAGATATGCCAACACACTGACAGGCAATTGTTTTTTGTTTTTTTTTTTTTTATTTTGGGGGGGGGGGGGGGGAACCAGAGAACCTGGAGAAAACCCAGGTATACACAGGGAGAACACTCAGAACTCGAGAGTCTGAGAGTCGGATCAAACCTGATCCCTGGGACCCTGGAGATGTGAGGTGACCATGCTACCCACTGTACCACCATGCCACCCAGGCCAAACACAAAAAAATATCAGCTTTGGATTGGATTGCAGATGGATGCCACTGAACAATGACACCATGACCAAAGTTTGTTCTGCCTGTTTGTTCTGTGCTTCTGCTGAGACAGTTGAAACCAGCCTCAAGGGGCAGCTTAACACTAGACAGAAAGCACTTTTGCTGTCTTGGATTTCTTGCTATGGGTGGCTTTGTGTCAGAGCTATGGATGGCATTGCCAGGAAATCAGTTTCTATTGTAAAATCCTAAACCCTAAAACAGATCTATTATATGTTGTGGTAGATGTTTAATCAATGCTTAATGAAGAAGCTGGCCCTAGATAGCAACAGTAACCGAGCGTGGGCAGTATTTTGGATCAGTCAGTTGGGTGCGACCATTTGGCTGCTGATTTATTAAAATCAAGTAAATATTGGCTACTGGGGGGGGGGGGGGGTGTAGACATGGCTGATATTATAATACACTATAATCATCTTTAGAAAATTTCACAAGAGCTTTTAGATCCCTGATCATAAATTTAGACCAATCAGAAAGTATGCTATTTGTTATAACCATTTCAGATTATTAACAAACCTTGGGTACTTTTTGCAGTATTTCACCATATGATGTTTACACAGCTTGGTATCATATCAGTTTGGTATACACAGCCATAATTAGTGGCCTTATGTTAATTAATTAAAAACCTTCAGAAGTTATGAAGCTTGTTATTCTGTGCAGGTTTCATATTTAATCCAATGTGAACAAATTCTCACCGTTGCAGTTCAAGGATCCTGTCCAAATAAGGTACGGGCTGTGGCTGGTCCCAGGACCTGCTAGCCAATAAGGTGCCAATTACAAGGCTTTGGGTGGGGCTTGGTTCAGAAAAGGCTTTTAGGTTTATGGAAGAGTACTTGTAGCACACATGACTTCCTGCTGCATGTGGTGGTACGTACTCTAGAATACTCCATTGAAGGGAAGAGGGCATTCTGTGTACTACACAATAGGGTTTAGTTCTGGCTGTGACCAGGTTTGACCAATCAGAACTTGGGTCAGTGGCTGATGGAGTATTCAAACAACCAACATTTGAGCAAAGAAGGATAGAATCGGAAAAGTCAAGGCATTTAAAGAAATGAAAGGACTTAAGATAGAAGGAAAAAGGTATAGAAAAAGACTGGCTTTGTTGGAAAAGGAAGCTACATGGAGAGGTACAGGAACTGGGACAAAATGGACATGGAACAAAAATTAATGTATTGCTGGGGGGTAAAACCACATTAACAAACAAGAGACAAAAAGTCAGAAGTAGTAGATGAAAAAGAGTCAAAGAAATATCAGTTTTAGCCACCATTCGAGACAAAACGTAGCAACCAATAATTTAACCACTATCCTCCATCCACAACAGACAAATCAGCCATAATTGCCTGATTTTTGCTTGGCAGCAAAAAACAGAACGTGCTTTAGCATTTATGAATTTCAAAACTATGTACAAATCCTTGTAGCATTTTGAAAATAAGGTTTTCTGGTGATATACAGTACATTCAGTATCAATGGAGCTTAACAGTACCTAAACACTACCTACAGTATTTCAGATTTCTTTATGATGGGATTGCTATATACAGTATAACATTCCTTCCCATCCTAATCAATGCTAGAGGTGGAGGGGTGGAGCTTTACCTTTTCATCCTGTGAGTCCTGATGGAGGAGGCTGTGCTGTTGGATGGCCATTGGTGGCGGCAGAGGCACAGCATCGGCGCCCTCTTCTCCCTCTTCCTCTCCGCAGCTCTGCATGCCCGAAGAGGACGATTTGGAAAGTGTGCCGCTGCTCAGGCCCTCATACCTAATCCTCTGTAGAGATTTAGGGGAGGGAAATGAGAAAATATTCTGTGCTGTTAGCCGAATGTGAATACATGCTATTTGATTATTTTCTAAAACAAAAAAATAGAAATTACAGTCCCTAACAACTAGTGCAGAACTTTAACCCCTAAGCTAACATTGCCCATGCAGTACTGTGAATGAGCAATAATGGGTTAGAAACCTGCTATTTGAATTACAGTCAGCTTTTGACCAATCAGAGTTGAGAATAATTATAATAATTATACTAATCATCTATAATACTGTAATATTAAGTGTTAAGAAAATTAAGTGCTACAAACACCTTCGGAGACGTGACGGTATGACGAGGTCATGTGTACACAAAAACAAATGCTTTGTCATTTCTTTGTCTTCGTCTCTTACCTCCTCGACAGTCTCATCCTGTGGTGTCGCTGCGTTCTCATCCGAGTCCCTCTGTGATTCGCCGCTCTTGCGGTTCTTCTTGTGCTTATGTGCGAGTTTCTTGGCGTGTCCGTCTGCTTTACCGCTGCTGAGACGCCGCACTGGGCTCGTCAGCCACTTGCGCAGGGTATTTCCTGGACGCTTGGCGCCCGGCGAGCCGTGCAGGTGCCCCGGCTGCAGGGTGGCGCTGCCTGACATTCCCCCATCATTACTAGACACGGAGAGGGTGTCTGGAAACAAGGATGAAAGGGGTGAAAATGCTGCAATATGGCTTTTAATGCTTCATTAAACCTTTTTTTTTTTTTTTAAATGAATGACATGCATGCAAGTGTACATATATACATTATACTCTATTATTAAATATGCATGATATACATGAGATAACATCCAGCATCATAAAAACGTCCAATGTTATAAAATAATTAACAAGGTGGACATAAGGAACACCGCACCACTCAAGCTTCGGATATCTTTTTAAAAGAAAACATGGAATTTAACTTCCCAAATGCTATAGTGAGTAGTGGGGAGTACATACAGTCGGAGCCCAAATTGTTATTTCTGATCGTTGCCATGCAACATAGTTACGTAATGGAGTACGTAAGCATTGTTTTGGTGCTGTGATTACATTTTTGACCACGGACATAAGTGAAAAATATGGAAAGAGAGATAATTTTGCTCACAAGTTGCGGAAAATGTAGGACAGGTCGAGAGCCTTGTTAAAAGGCTCATTCATTATTCAAGAAATTCACAAAAATACTCTGCTCTCATGGATATCAAACAATTGCAAACACAACACACTTATCAAAAATATATATATTTTTATTAAATATAGGTGTGCAACAATTATTGGCACCCCTATGAATTCATATGAGAAAAATATATTTGAAGTATATTCCCATTGATATTTTACAATTTTTTTAGTACACCTGGGTGACTAGGAACAGGAAATTGTTCAACCATGACTTCCTGTTTCACAGGGGTATAAATATGAGGTAACACGTAGGCCAAATTCCCTTAGTCATTCATAACAATGGGTAAGACCAAGGACTATAGCTGTGATGTGCGGCAAAAGGTTGTTGAGCTCCACAAAATGGGAAGTGGCTATAAGAAAATAGCACAAGCATTGAAAATGCTCATTTCCACCATCAGGGCAATAATTAAGAAGTTCCAGTCAACTGGAAATGTTATGAATCGACCTGGAATTGGACGATGAAGAGGATGGTTCGAGTGGCCAAAAAATATCCAAGGATCACAGCTGGAGAATTGCAGAAGTTAGTTGCATCTTGGGGTCAGAAAGTCTCCAAAACTACAATCCGAAGTCACCTACATCACCACAAGTTGTTTGGAAGGGTTTCAAGAAAAAAGCCTCTACTCTCATCCAAAAACAAACTCAAGCGTCTTCAGTTTGCCAGACACTACTGGAACTTCAAATGGGATCGGGTTCTATGGTCAGATGAAACCAAAATAGAGCTTTTTGGCAATAAACACCAGAGAGGTTGCCATATGGAAAAGTACCTCATGCCCACGGTTAAATATGGTGGTGGCTCTTGGGGCTGTTTTTCTGCCAGAGGACCTGGACATTTTGTTAGGATACATGGCATCATGGACTCTACCTCTAAATGAAGGTTTACTGACCACAAAATCAAGGTCCTGCCATGGCCATCCCAGTCCCCTGACTTGAAACCCATAGAAAACCTGTGGGATGAACTGAAGAGGAGAGTCCACCAGCGTGGACCTCAAAATTTGAAGGATCTGGAGAGATTCTGTATGGAGGAATGGTCTCAGATCCCTTGCCATGTATTCTCCAACCTCATCAGGAATTATAGGAGAATACTCTGTTATCTTGAGAGAGCTGTTATCTTGGCAAAGGGAGGTAGCACAAAGTATTGAATAAAAGGGTGCCAATAATTGTTGCACACCTATATTTAACAAAGATATATTTTTTTGATAAACCTGTGTTGCGTTTGCAATTGTTTGATATCCATGAGAGCAGAGTATTTTTGTGATTTTTTTGAACAAATGATCAAAAGGTTAAACAATAAAGACAATTTTTCACAGCCTTCTTTGCTCATATTTACCAAGGGGGCCAATATTAGTGGAGGGCACTGCACATGTACAGTACATATACTAGTGCGAGATTGCACGCTTGATGCCAGAGAACCAAACGCAGCACCACTATTTTTAGTCGACTGCGCCGTTTTCTATTTCTACCTCTTCTCAGAAGGGAGAAGCCTTTTTAAAAAATTTTTTTAATAAATTTTGCGCTGTGGCCTTTGAGCTGAACCAAGCTGAGCCTTATGTAAAGCTTGTGTAAGATGTTCTGCCCGGTATCGATCTCTCGGAACTCCTCTAGGCTCTTAAATAAACCTGTATTTCGGAAATTGTTAATTGGGAGATTTATTTTTGGGATGCTTGTTAATAGTCTTTACACTTGGAGCGTGAAATGTGCATGGTTTCTCAACACATATAATATGCCAGCAAAAAAGGCCCGCAGGCTGTGTGTAACAACAATCACAACAATTGCACAACAATCTCTAGAGTTGACCACTCCCAGTCCCAACCACCTGACCAGGAGTTACTACGGTTCAATGAATTAATGAAAAGGGGGAACTTATTACAGACGCAGTAACGTGGTGTGTTCAACCAAGCAATTCTTCACCAGCACCATACTCAAGATTATGATTATGAATATGATTATTATTATCATATCCCGTGTGCCCGTTGTGAACACCGCTCTGGATTTATAGCTGCATTGCGCGCTTGACAGTTAAGGTCCGTAAACAGAGACACCGATGTGACGGTACGTTTTCAGCTGTTGTGCTCTGTGATTTGAAACGTTGCTTTGACCTCTGTAACGGCGACCTCTGAACTTTCACACACACACACACACACACACACACACACACATTCAGAACATCTGCCAAAATAACACAACATAAATAATACAACTATTCAGCTCCACGACATTGTGAACTAACATCACACACTGTTATACTGAGCATCGTAACCTTGATATTGTATTTGCATACCGTGATATCTGCCTAACCTTTTATGACGGATTAAAGTATCACATTATTCCAGTGTACAGCTGAATGCTCAAATCTGATTGGTCAGAAGGTGTTCTGACAGTAGTTCCGGATGCAACGTGCTTCTTCTGATACATTATCACTTACGCAGGGACTTGTATGGCGGACGTGCCACATAAACAGATATCAAGAAATGTGTCAAATTGTTGATATGGTGATGTGTGGAGATGTTTTTTCAACATTTATGGAAGGAGTCTCCAGTGCCGGAGCTATAAAGCAGTGAACTTTACGTTTTCTGGCACGGCAAAGTCTTTTCTCATTAACATGAAGAGGAGTTTCTTGACAAGTTGTGTTTATTGCTGTGGTACAGTATAAGAGGAATAAAATGGTTCTGGATGTGCTGGCATTGGAAAATAATCAACTCTGGAGTGGTAACTAACATGTTATCGTTTTAATATAACACCATTTCACAGTATGTACAGAAGATACTTTTCTCATAATAACCAAAGCATTTAAGTTGTGTGTGTGTGTTAACACCTCCACTGGATCAAAGTATGCAAGAAAAAGGACATCATTCACTCCCAGCCAAAGGTGTTGCATATGCAATGACCTGAGAAACAAAAGCCTCTATTCATATCCGTGTTAATGAGCTCTTCCTCCATCAGTCAACTCCAAGTCAGCATGAACCGTTCCTTCAGAGTCAGGAGAAGACATGATGGCTATAGGGACAGCTATAGGTCTCATAATACTTCACATCTGAGGCAAAAAATCCCCCTTGTCCACCCGCTGGATTTTTGTGATATCACTTTATGGCTAGTGCCCTGGTGGAATAGAGATTTCTTTATGTTAGTCGGATATTGTTACATTAATACGATTGGTGTAAAGCATGAGCGCACCTGCAAAGGAGGTGTTTATGTAGGAAAAAAAAAAATCGCTAGTTGAGTGGAAATAACAGCCCTTACCCAGTATGCTGTTCTCGACACTAGCAGCTGCTGACAGCGAATGATTCCCGACGCAATGAAAATGAAAACGTATCTTGATTACAGCTGTAGAGAAGCGCTTTTCCGAAAAGAGAAACGAAACCCGCTCTTCACTTCAGCCCGACTCGATCCAAGGTAACTAGCTAATGCAATTCATTTAAAATCAACTAGCTAGCATCAGAACATAACGGGGAAACGTAGACAGATCTAAATAAAATGTCCTGCGACGTTGCTGATTGATTAATACTTTGAAAGAAGTGGTATCGATACATCCCTGATTTATCATCGGATCGCTTAATACTAATAAACTGTCTGAAGAATTTTGTGAGACAAGATGTGAGACACAAATTCGTGTTTCTTCTCCTTGGCTCATGTGCGTCGTTCTACAATATATTGCATAGAGATGTGTCGATATTTGCAAAATAGTTCTGCTCGCTCGTTCGAACATTTTAAAGTGCAGTGACGGAAGCTATGGGTGCTTGGATAGGGAAGTTTCATTATTATATACTAAGCTAAGTATATAACTATAAATATATATATAATTAGTTATAACTAAAATATACAGTAGTTCTTAAAACTACACTGGAATACTTGATGCTTACGTCCTGTTTTGCATGTATCTCCAGAAGCAGATGTTCCAATTCCACTGAAATCTACATTTCTAACCTAATCTACTTATATAACGACATTACTGCCAGAAGGAAATGAGTCTCTGTCTCATCACGTGAGGTAAAAGTCGCTCACGAGCCTCATCGTCGTCTCTTCACTCGACCGATCTCCGTTCACACTAACATCGGTGGGGAAATAACTGTTCATTGGTCGCTGTTGTGTCTTCTCTGTTTTGATGATGCTGTGACGGTGCAGGAGAACCGCAGACATTTAGACTGCTGGTATTTGATTACAAACTGAGTTGATCAGGCTTATATCCGTTTTGCTACAGCTTGTCCAACAACTTGATCAAATCACACTTAGCTAGCAAGGTTTTAGACGTCTTTAGGCAGACTTTTTTATTGCTACGTTTGTTTGTGCAATTTTTGCAGGCAGACGCCAAGACCCAAGACAAGGTTAGAAAATAGCCTAAACATAAACATTCCAGTGTTGTTTTGGCTGAAATATATTTACGTTTTCTTGAAGTACAGGTGTCAAAGTATATTACTGGCCAAAAACCTCAATTCGGCTACGGTGACATCCAATGGGTTCCACGCCAATCTATAGACGACTAGACTTTTTATCTGTTTAGTCTCATACACCTTGAGAGTTAAGCCTGATTAGTGCAGTCGGGTGTTTTGGAGGTCTGTCGATGAGAACCGAGCAGTTACGTTATGTCTGACATAACCGACTAATTGGGTGAAGGTATGCGTGTTTCCCCTTGCAGCCGTCCTTTGATGAGGACTGACCTCCTTTGAAGTCTAAAGTCTTAAAGCTCCATGTTAACATGATGCAGGGACTTGTCCTGTCTGTTCCACCTCGATTTATGAGGCAGTCAATAGTCATGACACATTCTTGTCCTGTGGGGGTGTGAAAGAAGGTCAGGTCCTGAGCAGTCTTAAGTCCTAGCGGTCTCTCAATTAATCAAAGATGTCTGTTTTATTTCCTCTGGACCTTTATAAGACACCCCTACACACCAACACAGGCTAACTGTGTGTAACTAACTGTGCAAAAGCAGGACAGCAATCCAAGATGCATCAACAGAGATGACCCAGTTACTTAATCCATGAGCCGCAAATAAACAAGCACCCGTGACGTTGATTTATTTCGCTGTTTTTATGTTGCCTTCAGATATAAAAAGCAAGCTGACAAATGCATCCCAATTACAGCCAAAAAGACTGGCTTGTCTGAGAATGCCTGCCGTACTTAGTGTGTGCTCCACAAACAGAGATGTAGAGAGCAATGCAAGGAATGTACCATAGACCCCCTGGAGGTACGTCAAGTCTAACAACATGGACAACAATAATAGGTGAGGACGGGGCCGGCTCACATGGGGCAAATGGGAAAGAGCGTATAAATAACTGTATTTGAACTCATAAATTAAGCTGAAAGAACGACTTCTGAAAGAAAACCCCAAACATTCCTGTATTATTTAGTGATCATGCAGTATGGTATCAAGAACATCATTAAACACACCAATGGTAAGAAAGATAAAGTAAGAAATAATTTGACACTAAGGTAATATTACACATAAAATGGAGTCGAGGTGCCAAATCCATGGTACGTACCCAAATCCAGGAGCCAGACCTTGCAATTTTCGGTGTGTCCACTCGTTGATTTCATATGATACATGGGACTTAAGGATAATAGTGAGCTCAGGCTGTGCGCCATGCTCGAAGGAGGTGTGGGTGCACGGCGTGTACCGAATAGTTTAACTGAAAACTGAAAATCGCCTGACACATAACGAATGGAGGAAGGAAAGAGAAATGTGAGAGCAAAGTGTAGGGTTGTGCTGAGTGGAGAGACAGAGGGAGGGAGGAAGGGAGGGATAGAGAGAGAGAGAGAGAGAGAGAGGAAGGGAGGGAGGGAGGGAGGTAGAGAGAAAGAGGTGGTTGCTGAAGAAAAAGAAGACGAGGAGGAGGGGAAAGAACAAGCAAGACACTTTCCACTCTTGATGCTCAAGTAATGAATTTCTGAATGAAATGTGCTTTCTCCAAAGCTTAATATTAAAAATCTCTTTATTATGATCTTCACCAAACCATTCAGCCCTTGTGTTCTCTGGGCATGGTGGAGTCATCCTGGAAGAGACTACTGCCATCAGGATATAAAGGTTTCATCATAAGATAAAGGTGAACCAGAAGAACTTTTAATTGATTTCCAGTGACGCGTCCCATGCCAGCATTTTTTCTTTTATCTTGTCACCTGTCTTCTAAAACATGCCCCAAAACTTACATTTCGTATCTAACTATAATATCCCAGATCCAGTAGGCTTGGATTAGCTGGATCGGTTGTGCAGACTGGTTGGAAATAAACTCCTCAGGAAGGTTCAGCTTCAACCAGATAACCATTTTAGGCTAGCAGAAGGTTTTCTGGGCATTATGGTCCAAGGAACATTTGTTTCAATGAATGTTCCATCTGCCAATTTGGAGTCAATTTGGAGAACCGTAAATGCTATGACGTGAGGGGCATCTCTGGGAATGTTCATGGGCACGTTATGTGAACAACATACATTTTTAAAGCAAACCATTATTACAGCAATTTATTTAGAATACTACAGGAATGTTACGGTCTAACCTTTTTCAAACCAGTTGAATACTTATTGAGTGTTCTAATAAGGTTCTTTCTTAGCCAGGTGGCAGGTTGCTGATCACTAGGCTAGAGTAAGACTCGCAGATTTGGGTAATATCAGGTCACAGCAGTATTTCACCTACACAGACAAGTGCCTCTCTGAGGAGTGATGGACGATTAGTGCAGGAATATAGTAATGTCATAGTGAGGAGCACAAAGGTCCCCCTGTTGAAGGGTGTGTTTGGCTGGTTCCAGTGCCTGGGCTGTGGCCAGTAGGGCTTCTTCCTGTTGCTCAGTGAACACACACAAGGCTCCTTTGCCACTCCTTCCAGCACCAATCAACATTCAGGGAAGGATTCGTCTTTGGTTCCACAGAGTGACTAGCATGAAACATACGCTGCTACACCCCAGTTGTCAAAAAAATCAATACGATGTTCCAGATCTATGGACTGTCTCTTTTTACACATTCTATAAATACTAACTGTCCCTTGCTAAGAGAGCCCAATCTGTGACCTTTCTCACGACTGTGGTCAAACGATATACAGTCTTTCGATGACGGAATGAGAACCTGAACCGGGCAACCCTAGTTCTCTGATTCTGTAGCTGTAGGCAGAATGTAGATAAAATTACACTCTGAAATGCTTTGTATACTTTCAGGGTTGTAAGGTGGTTGTTAGTTACGCAGGCAAGCCATGGAGGGTTTGCAAGGCCAACAAACACTTGAGATTCCACAAGTTCTTCATTGCATTTAACAGCTGTGATGTTTGTGAATGAGAAATGTCCGAGTATGAAAAACTAACCAGCTGACCAGCATTCAATCTTCAATTCCTCTAGTCCGCATAAGATCAAAACCCTTTAAGGCTCCGCTGATTATGCGGTTTTACTGTTTAAAATCCTTCACTACTGAATCCATTTGTCTACTCTCTGTCTACAAAGTTGGACTTTGTGACATTTCTGACAAAAAAAAACACAATAACCCCCCCACCTCCCACTCCAATAATGGCCAATTTCTATAAAAGACTGCGCAATTACTTGTGTTCTCCATGTCAGATTTTACGATGAAGATCCTCTAATGATAGACCTGTGATTATTGGAAATTAGCTTGATCTGGACTTGTATAGAAAGCAGGCTCACACAAACAAAGTTTAAAATTTTTTGTTTATGTTTGGACCATTGCAGCTACCTTATATGCATTCCATGTATTGGTGGCTTATAGACAAGCATTGTAGCATTTTAATTCCATTTTAAACTTTTAAATTATTATTATTTTTTTTTTATATCAACTCATAATTACTTAAAATCAAATTTAAAAAAACAGAACACTGACTGTCTTTGGTTACCATGGCACTAAATCAGCTGTAATTTAATGTAATTTGTAAACTTATTCCTATTTTTGTTTATACAGTTTATCTAAAAAGATACCGCTCAGTGACAGAGGAATGATGGGAAAGGAAGCAACCTGGCTGACAAAGAACATATATCTAAGCATTTTAAACTGACATGTGTGCTATCTCTTTAAAATATGGAACACAAAATGAGTCCTAAAATCAGAACTTAGGGGGTGGCATAGTTGCTTCCCAAGGACTACTATGATCCTGTCTTTATATTATTCCATTATCTCTTAAAATAAACATACCATTAAAAAATATTCACTAATTGACAATCTATTGAGAACCACATAATACTTCACAGGATGCCCAGATAATAAATTGGGGAAAAAAGGATTCGTAATTCTCTAAAATGCTCTGCTAGAAAATCACTATAAACGGGAAACAAGCTCTTAGTCAGACCTTGATTCTTTTCAACACTGTGTTCCACAATGAACAGGAAACCTCACTCGCAATAGCTTCATCACAATGACAGTCCAGTCATCCCTTTTGAGCTGACCCCAGATGCCTACGCTTGGTAACCGTGTCAATTAATGCACCTGACTTCCTCTTTGTTAGAAAAGTCTGAGCAAGCAGAGTGCTTTACACGATTTACTGACTCACCGACACGACAGTACACTGCTCTAATCGTACTGGGACATGTGGTCAGAAATGCTTAGAAAGCATGAATGTGCTAAGACAGTATATATACATATAATTTGCCATTCTCTCTTTTGACCTTCTGGATTGTTGGAAATACCCTGGAGCCATTTGATGGATGCCAAAGGTTGCCATATGACACAATGTCTTCAGAGTGTACTGCACTGGGAAGCATTCAGTGGTGAATAATGACTAGAGATGTTACGTTTTGAAAAGTTCACAGTATGATAGCCTAGCCTAAAAATATCATGGATTCCCGGTATCATGTGCATCAGTGACGGTTGCTCTAATTACATTATATTACCAGACCTGCAAACCCATTTTGCATAGGAGTTTTTTTTTCCCACCAAAAAAATGGGAGATAAGCCAATCAGCATGTGAATCTGGAATGATTGACAGTTTTTTGGAACTCTCTGATATTAATTGACACTGCCTGGAAGCCCTGCCCCCTGCCGCATCTCACGTGCTTTAAAGTAGACTCTTGCTTTCTGTCAAGGCAAATGGAGCATGTTTGGAGTTCATTAATGAACTCGGACGTGTTCAAACATTTTAAGCAGCAGTAAAACAATACTGTTGTGTCCTTTTCACAACTGCCACTGCCGTCAAGCAGTTCCCGACTGCACAGCCAAGAATACTGTTACAAAACCCAACCCAACCTAAACCTCCAACCCCCCAACCCCACCCCAAGCAAGCAGGGGAAAAAATAAACATCATACAAGCCTAGTTGGGAAGCCTAGTCTTACGAAGACTTGAAAAGTCTGTTCATTTAAGATATATAGTACAACAAACTACCCGCAGCTTCTTTGAGCATGTTTACCATTGTATCGACTATCCAACGAGTACAACTGCAAGTCATAGATGACTGAAATACACCAAAACACTCAAAATTCACTGATCCTGCTTTTGAACCTACAGTGAATGTAGAGAATTATTAGGCTACTAAAGGCTGGCAGTCTGAGTCATCGCTGAAACAGCTGGAATCCTCCTACACCAGTAAGGACCTGTCTGTGTGGAAAGCCCCTCAGGCTAGGGAATGATGAAATACTTTCTCAAGACTGGACATTACAGATGCCATTATGGGGTCAAAGGAGTGGAACATCAAACACCACAAAGCTGAGTCAAGAAATTCATCTCACTCCAGCTTTGACTAAAATGCCAGTAAAGCAGGAGGTGTCCGATCTTGTCTGCAAAGGGCCAGTGTGGCTGCAGGTTTTCATTCCAACCAAGTAGAAGAGACACCTAAAAGTTAATCAAACACCAAGATCACCTGATTTAACAGGTGGAATCAGGTGTGGCACCAACACTTTGAGGATAAGATCGGACAACCAGCTTTAGAACCTGAAGCCCATCTTTCAGAAACATGCTCCCTAAAGATATACAACAAAAACCTATGCATAACCCTCAATCAATCCCAGTAACTAAACAGAACACTTTGGTGAAAATCCATCCATCTTACCTTTATGGTTGAAGATCCCCTCCATCTCCATGCTGCTGCGGGAGTGGGCAATGCACAGCATGGCGCTGGGCACCAAGCCTTCCTGGGCGGGCGAGCGGTCGGTGGTGCGCACCAGGCACCAATCGGGTTTGTCCTGAGACCTCTCCAACACCTCCACGGTCTGACCTCGCCTCACGCTCAGCTCTGACCCGTTGCTGGCCATGAAGTCGTGGATGACCACCGTCAACTCGCAGCCACCAGACAGCTGTGGAAGACAGCGAGATGCATCCACTGAGAACTTACAGCAGAAAAGTGTTGCAGAACGGTTATCCCGGTTCAATCCTGATCTCGGGTTACTGTCTGTGTGGAGTTTTGCATGTTCTCCTTGTGGTTGCGTGGGTTTCCTGCAGGTTCTCCGGTTTCCTCGGTGCACTGGCTACTCTGAACTACCCCTAGGTGTGATTGAGTGTGTGCATAGTGTCCTGTGATGGATTGGCGTCCCATCCACATTGTATTACCGCCTTGCACCCAGTGTTCCCGGCAGAGGCTCTGGATCCACCAGGGACCAGCAGTTAATGAAAATGAATAAATGACTGATGAATCATATATTAAGATTTGGAAAATATCTTGGCTGCCTTCTACAACTTGTTAGCAAAATTAGGCATGTAGATTAGATAAAACTAAAGAAGCAAACATCGGACATCATACATATCTTGGCTGATGGACTACAGTTTTGATATGCAGGAAACTTGGGTAAATGTGATTTTTGATGGATTGTCCATTGAAGGTCTTTCAAAATCATGAAATGGATACCATGTCCAACCATGGAGTATACAGCTTACGTTAAAAGGAGTTGATTGAATTGTTCATTATTTCCTTTTTTAAAATAAACATCACATTCCAAAAGCCATATTACACATTATAGCATCCTGCAACTGTAAAATCATTCAGTATGGAACCATTTGAGCAATTTAGCCATTTTCATTCAACATGGACTGTACACGTACAATAAACAATTGTAACGTGATGATCATCAAATTAAATTATTTAAAAATAAATAAATAAAAAACTGGAGTCAGTGAATCAATTCAATTCAAATCAGTTGATCACATAAAAGATTCAATATTTGAGTCAATCACATACCCACTGGTAATGTGGCATAGCCAGCGAGCAGAGGAGGTGTGCCACAGACGCTGAGCTTTTACACTCCATATCTTCAGCTTCTGGGATCCACATCAAATATCAAAAAAAGCTGTAATATCTACCATCAAAAGCCTTACGCACTGTGATGGAAAGCTAAAAGCAAAGGAACACAGCGTTCCTCTCCATCATCTGCTCTCGCTGCCTGGTCCTTCAACATGTTGTTGGAGGCTGATGACACGTCTCAGTGTCGCCGCGGCGACAGCATCACACGCTTTCCGAGACGGTGGAGCCATTTAAAGGAGCGGGAGGCTAATTAAAACTGTGCATCTGTGACGCGCATGGCTGGCCCTGACCTTTTCACCTCGCCGCATATGGTGTTGACCAGCGCAGCACTGATATAGAGCGTCTGTGTGGGATTGCTAATTAAATCCCGTTTATAGCTGTACGGATTCATGATGACATACAAAAGTCAAAAAAAATAAATAAATAAATAAATAAATAAATAAATAAATAAATAAATAAATAAATAAATATATATATATATATATATATATATATATATATATATATATATATATATATATATATATATATATATATATATATATAAAGAAATAGACAAAAATGGAAGGCAATGGCACAAAGAGTCACACAGACAGGCTATCACTTTAGAGATGATAATAATAAGCACTCGTGTGTGTGTGTGTCTTGCATGTAAAGTGGAAACAGAGCTCCCTCACTACCAAGACCTTGTGCTCTTGTTACATGTTTTGTACATGATCAATTCAGACATTTGTAATGAGTCATTTAAGCTTGTCATTCTTTTTGTTCAGTTTTGTTCATTTGTGTGTTTGGGTGAGTGTGAGTCAGTGAATCCTGTCATTTACAAATGAGCTTCAGTGTTTGAGTCACTGAATCATTTTGTTCACGAACAAGATTCGGTGTTTGAGTCAGTGAATGCTCCAATATTCAATTTGTCAGTGAACACTTTGAGAGTCCTGTTTGACTCAGTGATTCAGTCAGTGAATCCTTTCAAATCTTTAAGCTGAATAAACTCGGATAAGTTTCGGAGACCTTGTATATATGTGTGTGTAGATATTTAACTATACATTGACCTAGCCTGAATGTGTGTATGGGTGTGTGTGCGTAAGAAAGAACCTTCACATATTGTATATAGATATGGAAGTGTGTGTGTTAGATTTGCAGTAGCCAGCAAATCTACCTAGTGCAGGTCTGTGTGTGTGTGTGTGTGTGTGTGTGTGTGTGTGTGCAGAGTGGAAGGCTTGCGATGCCGATCGGGTGACAAAAACAAGTCTGTGGGAGAGGCGAGCTGAGCCAGAGAGTGGGTGGAAGAACGTCTGTGCTGTGAGGAGAAACTCCAGCTATGGCAACAACTCTGTCTCCAGGTGCTTCGCTCGCTAGCTGACTGCAGCTTGTTATATTATAGACACATGCAGACATCCACAGCAAAAACGGAGATCAGAACTAATTCGCCTTTTAGCCCAAAACATCTAGACACAGTCTAGAATGTGTGTATGCTTTCATTTATTCACACTGTAGAAGATGTTATTGATGTAGTAGCTGTGTTTAAATGTGAGGTGACTGTGAGCTGTGCTAGCATGAGTGCTATATGACAGTTTGGCCCTGTGCTGTAATGTATTTTGCTCAGCTTCATCATGCGGACAGGGATTATTCACATGAAAAAGAAAGTATATATGAAATGCGATTGCTAAAACCACTTCCCTCCTTCACCAAGAAGATGTATATGAGGACAGATTCCTCATATTGACTTTCAAATGTAAGAGCAATGACATAAACAGATCAAAATGATTAAGTGAAAAGTGTTATTTTCACTTGCGCGCAGCATGGAAGCTCGTGCCCATCAACAAAGCCCTATTTTCACTTTCTTTCTATTTCTTTCTATTCATTTTATTTTCCTGTGACAATAAATCCATGACGGCGACATCAATGTGTTTCATTTTGGCCGGTGTGTGTCCTCACACTCACCTTGTCACTGTCCAGGGTGTTCTGGGAGGTGCGGGATGCGATGGAGATCGTGTCTGGCTGGCTGCTCACATCGCCCTGACTGTCCAGCTCCTCCCCTTCTCTGTGATTGGTTAAGATAGCCGTCGGTCAGGAAAATGAAAACATTCACCTTGAAGAGATCTGTCTGTCTCTCTGTCTGTCTGTCTGTCTGCCTCTCTGACCCTTTGTCTGTCTGTCTATCTATCAATCTATCAATCTGCTTGTCAGGCTGTCTTGCCTGTCTGATAATCTATCCATCTGTCTGTCCACCTATGTGTCTGTCAATATACATCTGTCTATCTAGCCATCTGTCTGCCTGCCCCTTTTTCTATCTGTCTGTCTGTCTGTCAATCTATACGTCTTTCTGTCTATTTATCTATCCATCTGTCACGCTGTTTGTGCAACTGTCTGTCTATCACGCTGTCTCTCTCTCTCTCTCAGTCTGTCTGTCTCATTATTTATCAATCTGTCTGTCTGTCTGGGCCTGCGGCAAGACAGTTACGGTGTTGTACCTTCTTCCCTTCAGTTTTGCTCCCGTGGTGGTTTTGGGGATGTGGATGGGTTCTTTCAGAGCCCCCCGCAGGTGAATGGTACGTTCCTGAATCACCTCGCGCACATGTTTGATCCACTCCTGCTTATTCTCAATACTGGAGGCCTGTGAGCACAAATTGCATACACACACACACACACACACCCTTAATTTACTATGTAGACTTGAGTGGTTACATAGGCACATAGGATATGTCCATTATAGAGTGTGTTTATGTGCGTGCGTGCGTGTGTGTGCACATGTTTGCATTTGAATATGACTCATCAGTCTTAACAGGCTCTGTAGCCCACGCAGCCACGCTCCTGAGTTATATAAGCGTAAACATGATGTACAGATAACTTCTGAAAGTTTTTCAGTACTCTAGACGTCAAAAAGCAGATGGTTTCAGCGTTAGTGTATCAGCCTTAAAGCCACCTCCCACCTTCAAGACGATCTTGTTGTCTGAGGTAGGCGTGTGTCCGACCCAGAGTGCAAATTTACACGGATCTCCTTCCACGTGCTCCGTCACTCCCAATTCTGAGGTCTAAAGAGAAAGAGAGAGAGAGAAAGAGAGAGAGAGAGAGGTAAATTTTCATCCAAATGGCTCATTCTGGTTACATTTTCTTCAGGACTGTTACTATGAATTCTACGTGAATTCTATTCTCTCAAACAGTACAGTTTGGTGAAGGGTCATTCCATCTCAAGTGGTCCAATAATTGCAAAGTTTGTTGCTTGACCATTTTTAAATTTTTGTTTGTTTTGTTTATACAGCTATTTACAGAAACCTCAATATCTCGGCTCAGGATGGTCCTAGCTCCTTGGAAGAAAAATTGATCTCTAGAGCACATTACACTGTAAATGTGTATATATTTGCAATTTTTAAAAATTTTCATCACTTTCAGGTTGAATATCTCTGGTGAGAGACCAGATACGAACCTGAAATTTTCACAGAACTAAGTCCTCTATAGTAGCATTCTTCTGTAAAAAATATGAGCTTAATGTTGGAGGTAAACTCTGCAGGACACTATCACGTTGGTACAGGTGTACAGTGTGTATGCGTGAACAGATTTTTATCCAAATATGGAATTACAGTGTTCAGTTGGGTGTTTTACGAACGAACAGTGTCATAAACAGAGCTGTGGTGATGTGGTGAGCAGTAAGTGGCTACAGTGCAGAAGCTGAAATATATAGAAGTTATGAATAAATTAGTGCAACACGTGTGCAAAATAATAAATCTGTGTATCATATTACTTCATTTAAAGATGTACCAATTCTTTAAATGCACTCGTGGTGGCTCAAATGAAGTCAATAATGCTTGAAATGAGAGCGTGCAGCATGGAAGCTCATGCCCATCGACAAAGCCCTTTTATTTCAATTTTGTTTATCTTTAAAAGTAAAAAAAAAAAAAAAAAATGCAGGACTAGTAAAAATATATTTGGCCTGCTTTCTTTACTGTCTGACTCACTGTTTTTGGCATTTAGATTTTCTTTAAAATTCACACACATTAATGTACACGTAACCCGAGGAATGGGAGGCCGTACCAGTAGCTTACTCTTGTAGAGGTACTTGCTCCTGCCGTTGGAGTCTTTGACGTCTTTGCTGAAGATGAGGGACATCTCGAACAGGAAGAGGTGGCGATCTCGGCCCTTGCGGAACAGCGTCTTCGGGTCCCACACCTGGAAAGATTCCTGCAGGATGAGCTCGCCCTGAGACTCGAGATTCTCATCGAAACCTGCAGTGAGAGAGGGAGAGAGAGAGAGAGAGAGAGAGAAGAAATAGTGAGAAAGAGGGGTAGAGAGAGTGATTGAGAAATGGACAGAGAAATGAAAGAGAGATGAAGTGAAAGAGAAAGAAAGATAGAGAGAGATGGAGAGATAGAGAGACGGACAGAGGGAAAGAGAGATGGATAGAGAAGGAGAAGATGGAGAGAGAGAAACGGAGATGGAGAGATGGAAAGATGAACAAGGAGAAAGACGGAGTGTTAGAAAGAGAGATGGAGAGAAGGAGAGATGGATAGAGAGAGATACATAATGAGGGGAAGAAATGAGGAAATGAGAAAAATGGAGAGAGGGAAAGAGACGGAGAGAGAGAAATACGGAGAAATGTAAACAGACGGAGAGAGAAATGGAGAGGGGAAAAGACAGAAAGACAGATGGAGAGAAGGAAAGAGAGATGGAAAGAGAAAAGAAGTGATGGAGAGAGAAAGAAAGAAGGAGAAAGATAAAGGCAGAATAACAAAAAAAGAGATACAGAGAGATAGAGAGATGTGGCGACAAAGAGTCTCTGTTAACAACTTTTTGTGTATTGTGAAAGTGTGTGTGTGTGTGTGTGTGTGTGTGTGTGTGTGTGTGTTTCACTGACCTTCTAACATGCTGAGGTGCATGGCATCGTTGGCTCTCTTGGGCACGCTGAGCATGACCTCCAGGCCATCCTTGATCTCACCTTTGCCCTCCTCACAACAGGTCAGAAGCTCCTATACACACACACACACACACACACACAATTAAACAGTGCTGTAGTATAATCCTAATAAACAATAAGACTCATACTGATGAGATTCTAATTAGTGTTTTGTAGACCAGTTGGAAGTGTGTTGTTTTATCTTGGACACACACACACACACACACACAGCTTGGTGGCACTGTCTGGCCCACCCACCTTGAGGAGCAGCTGGTACTTGGTGATTCTCTGCACAGGTTTAATGAGATAGGAGGAGATGGAGTTTGCCAGCCTGTGTCTCTGCTGGATCTCCTATACCCACACGCACACGCACACGCACACACACACACACACACACACACACACACACACACACTCATGTCAGAAAGAAATACAGCCAAACTGAAACGAACAATGTCCCTGTCCAAAAATAGCCAAGAGATGAACAGCATGGAGGCGGAGCCAGCGGGTCAGACGGGGCGTCGGTGCTGGGATGATTGACAGGTGAGGGTTCTTGCAGGTCTCGATTGTATTCTCCTCCAGATGGAGATAGCTTTCTGAGTCAAGCGCCGCCGTCTTAAAGGGGAAATCTGACTGACGCACTCGTGGTTTTGGAGACCATGAGTGTCTCACACACACACACACACACACACACACACACACACACACAACACTAGTCCTAATTTATATGCCACAAATACCCTTAAAATATACTTCAAACATGAAGGAAACTATTGAAGAAAAAATACCTTGCTGTGACCTTGATCAAATCTAATCTGTTCACCTGCTGGTTACCATATTAATCCTTCATTCTGTCAACCACTCGTTCTTGAGGTCCTCCGCTAACGGGAATCTCGGAGTGATGGACGAACAGATAAACGGACGACCTGAAAACATAATGACTCCACCACTCAGTGGCAGAGACACTAAAAAGATTACTGTTTTGTTGGCGGAACCATTGCTATAAATGCAAAATTGTTTGCTGGCGACATTTTGTCCCAAGGGTGCGCAAACTTTTGCACTTGTACGCGGATAAAGAAAAAAAATGGACAACGTTTGTGGTGGGAGCACGAGTGCCAGTCCGACGTCAATTTTAGAACACGACGAAAAAAGGAGCTCGGCCCTCCATGCTTGTTTCGCTACGATCGTCTCCTAGCAACCCGAACCCATGTGTGTTCACTACAATTCAGCAGGCTGGGTCATCCGTGATCCCTAATTAGTTCTCGGAATTTTCCAATCACCATAGATATGTGATGATTTTTTTCGTTATATGGCTTGCAGAAGTCATGTAGTGTAGCCAAGATGTAAAATTTTTTTTAAAAACAGCTACGTTACACTTACGTCAAAGTAGGAGCTGGCATGATCCAAGATGAGCTGAGTGGAGTCCGGCTTGTTCTTACAGTAGTTCACGTACATTTGGAACTTGTCCGCCTGTAGGAGACAACAACGCAAGGTTACAAACAAAACTGCCAAATTCAATTCTGATTGGTCGGAAGGTATTGATTAATTTTCTATAACAGCAGCTTAGAAAGTAGTTCCGGCTGCAAGGCAAATCACAGGTTTACCTCCCTAATATTGTGTAGGCCCCCCTTGCACCGCCAAAACAGACCTCTGAAGGTGTGCTGTGGTATCTGTCACCAAGACGTTAGTAGCAGATCCTTTAAGTCCTGTAAGTTGCAAGGTGGGGCCTCAATGGATCGGACTTGTTTGTCCAGCACATCCCACAGATGCTTGATGGGATTGAGATCCGGGGAATCTGGCAGCCAAGTCAACACCTTGAACTCTTTGTCATGTTCCTCAGTGTGGCAGGGCGCATTGTCCTGCTGAAAGAGGCCACTGCCATCAGTGAACACTGTTGCCATGAAGAGGTGGACTTGGTCTGCAGCAATGTTTAGGTAGGTGGTGCGTGTCAAAGTAACATCCACATGAATGGCAGGACCCAAGGTTTCCCAGAAGAGCATCACACCGCCTCCACCGGCTTGCCTTCTTCCCATAGTGCATCCTGGTGCCATCTCTTCCCCAGGTAAGTGACACATACGCGCAGCCGGCCATCCACATGATGTAAAAGAAAACGTGATTCATCAGACCAGGCCACCTTCTTCCATTGTTCCACGGTCCAGTTCTGATGCTCACATGCCCATTGTAGGCGTGCCCACTTTTGGTAGGTACTAACCACTGCATATCGGGAACAACCCACAAGACCTGCCGTTTTGGAGATGCTCTGACTGAGTCGTCTAGCCATCACAATTTGGCCCTTGTCAAAGTCGCTCAGATCCTTACTCTTGCCTTCCATTTTTCCTGCTTCCAACACATCAACTTCAAGAACTGACTGTTCACTTGCTGCCTAATATATCCCACCCCTTGACAGGTGCCACTGTAACGAGATAATCAATGTTATTCACACCACCTCTCAGTGGCTTAATGTTATGGCTGACCGGTGTATATTAATGCACTTGTTCGAGTACGTTATCATTTGTATTACAACTTACACTGGGATTTGTTTGACGCTCTATATAAACGGATTTAAAAAAAGGAAAAAACAGAGTAATTGTTGATATGATGACGTTTTCTGTCTGCTTTGCAACAATCCGTGTTAACTCTGTAAATTTTCCAATACCGTAAAGGCTTTGTGGTTTCTCTGTAACTTCCATCATTTTCTATACCGCTTATCCTTGCTCGGTTGCGGGGAACCTGGAGCCTATCCCAGGGAGCATGGGGCACAGGCGGGGGACACCCTGGACCGGGTGCCAGTCCATCGCAGGACACAAATCACACACACATTCATACACCTTCTCACACACTACGGACACTTTTCAACATGCCAATCAGCCTACAATGCACGTCTTTGGACTGGGGGAGGAAACCACAGTACCCGGAGGAATGTGGTATAAGATGATGTGCTGTTAGGAAAATAATCAACTTATGGGTGGTAACCCCATCTTGTCATTGCTTATTTTCTTATTACAGCCTGCCCCCAAGTGCAGTGCAGAAATCCATGGAACAAACTGGACTCACACCAATCAGTCCCCCAAGGTCTGTCCAAACTCTCCCACCAAACACTCACCCATGTGACGAAGCAGTGGCCGACATCTTCAGGCAGCTGCTCATATTTCTCCAGCTCTTTCAGGAAAATGCTGGAACAGAACAATCAAAAAGAAGGGGTTAAAACTTTTTTTAAACCAAGGGTAGCACTTCAGGCGTTTAAGGACACTTACTTTTGGTGGAACTCATAGAGGTCCTGCATGTTGCCGAAGATGATGTGCTCTTTGTTTACGATCCCTGGTGGAATCTCCTCCACACCGCTGGTCATCTCCCAAAAATACGTCTGCAACAGCGCACCAAAATGTTTCTGCTATGTTTGTACATTCATAACAAATTTCTTCTTCACTCTATTTTCATACAACACTTTCCTTTTTTCTCAAGAGAGTCAAGTAAAAAGGGAGGAGAACTGTCTTCCTAGTGGACAACATGGCTCTATGAGAATGCTGTTTTGCTAGTGCTATTAACAACAGGCTGAAATGTGCTAGTCTCCATGCTAACAGATGCGGTTCGGTGGGTCATTTTGCCTAGACAGACGTCTAACAAGGTGGATTATACTAGGTCTACACTAGCTGTCATGGACATCAATACCTTTAGGTTAGAAAATGTTAGAAATCAGTTCTTCAGCTAAGTATGCTAGTCATTTTGCTAGCCAAATTGAGTCTGATCCCTGCTGAAAAACAAACAAAAAATAGAAACCATCACAGAAATTCTAATGGTTTCCACTACAAATACCATTACAATGCATCAACTAACCATTAAAACCATTACTGGTCCACTAGATATAACATACCACCAATAGAAGGCAAAAAATTACCAGTTGGACCATTACAGTTTCCATTAAAACCAATACAATTCCCATTATAACCATTAAAACCAGGAATGCTGTTTCATATAACAGGATAGAGTGTATTAGCGCCATGAAAAAAACAAGGTAGGTGTATCGTTGTCCTTTTCCTGGCATGCTAGAATTATACTAGTATGTTTCCTAATATGATGACATATACCCATTCTTTTACAAGACCAAGGGATCTAATAGTTCTATGGACAACAACCCTGCTGAAAAAAACCCCAATAGAAACCATCACAGAAATTCGAATGGTTTCCACTACAAATACCTTTACAAACCATCAGCTAACCATTAAAACCATGACCATTATTGGTCCTTAATGGTATCCACTAGACATAACATAGCACCAATAGAAGGCAAAAAATTACCAGCAGAGACCCAGAGGGACTATTCAGGTTCCATTAAAACCAATACAATTCCCACTGTAACCATTAAAACCATTACAAATTCTATGAGAGTTTCTATTGCTTGCTACATTGCAGCTAAGTATGCTAGTCCTTTTGCTAGGATAATTAATCTGATAGTCTAACAGCTAACTTTTTTTTTTTAAGCAGATGTACTACAGTCCTTTTCCTGGCATACTAGAATACGGTAGTCTTTTTGCTAACAGGGTGGAGTTAGTATTTCAGTGAAGTATGATCAGAACCGATAGATCAGATAGTTCTCTGGACAACAAACTAGACTATGCTCGTTCCTTTGGCTAAGAGGGCAAATTACACTAAGCGGCTGGACTAAGCTAGCATTTGCTAGCATGCGGCTAAGTAGGCACACTGAGTCTGAGGATCTTTCAGGTAACCGGGTGGAGTGTACTATGCCAGTCTTTTTACTAACGGATGGAGTACGCTAAAATTTTTTCCTCATCCGTTTTGATAGACTAGATAACTGGGTAGACTATGCTGGTACTTTTGCTAAGAGGGCAAAATGCTAAGAAGCTGGAGTAAGCTAGCTTATTTGCTAGCCTCCAATTAAGTATGCTAGTCCTTTTGCTAGGCTAGTTGAGTCTGAAAGTCTTTCAGATAACAGAGTGGACAGTACTAGCTTCTTTAAAAACAAAGACTATGCTAGTTCTTTGCTAGCAAGGTGGAGTATGCTAGAATTTTTTTTTTTAAAAACATAACAGGGTTGACTATGCTAAGAGGGAAGATTACGCTAGTTCTAGTGCTACTTCTGTTCATTGGATAACAGCATCCTGCAAGTTGGAGTGTACCAGTTCCTTAGACAACAGGGTAGATTACTGTGACAGGGTTGAGGATGTATGTCTATTTGCTAGATAACTGGAGCATGCTAGTGTCTTTAAAAACAGATACTACAGTCCTTTTGCTGAGAACGTAGCCGTACTCACGTCCATGCACTCGCGCAGGTCTCTCACGTAGGCCTTCTCTGTCTGAATCAGCTCGGCCATTATGAACCTACGCAGGAGACACAAACGCACAACAGGCACAGCAGATTTGTGAGACAGTTGTGCGAGTCTTTTTTGAAAACACAGTACTATACCTCTGGGAACGGCTCTGTACTTTATAAGAGCTGAGCTGCCGTGGTTTAGGTTTGACGAGAAATGAAAATTATATGTATCCACGTCCGGGTGCACGTTTCAGCGGATATGGTAGTGTGTCTATTTCAGGACTCTTTGGGTTCTTGGTGTGTGTGTGTGTGTGTGTGTGTGTGTGTGTTAAAGCAGACGTACTCTTTTCGTCGTGCCGACCTGCGCTTCTCCTCATTGAGCTCATGATTGGCGTCTCGGAGCTTGACCTCAGCTCCAGGCGCGCTCGCCGAAATGATGTCCAGCTGCAAGTCTCTGCTCTGAAGACACACACCATATGTTTTTTTTTTTTTATGCATATAAAATAAAATGAAATCATTTGAATGCTTCATTTACTACAGCAGGCGTAAACACACAATCTACATACACTATTTCTTTTTCACAAATGACATCATTAACATTGAAAATGCACATCTTTCCAGACACACACAGACACACACATACACACACACACACGTGTCCTAATCACCTTGTTGGAATCAGAGGATATTCCCAGCGCTTTTTCCAGACAGCAGCGGTATTTGTCCATACGGAGCGAGAAGTCACGGTAGCGCTTGTCCACTGATACCACCCATTTCTTGATCTCGCCCGCATGGGAGTGGCCCTTTTCACAAAAGCCGTCTGCCAGCTGGATCAACAGCTTCACCCGCTCTTTGGTTTGCTGGAGTGAGGAAGAGAATGAACGCGAGAGACACGTACTGATTTCTCCGCACTAGCGAACTCTACAGCTTAGCCTGCTTTCCACCGACCACACCTCAAACAAAATCTCGTTAGTTATTTAAATGTTCATCGTTGCTTGGGTGTTTGTTCATGTCATGAGCTTGTGTTTACCGCTGTCATGTGCATTCGTTCTGGTTTCAGCCCTGGCTCCGCCCCAGTCTCATCGCTGGTTTACTACCCTAATGTGTTCACCTGTTCTGTGTTTCACTTTGATTTGTTTGTCTATTTCTACCCCTCTGTCCCCTTGTCTCATTGCGAAATCTTTCGTTTTCCACCACCCTTCTCGTTTTTTTTCCTTTATGGATCTTCTTGTTTTGATGCTGCCCTCCTGTGGATTTATTTCCCAAAACAAATATCATTCCTCATTTATTCACTCGTACTCTTATGTAGTATTCTGCAGTGTGGTGTTGCATACCTAAGCCTCATCAATATGGCAGAATTCCTGATTTTCGTGAATGAAACTAGCGTGTTATCAGACTTGTTATATCTGTCTGTTGCTTTATAGCTAAATGCATCCATGTGTAAGCGTCGAGTGGGAGAAAGAAGCGTAGAAATTGTATTACTATGCGTCTTTTCAAGAAATACTGCTCAGGTATGAGCAGGTTAGGCTGATACAGATTCATTCTGCATTCTGATCCTTGTACTTTTTAAGTATCTTGAACAATATTTAATATCACAAATCAGCATTGTGATGTAACTAGCTTCATTTTGATTGGTTGACTGAAGAAAAATTCTCATAACAGGATGTCCTGAAGTGTTTCGTTCCTCTTATACCGCAGGTATTTGCCAACCACTGGTATATTAAGCATGGACTGAATGCAATTCGATTTAATAACCGATAATATAATAAAGCTGATATAATTGGCCTGACTCATAATTACACAAACGCATACCTTGGCCGTGATCTGAAACTCCTCATGCTCCTTCAGCAGCTCCTGTGTGTGGTGGATGCTGGAGCCTGTCGACGTGTGCGTGGACAAGTAGAACTCGCCCGTATCGTGGATCCATTCCAGAGCCTAAAACAGAGAAAAACGTGTGTGTATGTGAGACATTTTTAGGTTTCCGATAGAGGGAGCTCTCAACCTAAACACGACCCTGTTAAGATTCCAGGTCAGTCGTATATTTCTCACCTGTATCAACATGCAATTATTACCTCACACCTTTAATTCCCAGTTTGCCTACTGTGTAGCATGTGCCAATCTTTATTTTATCATACACACCTGTCATGCTTATCATATCAAGTCACTTGCAGGAAACTTTGTTACTTGTATACAACTGGATTTACATAGTATAGGGGGATGTCTCCTCAACCACCACCAGTGTGTAGCATACACCTGGATGATACGACGGCAGCCATAGTGCACCAGAATGCCCACCACACACCAGCTATACGTGGAGAGGAGAGTGATGTAGCCAATTCAGGGTTGGGGATTATTAGGGGGCCATGATAGATAAGGACCGATGGGGGAATTTCTCCACTGGAGTTATACCCCTACTCTTTACGAGAAGTGTCCTGGGATTTCTAATGACCACGGAGAGTCAGGACCTCGGTTTCATCCGAAAGACGGTTCTCTTTTTTACAGTATAGTGTCCCTGTCACTATACTGGGGCATTAGGACCCACACAGACCAAAGGGAGAGCACCACCTGCTGTCCTCTATAATACCACTTCCAGCAGTAACCATAGTTTTCCCACAGGAGGTCTCCCATCCAAGTACTGGCCAGACTCAATCCTGCATAGCTTCAGTGGGAAACCAGGCGAGAGCTACAGGGTGATATGGCTCTGGCATCATCAGCATCATCAGCATCATCATCATAATAATAATACTAATAATAGGAGGAAGAAGAAGACATAAACATATGCTGAATAATCCAATATATTTATTAAAGAATTATGACACCATAGTACGTAGCTTCTGAAGGGCCGTACTAAATGAAAGAAAAAAAAAAAAAAGATCTTTAAACAAAATAATAACAATTTACACCAATCATCCTGTTCAAAAGTTTACACCCCCCCCCGGCTCTTAATGTATCGTGTTGCCTCCTTGCGCATCAGTGAATGTTTGCACCTTTTGTAATAGTTGTGTACGAGTCCCTCAGTCGTCCTCAGTGTGAAAAGACGGATCTCAAAATCATAAAGCCGCTGTTGGAAAGGGGTCAAATATGCAGAGGATGCTGGAAAAGCAAAGGATGTGCAGGACCTGGGGGATTTTTCTGAAGAACAGTGGGCAGTTTAACTACTCAGGACAAACAAGGGACTCGTGAACAACTATCACTAAACATTCGTTTATAATATAAGTCATCGATAATATAATCCAGGTAACAACACACAGTATTAAGAATCAAGAATATGTAAACTTTTGAACTGGTTCATTTGTGTAAATTCTGTTATTATTGTGTCTTGTGGACTATATTTGTGTGAAATAGCTTATTCAGGGCAGTACTAAATAAAAAAAAAAAACTAAATGCAGTTTTTATGATCCCTCTTTTTTTTGTACATTTTTAAAAAATTATTAACATTTTGCAGATTCTGCACGGCGTATGTAAACCTGTGACCGAAACTGTTTAACCGCCTACTCAGATAATAGAAACGCTATGAGGATAAAGAGTATAGTGTATATGTGGGGCTGAAAAAGAAATTCCTCATTAGTGAGATCATACTTGGCCAGTAAAACCGACAACGATCCTATGAAGTATGAATCAATTCCTAGTCAGAAGAGTAGAAGTTAAACTATGTAAACACGCAGGACTGTGTTTTTTTGTGTGTGTGTGTGTGTGTGTGTGTGTGTGTGTGCGTGTGCAGACCGGAGAGAATCTCCTCAACTGTAATTATCCATGCTTTAAGAACAGGGTGCAATTGTAGCTGCGGTGGAGACGATTCCTGTGTAGGACATGCCTATTCCCGGATCTCTGCGATCCCTAATTACTACAATTCCGTAACATTTACACAGTGAGAAAATCTGCTTTTGTACACAAGTGAACTTTTGACCTACATTGTAAACTGTTACATTTCTGATAACGATGTGGGAAAAATGTGGGATATCAGGACCTACATTTTTTATTTAAGTATTTCATTTAAGTATATAAGTATTTATTTAATTTTCCCTCGCACTCTATCGAAATTAATAAATGCCGATCGTTTACCGAGAAACCGCGAAGCGCGAAATCCTTTGCGGCTTTACCTTTGCCCATTCCCTCTGACACTGGAGACTCCTTCCAAAAACATTAAATAAATGCTTAAATAACTGATTTGTTTGAAACGTCCTATGTGTTTTTATGTTAGGAAAAATACTCTAGCAGATACGGGAAGGTCAGGAGAAGAAAGTACTACCATTCATTTGGCGATAACATAACAGGAAAAAAAAAAAAATATATATATATATATATATATATATATATATATATATATATATATATATATATATATATATATATATATATAATGTTACTAGGATATGTATGAGAGCAGTAGGACAGTGGTAAGGAGTGCGGTAGGTATGACAGAGGAGTATATAATGTTACTATAGCAACAGTTAACAGAACCACCAAACACTACATACAAAGTTTCAGCATTAAGTTGGTATGTGTTATCATTTCGCACCATTTCTCTGTGTGTGTGTGTTGCTGACCTGCTTTGCGCTGCGCTCAAACACCACATACTGCTGGCACTGGTCGAGCCTCCTCTTCCTCATCGTCCAGAAGTGAAGAACTCTGTTCTCCCTCTGCAGAAGCTCATTCAGGATATCTACACACACACACACACACACACACACACACATTATTTTAATTGAAAGATCTCATTCACTGCACCCCTTTCTAGTGTGTGTGTGTGTGTGTGTGTGTGTGTGTGTGTGTGTGTGTGTGTGTGTGTGTGTACATATATAAAGTGCTCACTCTTGACTTGCTGTTCTGGAGCTTTGATCTGTGCCAGCATGCCCGGCATGTTCACACTGTTCCTGTTCAGGTACTTCATAAACACGTCTGCATTTCGTCGTGCCAATGTGCATGCCTAAAAGGGGGGGAAATGTAGGGCTTTTATTATTATTGATATTTTATTTTAAAAAATATATATAAAAGAAATATTAATTAGTTCAGTGATTAATTCATAAAATTGATTCAATAAATAAATAAATACAGTAATTAATTAATTAATTAATGGGAACAGGTAAAATATTAAGCAAAAACTAAATAAATAAATAAAAAAAAACATAAAAAGGGTTTTCCCTTAATATATAACCTAATGTAGCAGTTAACCTAGCTAACCAATATTCCACAGGAAACTGACTAACTATCTTGGCTAGCTAGCTAACTACGATCTACAGCTACAACCATCTACAACTTTAATGTGTGTGTCTGTGCGTCTAACTGCACCTTGAGGAAGGCCTCCTTCTGCTCCAGGTGTTTGCTGACCATCGGGGTCACGTGATCCGACTCGGAGTTCGGCCCGAGCTTATCGGATCCTCCGCACCAGTCCTCCTCCCGCTTATACTCCTGCTCCAGACTCTCTAATACACTGCACACCTGAACACACACACACACACACACACACACGTTACAAACTGATCCCAGGATTTCCTCCCTTAATTCCTCTGAGGTTTTGCAGATGAGTATGTCCTAAATGGCATCCTTGTTCCCAAATTTGTTTGGTGAGGTTTTGTTGTAGGACGCCTCCTAACACACTACCCTTTCCTTCAGTTCCTCACCTTGTCGAAGGTTTCAGAGACAAGTCCATCCTAACTTGCTCCCTCATTCCCTTGTCCACTTGCTTGTTTGATGAATGTTGTAGTAGTATGACTCCTAAGACCATTTTCCCCTCATCCTCTTGTACCCTAGTTTCCTTGGCAAATGAGGTTTCATGTATACTAACGAATTTCCCTCATTTCCTCTGAGGTTTATAGACATGTGTGTCCTAAATTGGTACCCTTGTAACCTTGTTCCCTTGGTGAATGTTGTAGTGGACCTGCACCCTTGTTTCCTCATTCCCTTGTCTTGCTTGCTTGGTAAATGTTGCAGTAGTATGACTCCAAAGACTTGGCACCAGTGGTCCCTCACTCCCTTGTCCCCTTATTTCCTCATTACTTTGTCCTCTACTTGCTTGGTGAATGTTGAAGTAGTATGGCTCCAAAGACTGCACACTTGTTCCATCATTCCCTTGTCCCTGTGTTCCCTCATTCTCTTGTGACCTTGCTTGCTTGATGAACATTGCAGTAGTATGACTCCAAAGACTTGGCACCAGTGGTCCCTCACTCCCTTGTCCCCTTAATTCCTCATTACTTTGTCCTCTACTTGCTTGGTGAATGTTGTAGTAGTATGGCTCCAAAGATTGCACACTTGTACCCCCATTCCATTGTCCCCTTGCTTGCTTGGTGAATACTGTAATAGTATGACTTCTAAGACTGCACTTTTGCTTCCTCATTCCATTGGCCCCTTGTTCCCTTATTTCCTAGTTGCTTGCTTGGTAAATGCTGTAGTACTGTAGTATGACTCCAAAGACTTGGTACCATCATCCCCTCATTCCCTTGTCCCATTGTTCCCTCATTTCCTAGTTGCTTGCTTGGTGAATGTGGTAGTAGAAAGACCCCTAAGACTGCATCCTCACTCTCACATTGCTTCTGAGGATTTATAGATTTGTATGTCCTAAATTGTCACCCTTGTTACTTTGTTCCCTTGGTGAATGTTGTATCAGTATGACTGTGATCTGCAAGTCTGCACCATTGTTCCCACATTCTCTTGTCCCCTCGCTTGCCTAATGGATGTTGGACTAGTATGACTCCTAAGACTACAAATTTGTTCCCTCCCTTGCCCCCTTGTTTTATCATTACCTTTTCTAAATGTCTCCTCATCCCCTTGTCCCCTTGCTTGCCTGGTGAATGTTCCACTAGTATGACTTCAATGTCATACTCTATGTCCTCTTTTTCCTTTACTCCCTTGTCCTCTTGTTCCTTTATTCCCTTGTCCTCTTGTTCCTTTATTCCCTTGTCCTCTTGTTCCCTTGTCCTCTTGTTCCCTCATTCCCTTGTCATCTTGTTCCTTTATTCCCTTGTCCTATTGTTCCCTCATTGTCTTGTCCTCTTGTTCCTTTATTCCCTTGTCCTCTTGTTCCCTCATTCCCTTGTCATCTTGTTCCTTTATTCTCTTGTCCTATTGTTCCCTCATTGCCTTGTCCTCTTGTTCCTTTATTCTCTTGTCCTCTTGTTCCTTTATTCCCTTGTCCTCTTGTTCCCTTGTCCTCTTGTTCCCTCATTCCCTTGTCCTCTTGTTCCTTTATTCCCTTGTCCTCTTGTTCCCTCATGCCCTTGTCATCTTGTTCCTTTATTCTCTTGTCCTATTGTTCCCTCATTGCCTTGTCCTCTTGTTCCCTTGTCCTCTTGTTCCCTCATTCCCTTGTCCTCTTGTTCACTCATTCCCTTGTTCTCTCGCTTGCTTGGTGAATGTGGTAGTGGTACGACTCCTAATACTGAACGCTTGTTGCTGCATTCCCCTGTCCGCTTGTTTCCTCATTCCCTCGTCTCCTTGTTCCCTCATTCCCTTGTCCCCTTGCTTGCATGGTGAATGTTGTAGTAGTATGATTCCGAAGACTTGGAACCATTGTTCCCTCAGTCCCTTGTTCTGTCGTTTCATTATTACCTTGTACTCTCACTTCCCTGGTGAATGCTGTAGCATATGGCTCCTAAAACTTTAACCTTGTTCCCCTATTCCCTTGTTCCCTTGTTACCTTGCTTGCTTGGTGAATGCTGTACTAGTATGACCCCTAAGACTGCATCACTGTTCTCTTGCGTGTGCTTGTGTTATAACACTATCCCCTTTCCCTCAATCTCTTCTTCCCCTAATCTGCTTAACTTGTCACCCTGATCCCATAGTCCCCTTGTTCCGTCACCCGTTCTGAGGTTTAGTCCTAACTTTGCGCCATCACGTCTTCATTTATACAATAATTTGTAGGAATGGCATGTGGAAATGTGTACAGTATGCAGCCTTGTTTCATTGTTCGCTTGTCACCTCACCTGCTCTGAGGTTTTGTAGAAGGCCACGGAAGCGTTGACAAGTTTGAGCCGGTCCTCCATCTTGAGCATGAGCTGCTGCCAGTGAGACGCCACCTTCTCAGCACACTCGCGGATGGTCTCGGCGTCATAGTGAGCCGCCTGCAGCATAGCCTCGGCCTTCTGCTGCACCTGCAGTGCGCTCTGGTGTGTCTTCTACAGCCCAGACGGAGACAGGGAAGAATAGCAATGCTTATGTCACGAGGGTTCAAGAGCTAGCGCATTGGTCAGCAAGGATCATTATGTATAGTGCATCATTGTGGCATTTACAAAATGTCGGTTTCTTTTTTTATCTTAATTTTAATGAGCTGATAGTGATCATTTTCACTTCCTCTGACCCAGAGCACTAACCCTAACCCAGAAATACAAGGTCTTGAATGAGCTGATAGTGATGGCATTGTCTCTTCTTCTGACTTTGTAACATTAAAACAACTGAAAACTCACCATTGGAACAAAAAAAACATTCTCCAAAAAAGTATGTTTTTTTATGGATGGTACCTTTACACACTGAATCAAACAAATAAAACATTCTACTATTATTATTATTATTAGTAATAGTAGTAGTAGTATTATATAACATATTTCATACGTTTCAAAAGCACATTAAAGTGTGTGTGTGTGTGTGTGTGCGTGTTTGTGGAGCACCTCAATGGCATGCTGGAACTGCTCGTGTTCCCTCTGTAGCTGCTCGGCCTCCTGCAGAGAGCTGGCTGTGATCAGGCCGGCGTTCAGCATGGACTCACCATTACGGATCCATCCCAGGACCTGCAACACACACACACACAAACAGGAGTGAGTTCTGACATGCCACATACAGGCTCTCCCTGCACTTTCTGACTCATCTCACACACACAAACACACACACACACACACAAACAAACAACTGTTTCACTACTTATAGTACACTACAGTTTGCCTCTTGTGGGTGTGGCCTGAAAATCTGAAACCGCATTTTGAGCTCTTCTTCCACGAGTAAAGGCAGGAAATAAAGTTTTGAACCCCAGAATTGGGGGTGACCCTGTAGAATGTTTAACATCCTGGCAATGGTTTGCTGAGCCTGTGCACAACGAAGCCTCACACTGCAATTCTCGGCTGATAAGAGCAGACCCTAATGTGGTCCTCTGCTGTTGTAGCCCATCTGCCTCATGATTTGGTGTGTTGTGCGATGCTTTTCAGGTCACCACGTTTGTAGAGTGATTATTTGAGTTACCACAGCCTTCCTTTCAGCTCAAACCAGTCTGGTCATTCTCCTCTGACCTCAGTTTATACCATTCTGTATAAACTCTAGAGGCTATTGTGTGTAAAAAAAAAAATAATAAAAAAATTTTAAAAATAAAAATCCCAGGAGATCAGGAATTTCTGAAATGCTCAAACCAGCCTATCTGGCACCAACAACCGTGTCACAGTCAAAGTCACTGAGATCACATTTTGCCCCTATTCTGATGCTTGATATGAACATTAGCTGTAAGACTTTATACACTGCACTCCTGCCACATAATTGGCTGATTTGATAATTACATGAATGAGCAAGTGCACAGGTGTCCTTAATAAAACGGTTGGTAAGCATATACTAAAAAATATATTTTAACGGATGCTACAACTAGAGGTCGACCGACAGTGGATTTTACCGATACCGATAACTAAGTTGGGCGGTACCTACCGATAGCCGATTAATCGACCGATAGTTTTTAAAATTGATACTGAATGAAAACATAACACTCAAAGTGAAATACTGCTGAACTTCATTACAAAAATAAACAGTACTGAGTACTTTTTTACATGAAATAAACATTAATATATTAACTATTAATACATATTAAAGTAAATAAAAGGTATACATCCAAACAGAACCAAAAAGTGACACTAAAAATAACAAATAAAAATAGAGACATTCAAAATGAATCAAAAAACACTTCAAATAACACGACAAAATTTGTTAGTGATGGTTTTTATTTCGCCTCTAGAGGCCGCTCTCGTACTGTATAATGACAGCGGACCCTTCTCGGCCGCTCCCGCAACGGAGGCAACCGGGGAAAAACCATCGGTGTGGATTTTCGCCAATAACTGATAGTTCCAGCAATCGGTCGACCTCTAACTACGACCTTGGATAATTATTATTGATGGATAATTTTATCCATGACTTGTATACACATGTATAGTACTAGTACACACTGTACTCTTATCTAGTTTTATGTTCTCTAATAAAAGGGTTCTTCAATTGCTCTGCTGGTGTGTATCTTTCTGTCAGAAAAAAAAAGTGTGTGTGTGTGTGTGTGTGTGTGTGTGTGTGTGTGTGTGCGCGCACTTTACCTGTTTGACCTCAGCCTGTAGGTGGCGCAGCTGGACACACTGCTCCAGGTGACGGCGGTGTTGCTCAGCCGTTGCGTCCAGCTCCTGCTGCTTCTCGTGAAGAAAGTCCAGCAGGTCCTGAACACGTGTGGCCATGTCCACATCCCGATCACACAACAACTCTATACCTACACAGAGAGAGAGAGAGAGAGAGAGAGAGTAAATCAAGTGATTTAATAATACTATGAGAACTGATTCCTGAGTACAGTGTAAACAAGATCATTCTTCTTTATTGCATCCAGCACTATGCTTCCTCATGACTTTCCACATCAAATCAAATTTGTAACCATTGCTTATTTGCTGTGGTATAGTAGGAATAAAACCCCCCCAAGTGTGTTATCCGTTTCACGTTTTATATTCTTACCAGATTATATTTCATTTATGAAGCAGAGATCTAACACAACAGATTTACGTTCTCTTTCAGTGGAACTGCATTAAACTCAAACGTCAGACAAATGACAAAGGACAAGATGTGATTCTGCGCGCACACACACACACACACACACACACACACACACACACACACACACACACACAGTACTCACATTTCACTCCTGCTACCCAGAACTGCATTGGGCTGAAACTCTGAGACGACTCCACCACTGCAGTACTATAAAGTGTGTGTGTGTGTGTGTGTGTGTGTGTGTGTGTGTGTTTGTGTGCCACCCAGATGTCTGATAAAAATGGATTTCGCTCCAATTCAAACTGTCTATGTGTGCTGTGTGTGTGTGTGTGTGTGTGAGGGAGGGAGGCAGCCGGAGCAGAATGTCTAGTGATTTCTAAAGGATCACAGCAGTGTGTGTTAGTCTGCTCCCGCTGTGTGAGCTGGCTTTGGTGTATAGCATTAGTGTAAGCTGCTCCACCCCCTCTTAAGCCTACTGGGTTAACCCTCACTCTCATCCTCACACACACACACACACACACACACACACACACACACACACACACACACACATAGTATAAACATGGTATATGATTGTACCTAGTGATGCCTAATGAGATTAATTTTTAAAATTAAAAAAGCCAAAAGTTTTCCTTTTGGTTACTCACGTTAAGGTTAGTGATAGGTGGATGGTCCTTAGAAGAATATTAAGACCAAGGTGTGTCTGTGTGTGTGTATGTGTGCGCGACACATAGACCCACCTGAGGCCTGCACTTCAGTAACGTACTGCAGCAGCTCCTGGCCCTGGTGGATGGCGTGGAACGTCAGGTTGTTCATAGTCAGCGCTTTCTCTGCGTGCTGCTGAAGCCTCTGCTCAGCCACAGTCAACTCCTCAGTGTCAAACTCCCCGAGCTGCTGAGACAACTCATCACTCCACGACTCCAGGTCCGAGATCACCTATAAACACACACACACACAAGGGTCAAGGCCAAAATGAGCATCAGGATCCTAATTACAGTCTCCCAGTCTCCATAACATTCTGTGTGTGTGTGTGTGTGTGTGTGTGTGTGTGTGTGTGTGTGTGGATTAGATTACATTACACTGCTATTAAGCTATTCAGCTGTAGTGACGGTAATTAGGAGTGTGTATCTCTCCTTCTGAGACACTACCCTGTTTCAACACGTGATCAAATGTACAAAAGATGCATTCACCGACAATTTAACATGAAGCCATGCCTCCTTCTCTTTGAAAGACACAAGCCACACCTCCTTCATTTTGACTCAGACACAGACTGCCACGCCTCCTTCACCTTGACTGACACACACTGAAGCCACACCTCTTTCAAAGACTAACTGAGATAAGGCCCACACCTCCTTCATTACAAAAGCCACTGAAGCCACACCTCCTTCAGTTTGAAAGTGACAGAAGCCACGCCTCCCACACTCCCACCTCCTTCAATTTGAAAGTCAACGAAGCCACGCTTCCCACACTTTGACTGACAGACACAGAAGCCAAGCCTCCTTCACTTTGACTGACAGACACAGAAGCTACGCCTCCTTCACTTTGACTGACAGACACAGAAGCTACGCCTCCTTCACTTTGAAAGACACAGAAGCCACGCCTCCCACACTCCCACCTCCTTCACTTTGAAAGACACAGAAGCCACGCCTCCCACATTCCCACCTCCTTCACTTTCACGGACACACACTGAGGCCGCGCCTCCTTCACTTTCGCTCACAGATGCAGAGGCCATGCCTTCTCAACTTGGACTGAGAAACACAGGCCACACCCCTTTCACTGTGACTCACAGACAGAGAGGCCGCATTATTAGCATTTTTAAATAAGTATGAAATTATGGCGGCCATGATGATTAAGACTGGACTGCACAGACCCCACACCATAAGATGGCGGTATAGGGTTAGATGGGGGAAAAAAAAGTTGTAATGGTCAAGTTTCATGTCTTTTTATTTTATAAACAGCAAACATGCAGTTAGCATGTTAAACCACTTCATGATAAACCAACAAAGCACCATGCTAACAGCTAGTTGTTACCTCACGGTTTAACAAAAACATGATTAAATGTTTCTGCCTGTTATGTTTTTTTTTTTTGGCTAGCTATTAGCTCACATAAGAGTTAACAGTCACCACACAGATTTGATCAGTGAAATGGCTTTATGTTGCTGTCTGTTATGCTTTCATGGCTAGATATTAGCTCATGGCCTAATAGCTATTTATTACTACAGAAATTTAGCAACCGTAGCAAATGTTGCCCCTTGTGGTCATAGTTGGTATAACACGATAATTCTCTTTCATTCATTCTGAATATTTTACACTTCTGTGGTTAAATTAATAATAAAAATAGATCAGCATGGTTTTGTTTTTGAGTAACACAAAACAGTTAAGATTAAAGTGGGAATTCAGGAAAATACTTTCACTCCCCCCCATGGTTTAGAAGCAAAGACAAAAAAGGGAGCTACACCAAACATGATAAACTCAGTCAGCTGTCCCATTGCCAAACATTTCATCTCACCTCACACACACACACACACACACACACCTCTTTATCTCCTGAAACACACTGTCACACTGTTCTTCTCTAAATCAGCTTAAAACGCCTCTGGGTCACGAATCATTCGAGCACGGATTTGCGCAACGACGGCGCCGTTGTTAACATGTAACGCATGACAGGTACGGATTTACAACACACTCCAGCGCACAAATCTGCTCTGCCTGGAAGAACATTACCTCACACATGAGTCCCACCTTGAATGAGGAGACACATCTTTGCATCTTCTGTTTCTTGGCGTGTTTAAAGTTTAAAGCAGCGGGTGGACGCAGGAGCAGGAGCCAGGAAGAACGTGAGCAAAGGGAGTGTTTCAGGACACACACACACACACACACACACACACAAACACACACACCCTGGTGCTGTCACTGACGGGCGCGTCCCACCCAGCTCTTCGCAAAACGTTTCTTTCAAGACGTTCAGGCTTCAGGTAGTGCAGGAAAACGCTTACACCTTCTCATTCATGACTCCAAAGTGGCTCCTGTTAATGGAGGACCTCGTCGATGACTCAATCGCTCTGGCTACGAACTCGCTTATGAAAACGATAGCGCTGGGTATTAGGTGACATTAACCGAGCCACTAACAAGCAGCGTGTTTTATAGGAATCAGGTTACACTAGATCGGGTGTCGTGGGTGATCCTGAAATATCCTGGACACACTTCGGCTAACGTCCATCCAATATTTACCTTTATTTTACTTTACCTTAAATCAAATGCATGATAAAATATCATATCCATATACAGTATGTTTTTAAAATAAAATACAAAATAATACAACGTGCTGGATCAAGTGCTATTTTATAAGCTGATGAACAATGATAGTGGAAGCCATTTTGTTCAATTAAACCAAACTTGCATTGATTAATGTGATAATACAGGACTAGGACTATTCGTTCGCAATATACGAGACTCCTTAGATGTTTATTTGAGAGCTTGCCATCTTCTCGGTTTAAAGCCACTCGAAACCGTGGCCGGATTTGATCATCTTTACTTCCTGTTAGCTTTCGATTTTTGTTTATTTGACCTCGCCACGCAGCACCAATAAGGTTATATGGTGTTCAGTTAGTGGTGAGAATGAACTCACATCAATGGCATCCCTCTCGAAGATGCGCAGCTGGAGGAAGAGCTCCAGTTTGATCTTCCTCTCCTGAAAGAGCTCCTCCATGCGAGCCTGAGCCTCATCCAGCTGCTGCAGCACACTTTCGATGTGCGCCATTGAGCTGTTGTGCGGCGTTTTATTACTGGAGATCGCGGAGTCTCTGCAGGGGAGGAAATGGCATGTGTTGAAAGTCCACCATGAGCGTATCTAGGATGTGTAACAAGTCAATACGCTGGAAAAAAATACATCCTAACTTGAGGAATCATCCTAAACATAGGCATATTTATTATATTCCTTTTATTAGACTGTACAGAGTATGTGGCACGTCTGCTATACCAGTCCCTGTGAATGAGCTGTTACTATGGAAACAATAACGCATCAGAACGAGCGCATTTATATAAATCGGTGTTCTGCCTTACAGTCGGCACTACGTTCAATCAACCAATCAGAATCGAGAATTCAACAGATCCGTGGTACAACTCTTTAACGAATGACTCCGCATGTCTGCTTTCAAACTCTTATGTGATTAGCTGACATTTCTGTACCTGAGCTGCTGGATGAGCTCCTCTCCCTCTTTGATGACGTTGACGGTAAACTGCAGCGTGGTCTGCTGATGCTGCCCGAAGCGCTTGATCAGATCCTGCACGGCCTCCACCGACTCAGCGTACACGTCATCCAGCAGCTCCTTCTGCAGCTCCTCCAACCACGTCCATAGCTGAAATAAAAAATTCCAGTCATTTATCCGTGGTTGTTGCGACCTTTGTTTTGCGGACTGTTAACGATGAATTGAACTGCGGAGCAAAGAGAACTTTAGGAGACGGTAAATTGGCTTCGAGTAAACTGATAAGAATCCAGGTGCGGGAACAGGTAGCCTCAGCCTCAGATGCTCCGCCCATAGGCCATGGAGCATCTGATATCTTTTGTGCACTTTTCTGGCACCAGGCTTCAGGATCTGATTACCTTGCCACACTTCCATGTGCTGGTTTCCAGCAATAAAACAGTAAAAACACCATGCTGCATGATGGTTCACGGAATACCATGTTAAAAAAATGTATTCAACAGTTCGTGGTGAGTAAATGATGATCACGAAATACACCAGAGGTCAGAGATTAGTCAATCATCTGCTATGTCAATGGAATTGCCTCTTACTGAGAAAGTAGATGGTTATCCGCTACATTTACTGACAACACATACCAGACTCTCAAAAGATAGAACTCTGACCTGCGAGACCAACAAGATTGAGCAATGACAAATATAATTTCTCTGAGCTTGTTGCTCTGGGCATCAAATCAAAAGATAAGCACACAATGAAGGCAACTATGAGAGTTTTATATATCGTGTACTGAAAGTCACAGCTATTAAAGCATAATAGTAGGTTTAAAACTTACGACGAAAAATGGAGTTACTGAAGGTGTGTTCATTTTTTTGACAGATTATTTCTGTTATCTGATCTGATCTGTCTGTATAACTGTAAGGACGTGTAATACGTCGTTGTAGAAGATACTTTCATGCTTTAAAACATTTTTGGTTTTTTTTGCCAAACCCAGAAGCTTTAAAAGTTCCAGACAGATTCAAAGATATAAAAAGGCAGACGAGGTAATAGAGATGGGAGGGAAACTCAGCTTTCCTGGTGCTGGTGCCATCTGCCTGTACTGGCACGCCAAGGAAAGTGGAGCTCAAGTCCCAGCAAGTCTGGCGATAGCTTTTTTCCCCTCTCCCCTTATTCCACCTCAACCTCTCGCAATGTCCGACCCACAGTCACACATGAACTGGAAGCCGGTGCTAGTCTCTATCCTGCAGATAGCAGATGGCTAACCTCGTGCCATATGGGCACATTAAATTAAGTGGTATTTTATGCTATTTACTATGGCATCACTTATGATAAATATGTTATCTTCGCTATTGCATGCGAACTGTGAACACAAACAAGGGCAAGAGTCCAGTGTCTATCAACACGCCAATAGACTCCAATGGACTGCAGTTTCAGAACGGCAGATTTCGGCTCTGCAATTGGAAAGAAATGGTGTAGTGGTATAATAGTGATTATTGCATTATTATTATTATTATTATTATTATTATTATTATTATTATTAATGCATTTCTTTTAGAAATCAGTGTAAAACAAAATATATTATAATGTCCAGATCTCACACAGGTGGCTTCATCTTTAAAATATGTTAGTACGCAAAGCTAAAATAATTGGCAAAAGTGTTTTATATAAAAACATAGAAAAGAAATTAGAATAGACCACAGTTCCAGATAGATAGATATACAAAGATATACAAAAGCCAAAAATTTGGCTGACATTAGTAGACGTCTAGTCTTCGTACATAGTGAAAGTCTTTTCAGGGACGCAGGAAAGACAACTATTGTCATCCACAAGCTGTCAAATTTAATTTAAACCAAAACAGAGTTAGGGTCCATATCAAGGAGGAACAGGGTCGACCCCAATTAAACCGTCTTATAAATGGCTCAATGATGGAGGTCAATAGATGTCTCTGGTCAGAAAGAAGTTTTCCACCAAAATATGGCACAAAAGTTTGATTTGAGACGTTGTTTCTAATCACAGAACTGTCAGAGAGAATCTTATCACTTATAAGGTCTAAGCCAGAATGGACTGGCTTCTGAACCGCAGCTTTAGAGCATCCTGATCGCACAAACGCACCTCTTTGCCGTGAGTATGGAAGGCCACGGACATGTCCAGCAGGACTTTTCTCTGCTCCACGCGCCTCACAAAGTCCTGGATCCGGTCTTGTAACTGGTGGGCGGCCTGGTAGATCTCCTCTGGGTCACACTCGCCGGTCTGGGCCAGCTGTTCGGCCGCCTCCAGCAGCTTATCGGCGTTAGTGTACGTGTTCTGAAAGAGATCCAAACAGACTCAAGTTTATTTAAAAAACTTTTTTAAAAAAAGAATTCAACCTTTTAATGGGACCTCATTGACTTCCCTAAATTTTCCTCTTGGCTGCATTCCCATCACCTTCTTGAAAGTCATTCTGTTACTTTATTAGTTCTAGTGAAGTCTGTTAGATGACTCCATTGGAGACCCAAAGGAATCGATCCGACATAAGTGCGGAAATCTAATTAAATTCTATTACATAGGACATAACTGTTACGGTGAGCTTAAATTGGCAGGACAGTCATGCGTTGTTAAGAGCTGTCTATTCCTATAGATACGTCACAACTGTAGCCTGCTGATTCGGTGAATATTAGGGGTTTTAGGCAATGATGGTGGCACGAACAAAAACCTGAGCTGTACTATGAAATTAAAAAAAAAATTTAAAAAAAGAAACAGACATATAGCTAATTTGAAGGCTAAATGTATGTGGCGCTGTTGCGTGTCTTCCTCACAGGGCGAACTATTGAGCACGAGACGGTGACTTTGACGTAACTGAGGCGAACAACTCCAAGGGTGCCAATACTTAAATCTTAGTTCGATTAGGGAAAATGTTTGTGGGCAAACTTTGTCAGATGATTTTGAAATTCAATAAAACACAAGGAATTATGTATTTCTGTGGTTAAATCTCGAATAATGTTGCACACTAGGTATGTTATATCCTATGTAGGGAGCACACGCAGTAGAAAAATCATTTTTAGCAATCACTACGTTCGATCCATAATTCCTATACTCAGAGCTTTAAGTCGAACACCGTGGCTGATGTTCTTCTCCTCACCTGTGCCACCTCTTCGAAGTCTTCATGGCGTTTCTGCAGAGCCCGTGCTCGGTGCAGGGACTTCCCCACGCCCGTGTGCTTACTGAGGAACGCCTCGCCGTGATTCTCGATCCAGTCCAGCACCTGATGAAAGAAGTGGGAGATGAAAGACGGAGAAGGAGAAGAACCACAAGGGGGCTCTTGTGAGCAAAACCAGCCACTTCACACACTTGCAGTGAAGTCGCAATCCACGTATTTCAGTGGAGTTAGATTTCAGACCACATCATTTTAAACCTACGAGACGCACAGTCTGGGACTTTATGGACTCGTAAAGCTGCATACCGTATCGCAGACAAGCGATGTGTGGAAATGTGTGGCTGTGTGTGGTATTTAAGAAGGAGCTGATCTTGCCTCTATGAGGTCTCCGAAATAGCACTAAGAGGTTCTTTAACCTTTTACTAAGGAGTTCCTCAGCAAAGTCCACAACGGCGCGCGCTGTGATGCGGCCTGTCATTAAGCGGAGTTACTCTTACCACCCTGAAGTTGATCATTTTCAAATAACGGTGTGCCCCGAAGTGTACATTAATGCCGTTGTACATAGACTAATGACTAGCGTATCCACGGCTTTGTCGTCTGTGAACGTGTAAAAGAAAACCGAATGAAGTGTCAGACAGTCTGGAAAAGACACGCTTCCCTCAACAACTCTAATAACCATGTAATCAACATAATACCTTTTTAAATCTTTGTCTTTAAAGATACATTAACGCTACATCTTTTTTTCAGGTTTAGGACCTGCTCTCATTGCTTAATGTTTTGTGAACTATTCTTGCAAAAGTGTTTTAAAGTGTTTGCTTTGAGACCTACTTTTAGCCTTTTGTGAATACAGCCCCAGCACTCTATTCATTATAGAACCTTTAATCTGCCTCATCGTTGCATATGGCACTCTGAACGTTTCCATGTGTGTGTGCATATGTGTGTGTGTGTGCATGTCGTGCATGGTGTATTAATATGAAAGAAGAGAAGCGGGCCATTTGCTGTACAGATGTGTTGCATGGGGGACCCCTTTCGCCTGCATTATTTTATGGGGCATACCCTCGATGTAATGAGCCTGCAGTTACCATGGTAACCTTTATGGTGCACATGTATATGTTTGGGTGGAACAGAAGGAGCGAAAGACTGATCGGAATTCCAGTAGCCATCATTACGTCTACCTGAGGGGTTTGCTAAAACGGAGAGCATTTTTCATGCAGGAAGCTCATGAGCTGCTTTGATGACTTGCCCTGAATCCCATTCATACAGTCTCATTATTCCACACACGCTGGAGCATAAAGAGTCTGCTCCTTGCTAGATAGGTAAAAGAAATACAGTTTTGTTGATTCAAGGGCCTCCTGGGGCGTTGTGACGTGAATGTGTGCCATCCAAAATCTAGTGAGTCATACAAAGAGAGTAGAATAAAAAATTTAAAAAAAGCTCGAGAAAGCACAATTAAGGACATCAGAACATTACATACTTACGCTGTGTCCCAAATCAAATAGTATGCCATTACCCTGGCAAACACAGTATGCAGTTTGGAACCCAGCCATAAATTCTCGCTGAATGTTTATTAATTGCTTCTCTCGCAACCGATGCATGTTGTGAAGTATTCTTCGGCGAGCAGCTAACAATGGCATTTTTCTACCAAAGAAGGTGGATTTCCCAAATCCTATATCCAAGCAGCTTTCCTATTAGAATCAATGTAAGTGCTGACTCGGCTATAGTCAGTCCAGTGAATTTAAACGACTTGGTCCTGATTGCACCAAGACTGATTGGATGATGGCGTACCTGTTGGACATCTTGCTGGAAGACGCATAGTTGCAGGCGCTGGTGCAGGCGGAGTTTGCGGTGCTGCCAGACGTTCTCCAGCTGCCGCTGGTGGTGCAGCACCTCGTGGATGATGTCCAGGACATGGTTCACTGCCTTGGAGTAGTTGACCGATGCTGTTAATGAATCAGCGCTGCCTTGAGTCAAAGGGCGCTGGAGTTTGTCCAACAGGGCTTTCCCGTCTTGACTCACCTGTGGAAAGAGGGTTCAACGTGATTCCTACAATAGCCTGATATGGTACCTTTCGTTTTCAACCAAAATTTTGGAAAAAACATTTTAGGAAAAACAAAAAAAGAAAAGAAAAACTTACAATAGCCGGGCTGTATAAGTGGGCACACCCCTTATTTTTGGGTAAGAGTCTACCACCTTTGAATCTTAATTTGGAAATTGTTATTCCACTCTTCCTTTAATTTTTTTTTCTTCCAGATCTATCAAAATGCAAGGGGATCTCCTGTGTACAGCCCTCTTCAAGTCATTCCACAGGTTCCCTCTATTTTGACTGGTCCCTGCTAAAGAGAAGCAGTCCCATAGCATGATACTTCCACCACCATGCTTCACCTATGGCTATGGTGTTTTTTGGGTGGTAAGCTGTCTTGTTTTTCTTGATTTTATCTTTCTACACCTTTTGACAATGAGATCCTGTACATGCTTTGTAAGCTCTTTGAGGAGCATGGCTTCAGCAGTCGGACGTCAACAAAAAAAAAATCATACAGAAACAGCTGATCATTATTTGGGGTTTATCAGAACTAAAAAAAAAAAAACCCACTGGACAGTTCACAAGCGACAACAGTAGCGATTGCAATACATCCACAAGAGACAAGCTACACGCGTCATGAGCGACTTATAGTTGTGACGGTAGGGTCAGACTTGAACTACCACAACCAGCAATAAAAAGAAAGTAAAAAAAAACAAAAAAAAAAACACACTGTCTAAAGGAGGGTGAAGGAAGCTAAAAGTATAGGTACCTCTGAGTAAGCAGCTGCGATGTGTTCGTAGAGACCTTGGTGGTGGTGAATGGTATCTTCCAGGTCCTGTAGATCCGAGGGGAGATCACCCTCACCACATGTCTTACACCATGACTCTACATTACTCAGGTACTGGGAAAGAGGATATGGAAAATGACCACTATTATCAACATACAAAAAAAAAAAAAACAACACACCGCTACTCAAACGTTTTTGAACCTAGGAAAGATTACTAAATAAATGCCATTGTGTTGAGCACAAAACGAATTGTGTTGAGCATTTTTGCCAGCAACAAAAAAAAGAGATTTGGCTAAAACCTTCGGCAAAAACACTGCTTTTTTTATGACAAATGTAATATCTGATCACGCTAAAAAGCAAAGCTCTATCCATCCATCTAGCCGAGACGCATATGTCTAATATATGAAAGCCTATCTTTTCTTATTCTTCTTTCTTTTTTAAATGGGAAGCAGAAGAACAAAGAGCACATCAACCTAATTACGCTGCAGACAACAAGCAATTATTGTTCAAAGAATATGATAAAAGAATAGATGGGATAGCGTTGGTCTCTTTTTCTCTCTTTCACCATCTCATCTCTATTTGGAGCTTGTAACACACAAGCTTGGTATTTTTTTTTTTTTTTTTTTTTTTTTTTTTTTTTTTTTACAGTTATAATAAAATATTATCTCTCTCTGTGCATGAAGATTTATCTAAACTACATCATTCTTAAGGGGTTTGAAGGAAAATTGTATTTTATTATTGTCTTGTAGAGAAGTGCAAAAGTTTGCACACCCTTAAGACAAAATGAAGACAAAAAGAAATGCAATTTATACAAACGATCCGTTTAAGTTTCACAGATGTTCCTTTTCACCGACAAAAAAAATGTTCAAATACTGAATGTTAAGGTGGTCACAGTCAAAACAAGAAGATGTTTTGCGTCTTTCTTTCTTTATGAGATATAAATATTTTGGTTTGCCCACCCCTCATGGCAAGAAAGCAGGAGACTTACAACCAAACATTTACTTCTTGTTTTTTGGTTCTTTTCAGACAGTTTTTTTTTTTTTTTTCTGTTTGTTTTGTCTTGTTTTGGAGTTTTGTCTGGGATTTTGACTAGTAAAATTTTCTATGTAGATATCAGCAATGTGAATTTCTACTAATTAACTGAATTGCAGCTATCTGTAATTACATTTACTTATTAGTAAAATGAATTGCGGATATGAGACTTCAATGTAAGTCAAAAGATTATGACTAGTCAAAATGTAATTACAGATAGCTTCAGTATGAATTTTGACTAGCAAAAGTACCATTCTGCAGGGTGTCCAAAACGTCTCCATACATAGGAGAAATTAACACTTTTTAGCAAAATGTCTTCCAAATTTTTTTTCATACTTAGTTATATATATATATATATATATATATATATATATATATATATATATATATATATATATATATATATATATATATATATTTATTAAATTAAATTAAATTAAATTAATTAATTAATTTATTTTCCCCCAGATAGCCTTTAAGAACGCCTTTGACAAAAGAAGAGTGTATTGAGATCATTCTCATGGCTGGATCAGGAAGCTGTCGCAAGGTTGCGATGGACTTTCACAAGAAACATGGCAAGCACATCACACACGACACTGCTGCCAAACGTATTAACAAATTCATAAAGACTGGAAATGTTGCGGACCAACCGAAAAGTGGACGTCCACGGACATCCCCTGACGAAGGCACAACCAACGTGGTGCCGGCATACATAGTCCCCTATGTATGGAGACTTTTGGGACACCCTGTAGTATGAGTAAAAATATCATTCTGACTAGTAAAAATTAAATTACAGATATCTTGAATTCAAATTCTAACTATGCCTTGTTACACTTTTAAAAGCATTAAAAGCCACGAATTCCTTTTAACTGTTGATATATTGGGGGGGATACAAACTTTTAAACTTACAAAGTGCTTTAATACAGTAATTACCCCTAAGAGGTGCCAACTATGCTAACAAGAAAATCTTAGCAGGCAGAGAGGGGGAAAAAATCCAGTACTTAAAAATAAGCATCTCCATCATTTTTTAACTGAACAAACAGACCACAGTTCCTCCCACTTGGTTTCTATTGGCTCACAAGGCTTTCTCAACCAGCGTCCTTTCCCCTTCAGTGAATTAGCCTTTTTTTATAGCTGAAAAGATCTAATAAACCATATATCTTGGCACCTCTGAATCTTTGCTATTAACAATTGCTAGTTTTCTAAAAACTAGCTCAGGTTTTGCTTGCCTTATCCACGTATGTAAATGGTGCACTGAAAATCCTAACGACTCATAATTGTGTAAATGTGTATATATGCGCTACCTGGTCTGCTTTCTGGTGGAAGCTGGCCGACATCTCCAGCATGGCGCTTCTCTCATCCAGCGCCGACGCGAAGGCCTTCCACTCTCGCTCGAGCTGCGCAGAGAGCTGCTGGATCTGCATTGCAGCGTAGTGACCACCCTCCAGGAGCCGCTTGCCCACTGCTACGATGCGGCTGATGTTCACGTACACGTTCTGCACAGAAACACAAGACTCCACTCAACACTCCTGAACTCCAACTAGATTTTTGTTTTGTTTTGTTTTGTTCTCATTGCTTTAGAGGTTTTCGATCTCATCCTTTCTATTGGTTCTCCATTTATTGCTTTGATCTGGTATGAGCTGTCTCTTTATGAGCAAAATATGCATTACCACGACAGACGAGTCATAGTTTTGACAGTCACCTATTTTGACATTTTATCAGGAGCACATAATAGCTACTTGAATCAACATGAAATTTACATAATCTGCGTTCCTTAAACCTTAATCAACTTCAGACAGCAGCAGATTGAGTGTGTGACCTCTTCACTTGGTTAGTGTTCTGCCATCTTTAACCATAGCCGGCCGGTATAAATGAGCTAGCGGGGCTAAGCCCTCCCTCTATTAAAAATATGGCTCAATTTTACGCATCCACTTCAATATAGTTTTTATTTAAGCAAATTTTTTCTTTCTCAATATTTCATTCTTTTCTGTTTCCAAAATGAATTTGAAGGAGAAACTAAGTGCTTCTGCAACTATTTGTCTTATCTGCAATTTCAATTTGGATTTGTTAAATTCCAACCAAACAAATTCAAAATAAAGGCTTAATAAATATCCGCTGCCTATCTCACTTACCCGAAACACTCCGATGCTAAATCCATTTGGCTGGTCGTGTGTGTGTGTGTGTGTGTGTGTGTGTGTATGCGTACAAGGCGGATCATCATGTGAATTCGACTCCAAAGTTTTGAGGTAGACTCTTAGTTTTCAATGCATGGAATCAGTGAATCGACTCTTTTTGGCATCAACTTCGACACAAATCATCGAAATCAGGATAGCCTGATAACGTGCTATGAAAATTAAACAATGTAACATTTATCAACGTTATTGGGTAAAAAAAAAAATTGGTTTAAATACTTACAAGCTACTTGAATAAAATAGCTTCGATAGGTGTGTTTTGAAATGAGAAAACGTTCATCTTATAGATGAATCATTTGAGACTATGTTTAGTCATTTTCAACCTATCAAGTTGTTGTACACACTAATGACTTTTTGGCCAAAATTTCACAAGATAATGTTCTCTGATTAGATCTAGAAATATGACCATAGATGTGTGTCCATCACACTCCCACTGTTCTCACAAACGAATGATTACAGATTGAAATAGTGCCAAAAGCGTAGCGTAATATAAGGTATTTCTATATTTTAGAGCAGGTAATACTGTTTTCTATATAAAGTGCTTCACTATTTCCTAACAAATGTCCATCAACAGGACAGGGCTGGGGAAGTCAGGTGGGCAGACAATCAAGTTCTGTATACGTCAAGCGCCTCCCTAGAGTCAGGTTAATAATAACATGGGAATTAGCAGGAGCTTTGACTTTGCTCCTGTGACGAAATGAAGATGCTTGAGCAGAACCTTAGCAACGTGCTTTGTACAACCATGTCGCCATCTTGTTCTGATGGACAACAACAAAAGACAAGCTTTCATTATTACTACACTCTCAGAAAAAAAACTCTCCTCAAGGGTAATTTTTTGATTTCTGAATAACATATAAGAGATAACCCTTTATAATTACACATTCTTTTCCTCTACCCAAAATGTGATTGACAGCTTAGAAATAGCCAAAGAACTTTATCATGAATGCCCCTGGTTTCTCAAAAGGACCTGACAAAGTTTTAACCAGGCTTTAGAGCATTTATACATTCATTTGTTTCCGTTTTTGAAAGAAAGGATGCATTTTCTCTTGGTTGTATAAATGTGTTAATTTCTAGAAGCTACAATACATCTAAGAATGCTTTCCAGGCAAATGGAAAGGTGTTCAAAATCATTTGGGTGCTTCATTTTAAGTGTAATGCAGTAACTGTTAAGAAAAGAACATTCAGGAAATAAATGTAACAAACTCTAGTGTGTGCATGTTCAGTTGTTCTTCAGATTTGGTCAGAGTTCAAATCAAGTATACACTAATAAGAATAGATTGTATTTGACCTTCCAGCTGTTGTTCCACCTTAACTTCTAAAACAGGGATTCTTTCTCACACGCACTCAGACACAGACTGGAGGGGAACGGCTCTAACCACGGCTCCTTCTGGGCTCTACCACATCTGATGCATGACATGCTCTGTAAGAAGTTCAGAATTCGGTCACTGGTTCTTTTGTTTTGTAATTCATAAACACGTGCCAACATTGCTCATAAGAAAATTGTAGTGGACAGATAGAATAAACAGAATCTTACCACAAAAACCTTAGCATACTGTATGCTGGCAGGACGGCTCCATGCTAACAGGCATAAATGATTTTAAAAAATGGACTGAAACGTAAATGCAATCTGAAAATTTGGATTTATAAGCAACAAGCTGAGTGTAAAATCCTACTTTATAAAATTTTTACAAAATTAAAAGTCCGTGTCCAGTATACAGTCCAGTTCACATTCATGTTATACTGCATGTAATAATAAACTGTCTACAACTGTAGTGAAAGATACAGTATTTACTGTTGATCAGCTCACTTATTTGTAGACATTTGTAATTCTAGGCATGTAATTCTAGGTATTAAAATCACTCTTTACACTTTTATTACTGAAATGAAAAAAAAATAAATAAAATACAGATCAACAGATCAACAAAAAGTCTCCCCAAATACGAACATAATATACATATTGTGCATTATTATAGCTTAGACACGATAGCCAGAACGACCTGACTGTTTATACAGAAATGCAAAATACTTGCTAGCTATTTATTCCCTAGATGTGCACCAAGCAACAGCAAGAAAATTGTAAGGTGAAAGTCCGACTGGTCCATTTTTTTTTTAATGAACAAAGATAAAAGAGATCACAGCTTTTTCACTTGTTTTCTATTCACTATAAGGCAAATGAAGTCAGAGTTCACATAGATAAAGTCAGAGCAAAGCTAAAGTAATCTCTACCAGAAGCAAATGCATCCATCACATCTTTTTTCTACCAGGTGAATTTTTTTCATGTTTTTTTGTCTGACAACCTCTATAGCTGATAAGGAAAAATGCATAGTTTTCTCCTGTATCGCTGTTGCAAAGGGCCAAAAATCTAATGCTATGGATAAACGAATGATGTTGTCTCCTGTGTTCCTGCTACATTGAGCCAATTATTTGGATATATCTAAAAACTCAACAGTGGTTATTAGAGTTTGCTTATTAGACTATCCTAGACCTACACTTAACCCTGATCAAGCTTAGTCCTCATCGTTTGTTGGGTTTTTAGCTTTCTAAAAGGGTTCTACTTGAAACCCCTTTGAAAACCTTCTCTTGTATAGTTCTACATAAAAAGGTTCCCAAGAGGGACCACTAGACAGAACCACTAATAAGGTAGCTGTATGCCCATATTAAAACCTGTCATCACATTTAACTCACAGCTAAAAACTAAAAATATATACAATTTCTTGTATCCAATACAATGTAGTGGCTTTACGATATTTCAACATGCCCATGATAACAATATTGGGAATTAGACAGTATATTAACACTGGAGCTCACCAGCCACTTTGGCTAGGTGCCAATAGCAAGCCAATGCAAGCCAATTTTCTAGCCAAAATATTTTCACTAGCCAAAACATTAGTACCCAAATATGATGTGTACATCTTATTTTTATAAAATACAAATTTATAAAATACAAGTTCATTATCTTTCAAGGGAAAATTAGTTTTTAACCAAAAATATATATCACTGCAAAAACTTGTGACCTGTCCAATTTTCATTTAAGTATAATTTTTGTTTTTGTTTTTATTTATTTATCGTCATTGCACTCTTTTTAATTTTATCATACTAAAAAAAACAGAAGTGAATTAACAACAACAACTGTGTTTAATCTGAGTGCTGGTCTTAAATGTCACTGGATATTGTATAGTAAATTATCGGCACGATTTGACCTAGGACTGAAGTGCAAATTCTACTTGATATGTCATTTAATGTCCTCTTTGCCAAATAAGTGCACATGCCAAGTAAGGAGATACTGTAGCAATACTGTAATACTGGGTCGTACAGTTGTATCTTAAATAATTTAAATCATTCAACCCCTAATGCACATGTAATGATAGCATGTGCGGGAGCTCTGGTTACCACACTGTTACCTCACACTGGGGTAATTACCCAGCCCAGAGGCATTTGAGAGAATCAAATCAATGAATGCTCAGATCTGTGCCTGGTGGGATATTTTGATTGGTCTGGCTGGAACTGACTGACATGGTACAACCAAATGATCACTTCGACACGTGCTTTAATTCCACACGTGCAGGATTCTCAGAAGCTTTATTAATGGTGACTAACTTTAAATCTTTTGGATTCCACTTTGAAATTACTAGCGCCAATTTTCTACATTTCTAGAGCTTATAAAGATCGCAGCTACATTTTAGAGCAGAATAAATAAACAGCTGGAACAAAGGATGGACCTGTACTGGGCATATTAATCAGTTAACAATATTCAACATTAGGTGAACAGCAAAACAAGCCTGTATGTTAACTGCTAGCTTGCTTTATGTATGTAGGTTACTTAGCTTGCAATATTAGTCTGCTAGTACAAAAATATGTATAAATATATGTTTTTATCTAAACACAGAAGCCAATGAGTAAACAATTAAGCCTTATTGGCTAACGAGTGCACAAATAACCCTAACCCTAACTTGAGTAAACAAATGTATATTTCATGATATATAATAGGTTATATGTTAAACATTTTCCCAAATTCTTTAGAAATGCTTCCTAATAAGAACGGTTATGAATGGAGGTGTAAAGATGGCGCAATTTGTTTTAAAACAGCGTCAAAAGCCTGATAAATAGTTAGGCAGTTTGGTAAGATTAGCTTGTTTGGTCTAGCTTGTTTGTCCACTACAGCAGAAACACCAGATTTAACAGTCTGGTACAAAGGTACAGTACAAAGGCACCAGCTAATTTAACAAATTTTCCAATTTTCCTGTGCTGTTGTGATAATTTCATATTCTATTGTATTTCCATAGCATTAGCATGTTTCTATGTACCAAAGCTAAGCTAGCATGAATCTAGAGGCTAAATGAAACATAGTGGTCATTTATGCTAAATAACATGAAGTGATAATTCGTTATTAGCAAATGTTAGCACTTCTGGATGAAGCATTACTTTACAAAAAAATTGTTAGGTTCAAGGTAGTTAGAACAGTGATAATATAAGTAACATACATTCATTACTCAGTTGTATACTCTTAGAAAAAAAGTGTTCTACTTTGGACAGTTGATGGTTCCACCTTTCTAAAAGAATTTCATATCGATCCCTTTTAGAAAGTTCCAATGGATTTTTTTGTTTTTTTAATCAAAGGGTTGTAAATAAAACCTTTAAAGTTTTCCCTGTATGCACATGGACCAAAGAACCCTGTGCAGTGCTCGATTCAAGCCCTAGACTAGAGTTTTTTCAAAGCATGTGGGCTCACATCTTTAAAACATTGATGTATTTCATTTTATAATGAAGTCCAGACATTTGACAAATCATGTTTGACATGCTTGAAAACTATGGAACCACCATGCTTAGCATTTCTAGATTAATGGGAAATTCACTGTAAGGAAGGAGGTCTTACATAACTTTCTGGCAAAACCACATATATCACATTACACTATCAGAGCCAAGCCAAGGATTACCCACCTAGGATTACTAAAGTTTCCATAGAAACAGGATGTTTCAGGCAACTTTTGATTTTTTTTTTTTTTTTTACAGGATCTCACATCTGTTGAATATTACACACTGTGGTAAAAAGTTAAGACAAATAAGGTGACGATGAAATCGATCAACATATGCCTAGATGCGAGATGATCTATGGATCCAACTACGAGTAATTAACCTTTGGCAGAATGAGATGGTGTATTAATAGCTATACTTTTGACTACAAAATGTACCCAAATGGACACCAGGAATCGTTTTCTCTCTGGTGTCATTATTCCCTGAAGCTCAGCTATCGAAATGGTTACAACCAGACATTCAGTGGGCCATGGAATAAGCATTGGCGTTCTCGTAAACTGCCTATTGAATTGTGAATCAATGCACCTGACGCTAAAAGCTTATTGACGAAGGGAGGGGCAGAAGAACAGAAATCGGGGGAGGACGAATACAAAAGGAAAAATAAATTTATTAGCTAGCCCACCAGGCAAGTGAAAGCTCCAATGTCCTTGCCTAGTCTTATGCTTTGGTTGCCTGGAAAACTAACTAGGCTTAAAGGTAGCTAACGTAACAAGTACTCAAGTTCTTCGGACAACATTCTTTATTCCACCCTGACAATGTCTTCGTATTAGTATCAGCACCCTTGACAAAATGGCAGTAAGGTTAACAGTTTGGCTATGAGCTATGGGTTTCTCTTCTCATATCAGTCGAGTCTGGCCATGTCAGTTTTTCTTTATTTTAGTATATTTTTCTTTCTCTCCTCTTTCTTGTTCATCAGTATTGCTCCACACCTCTGTATTTGGAGGACTTTGCCCTGCCTTTCCTTTCTGTCAAACAGCTAGCATGGTTTTCAAAACTTCCCCAGAAAAATGACATATCCTCTCATGCAGTCCTTCACTGATTGAATTTATCTGAGACCCAATCCTAAGAGAGGATGGAACTAGGCTTTCCTCCCAGCTATTACAACTCAATTGAACAGACTGAGTCAATAGCTGCATGTTCATGGCATCAAACAAACACACCTCGTTCCAAACATTAGGGAGAACAGGACATGTCACCCCTGCCTGTACTTGCTTTATTTGGAATACAAAACTGATGGCTCCCTCCGGGTAAAAAGAAATGAACAACTGTCATCCCACTTTTCCATCTCCTGTGGATTAATGCTTTTATGTGCTATTACTTATGATCTCTACTACTGATTAGCTACAAAAATGGCAAAGCAAATACTACAAGATTTCTCGCCTATACAAAAATAAACGTGTTATGTGAAAGAGATAAAGAGAAAGCAAGCAGTGTGATGAGGCACTCACGTGTATTGGCTATGTGAAGTGGATGCGTGCAACACCAAAGAGAGAGAGAGAGAGAGAGAGAGAGAGAGAGAGAGAGAGAGAGAGAGAGAGGAAAGGGTAGAGATTGAAGCATTGGCTTTTACCATGCAGTTCATAGCGAAGTGGTTGTGCTGGGTCTGCAGCTCTAGTACGTGCTGGTGGTTGGCGCCAATCTCAGTGTAGCTGGTCAGGAAAAGGCCCTTGTTGTGAACAATCCAGTCAAACATCTACAAAGACAGTAAAATAAGAAGGGGGATTATAAAAGGGGGCAAGCTGAGGCATAGGTCATTGATCTAAACCAGCATGTAAACTTCCAGTCATTAGGGAAAAACCCAAGCTGGCAACAAGACAATAAATGCTAATATCGTGCCAGTAGCAAATGGTGAAAAAGGTACCTGGCTTTCTTGTTTAAACTGGAAGAATATGCCTTTATAATTACTAATATTACACTCTACCATTGTCTAAACCATTGAATACTATTCAATACATACAGCATCATTCAACAATATTAGTAGTAACTACACCATTGAATACCATTCAAAATAATGTTACCATTCAATATCGTTAAACAAAATATATTAGCACCAATCATACCATTCAATACTATTAAACAATAAATTAGCACCGACCATAGCATATAATACCTTACTACAATATTACCACCAACTACACCATTCAATTCCATTCAAGAGTATTACCACCAACAACACCCTTCAGTTTCATTCAAGAGTATTACCACCAACTATACCATTCAATAGTATTAGCATCAACTACACCATTCAACACCATACTACAGTATCAGTACCAACAACACCATTCAATACCATTTAACAATTAATTTAGCACCAACCATATCATTCAAAACTCTTCAACAGTATTAGCACCAGCTACACAATTCTATAACGTTCAAGACTATTAGCACCAAACCATACCATTCGATACCATATGACAGTAAGAGTACCAGCCAAACCATTTAATACTATTGATAATAATGTTAGCACCATCCATACCATGCAATGCTATTAACAAAAATAGTAGCACTAACCATCTCATTCAACAACCTCATTAGGACCAAGCATACCACTCAATACCACTGAACAAGTATGAGCCTCAACCATTTAAGAAACAATATCATACCTATAACTGTTTTAACATTAGCATCCACTCGACGTTTCAATGCAATTCAATACAACAAAAATATTAGCACCATCCCTACCACTTAATGCCATTAAACAATATTAACCATATCAATCCCAACAATCAGTATTAGTTAGTATCATAAAGTACTAAATCTTCTTCAACATAGCATTAATTCAACCATTCAACAATTATAGTAGCACTAGCACTATTACTGTTAATACTATTCAACAATTTTAGAATCAACAAACTATCCGATACAATCGGAACAAAGTATACTTTCCAAAACCAACCATTCAAGGAACATTACCAACAACAGGGAGGCACCCAAACCATTTACCATCCAAAATAGAGCTCATCTTTTATCACTGTAGCCCTACGCACCTTCTCAGCGTCCTGCTCAAAGAGCCGCAGCTGGAAGCACTGGTCCAGTTTGAGCTTTCGGCCATGCCAGGCCTGGTGCAGGTGCTGGCGGGCAGTGCGTAATTCCTCCAGCAGAGCTGAGACCCTGGGCGTCAGGCCCTGTACGTCTCCACCGGTCTTCGTGCCAGCCTGCACACGCTGCAGCAGCCGTTGGCCCTCAGCCTCCAGTTCCTCGACTGGAGCCTTGGCTACACGTTTCTTCAGAGCACTGTGCTCGTCCATGGCACATCGTGCCACCTCCAGGTCACCAGGGAGCTCACGGCGTGACACCAGCTCCTGAAGCTCCTTGAGGCGGGCAAGTGCCCGCGCCACATTTCCTGCAAACTCCTCAAAGGCCACACGCACCTCAATCCACTCGTCATGATCATAGTCCAGACTTCCCTCCAGATCGGCCGTCAGCTGTGATGGGTCCACCACCTTGGACAAGCCCTCCAGAGATACCATTATGGTCTATAGTAATGCAGGAAGAAATGAAAACCCCATTACATCACTTTGATGGCAGCATAACATGAACTTTAACCATTAACCCTTAACATGACCCCTTAGACTATATTCCAGCCCAGTTTGGAATATGCAAAACACAACAACCAACCCCCTCCCACCCCCTTATCTAACCCCTTTCTAAGGACTAATATGTCCATTCCAATATTTAAATAAGTGGGTAGCGTCACCTCACAGTTCCAGAGTGCTAGGAAAAACCAGGTAGACTCTCTACACTAAATTGGCCCTAGGTGTGAATGTGTGTGTGTAAGATGGACTGGCTACCCCATCCAGGGCGTATTCCCTCATCATGACTATTTTTCCTGGAATAGGCTCCAGATCCACGGTAACCCGGACCAGGATAAAGCGTTTAATGAAGATGTATGAATGAATGATTTAATGAAAATTTTTATATAAATAGGATCTACAAAAGAATTTTGGTTTTTGGCCAGCTACATTTTTAATCTCAATGGCAAACCTTTGGGATCTTTCATCTGTACAAAGCTTATTTTGGCATTTCTGCAATGCAGTTACTTCTAAAACCTGCCTAACGCAGCCAGGTAATACTAAGTAATGCTAGCAAAACCTTAAACGTATCAAATATAATGAGCTCTATTTGTAATAAATACGACTGAGATGAGTTAATACATTCTTGAATGGTTAAATGCATGTCTTCTAAGATTCAAATAAATATTGGGAAAAAACAATGTTAAGAGCTACAATGGATAAAGTCTAGACTTTTTTTTTTTTTTTTTTTTACTGCGGTAACATATTTGACAACAAATATCAATCCATTCATTTTCCATTCTACTTATCCTACACAAGGCCATGGGGGAGCCTGGAGACTATCCCAGGGAACTCAGCCTACGACGTATGTCTTTGGACTGGGGGGAGGAAACCCAGAGGAATCCCCCGAACCACGGGAGAACATGCAAGCTCAGGATTTGAACCCCCAGCCCCGGAGTTACAAGGCAAAACTGCTAACCACTAAGCCACCATGCCCCCCTGACAACAAATATATTATTACTAAATAGAAATTTTTCTTAACTTTACATGTTCACATTACTACAGAAGGCTAGAACTCATAACTCCAGGTGAACTAACCCTATCTTCTACAGTATTATGGCAACCTTCTCGTCTTTTCCAGTTATCGTACACTTGGTGGGAGTTTTCCGTCATACAGGAATTGCGCTTTTACAAACAAACCTATTAAGGCTTGTGTGCAGCAGGAAAGTGCTCCCTGTCAGATCATTCACACCCCACGCTTTATGTAAGATTAACCAGAGACCATTCCAGAGATTTCATGTGGTTAGAAACAACATCGAACACACGTGGAACAACTCTCGGCTCTATGAATGAGCTCCCCAGAGAAAGGGGATTTAAACCTTTTAACCTTTGCAGTTGAAACAACTGTGAAACACTCAAAACATGTGTAGTATTTGGATATTCTGGGTGTAACGCGATGACACTATCTGTAACTGTTTAGCGATTCAAATATCTGTAGCTGTATTCAGATTTAAACCTGAAGTGGGCGTGGCCTAAACAGGAAGTTAAAAAAAAAAAAAAAAAAAAAAAAAAAAACTCTGGAAAAACCCAGAGGTAGAAATGCGAGTACTGTCAGCAGGTTGTATGAATTCTGGCTCTGACAGTTCCTCAGCCTCAGCTACATCACTAGCGTTTGTCCAATTCGTATCTGAATCTGTATCTACAAAACACATTATACTGTATGTTCACATTAATACAATGTATTTTTTACATTTCATAAATATCATATCATACTTTTGTCAACTGTTATCTCAACTGAAACTTGTGTCATAGTTTACAATACGAAAATTAACAAAAGAAATTCAATGAAATGTTTCCTTTTTTCATTCTAAAACTTTTTTTTTAAATAGTTTGTTTGTTTGTTTGTTTATTTACTTTACAATTATGTATTCTTATATTGGAAAGTGCACTAGCTAGCAAGCAACAAACGTTGACTATCAAGATGGCGTTACAACTACTGTAGCTAGCTAAAATTTTTACAATAAGAACAATTTCAATTCCTGGCAAATACACAAACACAATTATGACAGTTAGTCAACATTACATTATCTAACAAAACGTGGGCTGAAAGACGTGTGTTGCAAACGTACTTCTCCTTCCTGCTGAATAACATGGTTAGTCATGGCATTTTGCAGTGTGCAATTCAAAAATCGCAACATATATAACTGATTATATACCTAATAAAACTGCTAATATAATCTCTTATATAATCCTGATATTACATTACTGAAATTGAGATTATTGGGTATTGTTTTGTCCTTTCAGCCCACAATAGACACATAATTGAACACACAGTAATGGTTTTAATTCTGTGCTGTGTTGTGTTGCGTAACCTGATTGTACGGGAAACCGTTTTATCATGTCTCTTCGCTTAAATGGGTCAGCTCTAATTTTAACAGCTCTAGTTTTACACTAGCACAGAAAATGTTCCTGAAACCTAATATCCTAAATAGTGTTTACTTTCCCTGTTTCAGGTTTTGAACATCAAACTGGCTTTAGCACAGAAATCAAAACACAGAGAACTTTCTGCTTTGTCAAAAGTGTTTATGTGTAAACGTAAGGTCACTGTTTTAACAGCTCACCTCAAACTCGAACTTCGAGCTGCCGAAGTTGGTCCTCTGCTTCTGCCAGAAGTTGTCGGGTTTGATGATGAGCGCGACGTGGATGCAGGACGGGAAAGACTCCTGCAGGATCTTCAGCAGAGGCTTAATGGAGTCCCATTTGGAGCCTCGCATGTCCACGATGACGGTGAAGCCATGCCTGCTGACCTCCTCGCTGCGGAGAAATGACACTTTAGAAAACAACATCTGGATGAGCGTGCCGGAGAAGTACTACCAAACCGTAATACTCACTGTTACAGCGGAGGAGGAAAAAAAAAAACTTGGAAGAGAGCTGCCACAGCTGCACTTGACACACAGACTGAGTCTTAGATTAAACTGAACAGAGCACATGTGCTCCACTGAATCATACTGACCACCCAAGGGGAGGGAGGAGAGAGAGAGAGAGAGAGAGACAGAGACATGGTGAGAGAGACAGAGAGAAACAGACAGAGAGAGATGGACAGACACAAACACAAGAAAGACACACCCAGAGAAAGATAGAAAGACAAAAAGATACAAGCGCAGAGAGAAATACAAAGAACGAGATGGACAAAGTGTTAGACAAGAAGAAAGAAAGAGAGATGGGTAGCAAGACAGTGAGAGACAGATAGAGACAGATAGACCGTGGCTGAGAGAGATAGAGAGAGACAGGCAGAGAGAGAAAGACAGAGAAAGAGATAGAGATAAAGAGAAGGGGAGAGAAGCAGGTGTGATAAAGTGAAAGGGTGAGAGAAAGAGGAAAAGAGAAAGGAAAAACGGAGAGAGGGGACGGATGAGAGAAAAGAGTGAGAGGGGGTTGAAGAAAATGAACAATTGAAAGCGATGGAGGAAGAGAAATACCAACAGAGAGATAGAGGGAGAGAGAAGTAAAATAACTGTGAATTTGTTTCAGTTCAAATGCACCTTAATTATTAAGCACTCAGATTCAGGCCCGTTTCTGGATGGATGGATGCTGACATATCCGGAGCTCTAGAAAGAAAATTATGGAGATGGAAACGGAGCCCTGACCTGGGGATGCCTGCGAGGTAGGCTATGAGGCGTCGCAGATCCTCCTGTCTTATTCTGTCATGGTTGGTCCTGGCTGGGAAAGTGAGAACCGGGCCTCCTCGTCTGTCTCGACCTCCTGCAGAGAAGACCAAAAACGCGACACATCACACGCTGACCACCGTCTCAGTTAGACGCTCCACATACATGGATTAATAAAAGTGTGTAATCACTGATATGGTGAAATGCTCTGTGAAGAGTCTGACTAAGTTTATTTGACAACTTGGAAGGAGTAGCTTTGAGTTTTCCGACACCGGACAGAAGAGTTTGTGCTTTCTGTTCATTTTGTCTCATTACCTAACTAAAGAGAGCGGGAAAAAAAGTGAGGTTGGTGAAGGAACGACTGTTTATAGCTGCTCTAACTTAAGTGAAAACAGTAACTAATAAAAATAGTAGCACAGACACATTTATTTCAGCTTTTATTTACTATATCAGATTTTCAGTGGGTCAAACGTTTACATACACTTTGTTAGTATTCACTGGCATTGCCTTTTCATTTGCTTAACTTGAATCAAATGCTTGGGGTATAATTTGACAAGCTTCTCACAATATTTTACCAGGATTTTAACTCATGTTAGGTTTGTGGGCCTCCATTCTCACATGACACACTTTTTCAGTTCAGTCCATAACTGAATTCAGGTCAGGGCTCTGTGACGGCCACTCTAATACTTTGTTATCTTTAAGCCGTTTTCTTACAACTTTTTAGGTATACTAAAGATCATTGTCTTGCTGGACGACCCACATGCAACCAAGTTTGAACTTTCTGGCTGATGTCTTGCGTATTTGCTTCAGTATTTCCTAGATAATCCTTCTTCCTCATCATGCCATCTATTTTCTGAAGTCCCTTTTACAGCAAAACAGCCCCATAACATTATGCTGCCACCCCCATGCTTCACAGTAGTTATGGTGTTCTTTGGATTTAAAGCCTTACCCTTTGTCCTCCATACAAAGCGCTGATCATTATGGCCAGACAGGTCATGGCAATGCAGGACTATTTTAATGGTGGATGTACATACCTGTGGTGTATGATGCTTACAAGTCCTTCACCAGTTCCTTTGCTGTTATCTTGGGGTTTAGAACTTTTCAGTCTGCTTGGATTTTTCCCATGGTAAAACACAGCCAAACTAGGAGGTTCACTCCCAGTTAACCCTAATTATGAGAACTGGCCAATCAAAAGCTTCTAAAAGTCATTAGATACATTTCCGGAATCTTCCAGATTGTTTAAAGAGACATGGTCAACTTGGTGTATGTAAACTTCAGACACAATGGAATTCTAAAATGGTGAATTAAAGCTGAAATAAGTCTCTAATGGATTGTTTTAAAAATTTCCTGTGTGAACAAACTAGATGCCCTATTTTACTTGTCAAAATAAAAGTTTGGCCTCTACTGTATAAATGGTAAAAAAAAAAAAAGTTCTATTCTTTAATTAATAAAAAAAAGTCAGTTTTGTCCAATTGCTGTGATATAAAACTTTTAAAACTGCTGCTCATGCTGCGTCACAGAGAACAGCGCTAGCTGCCCTCTTCCACATAATGAATATGAGCTCACAGAAGCCCACAGTTGTCTAGTGTCACTGTGATTGACAGGGGAGGGAGACATCATGCCATCCCTTTGCATGGACAATTTTGTGGCTGTGGCTGTGGCGTCATCGGAATTCAAACTTGCATTGCAATTCTACTTGTGAGATGTGTGATGCGTGTTGACTCGCCTGATAAAAATGCCACTTTCTCTTTCAGAATAGGCAGCACCTCGACGGCCTTCATCTCCTCATTTCTGTTGAACCCTATAAAGGTTGAAGAGAGCCGTTAGCCCACAATACACATCACACCACACACAATCTGACACATTGCATTTTTCACAATCGCACCATTCCATTCCATATGGTCTTCATTAAAAGAAATCTATAATACCAGAAGTGAATTCATTAATATTATATTAATACTGTGGCAGAGCCATGCTTTGGATGAAGTACTGAAGTACCCTGTGCTCTCCCACCTGCTCACCAGATGGCATGATATTAATACCTGAGGAAGAATCAGAAGGGTTGTGTCCACCTGTTTATATGCAAATGTGCATTAGAGATCCTGAATGAGAACCAGCTTTCTACCACGTCTCTTTGTAAGTCAAGACACGCACAAACGCTACGTGAACGTCATTATCACTTATCGTTACCCACCAGTCAGGTTCCTAAAACAGCCCATGTTGCCTCTTTTGCGAAGTGACATTCAAAACAGTCGAGAGAGAAGAAAGCAAACCGCTCCCGGTCGTGTATTATTGATGTTTCTGGATGTGGACAGCGTGTTTTTTAGTGCATGCAGCTCCAGCCTTGCTGCTATCGATCCCATTAGCTCAGCCAGCGAGTCAGCAGTAGTCAGGCATCACTGGCCATTATAATGCATTATGTCACTGCGTTTAACTGCCCTGTGCCGCATGACTTTGGGGAAATGATCACTCACTGCAGAGGTTAGGCAAAAATGAGAGGATACGTGCATAATGGAGCTTCTTAGTCTTTCGCAAATTTGAAAGGAATTCAGCTTCTATCTATCTATCTATCTATCTATCTATCTATCTATCGATCTATCTATCTATACAGTGGATATAGAAAAGAATCACCCCCCTTTAAAATAATCACATTTTGTTGCTTTTCAACCAGAAATGAAGACGGACAGTTTTTGTTTTATCCAGCTGTGTTTACTCAGTGCAACTTATAACATCCAAGTGAAAGATATAACACCAACATGTCAGAAAAAAAAAAAAGAAATTAAAAAACAGAATCAATGAGTTGGAAAAAGGATCACCCCCTTGCTTTAACTTGCCTTAATTTTTAAATTACAGCATTTAGTCTGTTGGGATATGTCTCTACTAACTTTGCACATCTAGACTTTGCAATATTTGCCCACTCTTCTTTGCAGAACTGCTCAAGTTCAGTTAAATTTGATGGTGACTGTTTGTGGACTGCAGCCTTCAAGTCATTCCACAGATTTTCAATGGGGTTTAAGTCTGGGCTCTGACTAGGCCATGCAAGGACATTCACCTTTTTCTCCTTCAAGCACTGTGTGGTCAGTTTTGCTGTGTGCTTTGGGTCATTGTCATGTTGGAAGGTGAATCTTCTTCCCAGTGACAACTTTCTGGCAGAGGGCAGCAGATTTTCCTCAAGAATTTGACGGTATTTTGCCCCATCCAATTTCCTTCTATCCTGACAAATGCTCCAGTCCCTGCTGCAGAGAAACACCCCGTAACAGGATATTGCCACCTCCATGCTTTACTGTAGGAATGGTGTTATTTGGATGGTGAGCTGTATTGGATTTCCACCAGACATATCGTTTGGTGTTGAGGCCAAATAATTCAATTTTAGTCTCATCTGACCATAACACCTTTTTCCATGTGGCCTCAGAATCTTCAAGGTGCATTTTGGCAAAGCTCAGTCGTGGGTGGCTTTTTTCTCGCAACCCTCCCATACAAGCCACATTTGTGGAGAATTTGTGATATTGTTGCACACAATGACCACTCTTTGTCATAAATTCCTGCAACTGCTTCAGAGTTGCTGTAGGCCTCATGGTAGCCTCTCTGACCAGTTTCCTCCTGGCTCTTTCATCCAGTTTGGAGTGAGGTCCTGATCCAGGGAGGGTCTGTGTTGTACCAAATACCTTCCACATCTTAATAATAGATTTCACTGTGCTTCTAGGCATTGATAAATCCAAAATTTTTTTGTATCCATCTCCTGACTTGTGCCTATCCACAACTTTATCCCAGAGATCTTTTGACAGTGGCTTGCCACCCATAGTTGATTGTTTGCTTCAGTTACACTACAAAATGCTCCAGGAAAGCTCTTTTCATGCTGAGCTAATCAAAATGACCACGGCTGATCACAGTTGATAGTCAAATGGCTTTGTGTGCCATTGGGGAGGTGATTAGCTACACCTTATTGAGTTAACAAGTCATTTTTAGGAGGGGGGTGATCCTTTTTCCAAAGCAGTGATTCTGTTTTTTTTATTTATTTATTTATTTCTGACATGTTGGTGTTATATCTTTCACTTGGACGTTATAAGTCGCACTGAGTAAATACAGCTGGATAAAACAAAAACTGTGTCCGTCTTCATTCCAGGCTGAAAAGCAACAAAATGTGATTATTTTAAAGGGGGGTGATTTCTATACCCACTGTATATATATATATATATATAGATATATATATCTATATCTATATATATATATATATATATATATATATATATATATATATATATATATATATATATATATATATATAGATATAGATAGATAGATATAGATAGATAGATAGATAGATAGATAGATAGATGTGCTACGCAAACAAACCACAGCTGAGACACATGGCAGCTAAGAAGTCGAATACAAACTGTAATCAGCTGCATTTTTTTAAAAACCACAATTGGTAGGCACTGCTGGGCTTCCAGACCATTTCTGGGTCAACATATTTTTGCCTTTTCATACACTGCAGTAAGCTAACAAGATGCCAAAGTCTCTTCCTTGTGAAGGAATACCAATAAACAATGATAAAAATCGCTGTACTCAACCAAGCACCATACATAAATGTCAAACCACTGCGCAATGATGAATAATATGTCTCATTTCAATGTACAGCTATAAACAATGAAGCTGAAGCGAACAACTGTAATAGCTTAGGGAACGTGGGAGACATAAATCGTTGGTGTGAGCTGTAATATCTCAGTCACATAGCATAGAGCTGGAATCAGCAAGATAATACACGGGAGGTTCCTGGGTATTCGACTTTTAGAAGCACTAATGGTCAGGCACTTGTAAGACAAGTCTGCATACTGAATAAATGCATAGGAATATAATCCTTTGTAACGCTGAACAGCATTACAATAGATACAGTGGGGGGGGGGGGGGTATTTGATCCCCTGCTGATTTTGTACGTTTGCCCACTGACAAAGAAATGATCAGTCTATAATTTTAATGGTAGGTGTATTTTAACAGTGAAAGACAGAATAACACCAAAAAAATCCAGAAAAACGCATTTCAAAAAAGTTATAAATTGATTTGCATTTTAATGAGTGAAATAAGTATTTGACCCCTTCGACTTAGTACTTGGTGGCAAAACCCTTGTTGGCAATCACAGAGGTCAGACATTTCTTGTAGCTGGCCACCAGGTTTGCACACGTCTCAGGAGGGATTTTGTCCAACTCCTCTTTGCAGAGCCTCTCCAAGTCATTAAGCTCTCGAGGCTGACGTTTGGCAACTCGAACCTTCAGCTCCCTCCACAGATTTTCTATGGGATTAAGGTCTGGAGACTGGCTAGGCCACTCTAGGACCTTAATGTGCTTCTTCTTGAGCCACTCCTTTGTTGCCTTGGCTGTGTGTTTTGGGTCATTGTCATGCTGGAATACCCATCCATGACCCATTTTCAATGCCCTGGCTGAGGAAAGGAGGTTCTCACCCAAGATTTGACGGTACATGGCCCCGTCCATCGTCCCTTTGATGCGGTGCAATTGTCCTGTCCCCTTAGCAGAAAAACACCCCCAAAGCATAATGTTCCCACCTCCATGTTTGACAGTGGGTATGGTGTTCTTGGGGTCATAGGCAGCATTCCTCCTCCTCCAAACATGGTGAGATGAGTTGATGCCAAAGAGCTCGATTGTGGTCTCATCTGATCACAACACTTTCACCCAGTTCTCCTCTGAATCATTCAGGCAAACTTCAGACGGGCCTGTACATGTGCTTTCTTGAGCAGGGGGACCTTGCGGGCACTGCAGGATTTTAGTCCTTCACGGCGTAGTGTGTTACCAACTGTTTTCTTGGTGACTATGGTCCCAACTGCCTTGAGATCATTAACAAGATCCTCCTGTGTAGTTCTAGGCTGATTCCTCACCATTCTCATGATCATTGAAACTCCACGAGGTGAGATCTTGCATGGAGCCCCAAACTGAGGGAGACGGACAGTTATTTTGTGTTTCTTCCATCTGTGAATAATCGCACCAGCTGTTGTCCCCTTCTCAGCAAGCTGCTTGGCGATGGTCTTGTAGCCCATTCCAGCCTTGTGTAGGTCTACAATCTTGTCCCTGACATCCTTGGACAGCTCTTTGGTCTTGGCCATGGTGGAGAGTTTGGAATCTGATTGATTGATTGCTTCTGTGGACAGGTGTCTTTTATACAGGTAACAAGCTGAGATTAGGAGCACTCCCTTTAAGAGAGTGCTCCTTAATCTCAGCTCATTACCTGTGTAAAAGACACCTGGGAGCCAGAAATCTTGCTGATTGATAGGGGATCAAATACTTATTTCACTCATTAAAATGCAAATCAATTTATAACTTTTTTGAAATGCGTTTTTCTGGATTTTTTTGTTGTTATTCTGTCTCTCACTGTTAAAATACACCTACCATTAAAATTATAGACTGATCATTTCTTTGTTGGTGGGCAAATGTACAAAATCAGCAGGGGATCAAATACTTTTTTTCCCTGACTGTATAAGCAACGTGGTCTCTACTCATGCTAAAAATGCTATTTAAAAAAAAATTACCTCAGATTTAGCCTTTAGCACATAAAATACAATACTGTATCCAAGGATATTTTTTGATGACATGAATGCTTTTTCATCAATGTTTTCAAATAGTTGTTTTCAAATCTTTGTTGTCTAAACATTTCTAAATGTTCCTGCAATGTTGCTGCAGCATTTTTTTTTTTTGAAACAAAAATTATATCAAGGCTAATTACTTTATGGACTAACATTCAGGCACTCACACGACAAGCCTGCATGCTTGAAACTTGCCTCAATCAATATCACTATATAAGATAGCCAAACTGAATAAGATATAAGAACATCCTTTACACTTTACACAGATATTAATAGATAGCACTAACCAGCCCTTTACCATGCTAATGCTAAAAATGAATTTACCTCAGATTAACCTTTAGTACCTAAAATAAAACAGTGTATCCATGTATATTTTTGGACAAATACGAATGTCACAAATGTCTTCAAATCATTGTTTCTAAACATTTCTAAATGTTCCTACAATGTTGATGCAGCGTTCTAAAATGCTAACGTGGCTAATAACAAACAGAAGCTAGCAGGCACCAATCATTACTACCACGGACATTCAGACACTCACAAGAGGAGCCATGTCTGTTTCAATCAATATCAGTAAATAATAAGATATTTTATTACAAACTGAATAAACACAGTAATCCTTTGCAATGCTAACAGCATTCAACAGATGGCTCTAACTAGCCCTGTGGTCTTTACCATGCTAATGCTAAAAACGATTTTACCTCAGATTTAGCCTTTAGCATGTAAAGTAGAATCAGTGTTTATCTGTGTATATTTTTGGAATATGAACAACACTGAAGACTTCAAATGAATAATTTAAGGAATCAAATCTAACAAATTCAGATTAACAGATCATTTTTTAACATTCTGGGAACTTTTGTCAAGTTTTCTGGTTGTTCTGATAACGTATGTGGCATTTAGGTAGCATTGCTAAATGTCCCTTCAAAATTCTTGTTAACACAAATGGCTATCAATGAGCTTTCTGTCTTTCACTGCTATTAATAAACAAATGCAAGCACCAATGATTAATCTGCAAGTCACATTTTAAAGTACAACCTATTTAACCTAGTTGGTAAGTGTGCTAATTATTCTGCTAGGTCTCCCAACTGTGCTAATTCTTCTGCTGTTTAACTGCAAAAAGTTTTACAAACAAAGTAAAGACGATTCAACATTTTTTTTTTTTTATCCCACTCAAGTAATCAGCCCGCAAATTTGGCCACTATTATTCACACTTCATTTGCAGCTCATGAATAATAAAAGGATCTGCAGGACGCTAAGCTCAATTTTCAGCGCTAAGTACTCCGAGTACCGGGGGTCACTGTGTGAAGTGAGACATTCAAACCGTGGTCATTAAAGATGTGCTCGTTTTACAAATGGGAAATTTGTCGACAGTCTTGAAGACATGGAGATGTTTTTTTCCGTGACTTCGCACCTTCAACACTTCGCACATTCACGCTGCGCTAAAATCTTTCAAGCCACTGCAATGAAAACAAGATCAGACAAGACCAAGTGGACAGCTTCTGAGTTTCCCTATACAAGATCCTAAACCTCATGCTTGTATGACTATAGAGAAATGTAGTGAGGTAGTTTGTCAAAATGTAGTGAGTACCGTACTTTACTTTTTGGAAAATGACTGAAAAATAAATCTGCTGGAGGGAAAAAAAGGTTAGATCCCAGAGCTTCCTCCATCAAAGTTTTCTAAACTGGTCGGAAAGTCCTGAATCTAAATGGAACGTCCTCTGATTCAAATATTTTGATTAAGACTCCTGCCATGTAAGAAAGTAATATGCTTCCAAACTGCTAAGAGGCTCCATCGGAAATCAAGCTATCGCAGTTAACTACAGATCACTCTCTGTGGTTTGTCTTGAGCTAATGTCTTCATTTCGCCCTCAGCACGCCTCAGCAAATGAGCCGAGTCTGGTGTTTACAGCCGAGACACCCAGCAGTGTGGGGGGGGAGGGGAAGCACTCTGCGCTCCCTAACATAACAGTCTGTCTGCTTGATCACGGAATGACTAGAAATGGTTTACATAACTTTTACTACTGAATGAACACAAGCAGTAGAAATCAATATCTTAAGGCCAGGTCAACAAGTATAGTAAACCCAATAAAACAAGGCCATGACATAGTTTATGTAGTCTGATATTATAAGGTTAACCCATATTAATTTCAGAATACACTAAAATACAAGGTGCCAAGGCGAGAAAGCAATTTTTTTCAGGTGTGTGTCTAGTACTACTTAATGACTTAATAACAAGCCTACTCGTCCATTTTTTACCAACCAGACAGACCACAGTCCCACCCCCACTTGGTTACTATTTCCTCACAAATGTTAGCAGCTAAACTGTAAATATTGGCACTTCTGCTGGCTATTTAAAGCTAGATCAGACAAACCTGATACAAAGATAGGTCCCTAGGTAAAATGAGTCAATGCTGATATAATACTATGCACTATGGTGAATGAATTTCATCACAATTTACCCCTCACCCCAAATGTAGACCATCACTCATGATGTTTGGTTCCAGACAACTGCTTCATTAGTTTCGTTATAAGTCACTAGCAAATATCTAATGTCTATCTCACTCAAACTCCAGAATCATTTCCTCAAACATAGACTTGCTTTAAACCAGTGGTTCTCAAACTTTTTCAGCTTGAGACCCCCCCCCTTGTGTAGCGTTCATCCCTTTATGGCCCCTAGAGTCGTCAAAATTTCGTTTTTTTCACACTAGGCTCTCCTGTATTAACTTTCTCAGCTAAGAGACTACGTCCTCTATCTAAAAACTTGTCCATTTTAAATAGTCTTAGGTTTTATCAGCGTGTGGCTAACAGTACTGTACACTAATATTTCAGTGGATGTCTGGTGTCCTTAATCTACATAACTTCATGATTAAAGAAGAAACAACATTGAGAGTCTGTATTTACAAATATGGTTTAAATACAAAAGGTTTCATCTGATATAATTCCATCTTCAAATCTTAAACAATTGTTAGCTATGGTTGGGTGACAAAGTAATGAAAACCCAATAACTCTGTTATGCGGTGAGGGGCATTGATTAAATTTTCTGGCATGATTTGACTCTACTTGTCCAGTGAAGCATCACTGCGAATCAATACTGCAGTTCTTCTGACTAGCCTATGATGAAACCTCTATTCACGGATGACTCCACCCCCAGCAACTGTGCTCAAGGGCACACTGAATGATTTGTTGAGGATGAAAATGATGTGAATCATATGCTATGGCCTTCACAGTCACCAGATCTCAACCCAATTGAACACCAATGGGAGATCTTTTAGTGACAGGTTAGACAACTCTGCCCACCACCATCATCAAAACATCAACTGAGGGAATATCTTTTGGAAGAATGGTGTTCATCCCCCCAGTACTACTCGTAAGACTTTTAGAATCTGTGCCAAGCTGTTCTGGTGGCTTCAATGCATCATTGTATGTTGATTTTTCATTTAATCTGTCAGCTATTTAACTTATCTCTTCAGTCAAAGTATGTCACTTATTTCTGAAATCTAACTTGTGGTGCAATTTGGTGTTACAGTGGGAGGTCTTTTTCTACAGCTCTGTATAGCTTGGCATGACACTCCGGAAACGTGGGTGTCTGGCTTTGTGCTCTTCTCCCTCTCGGGCCCCTGGTATAATGTTATTGAGATGGAAACTTTGGCTCTCTATATGTGTGTGTACTGGCCACTGCTTGGCTCCATTTCCTTTTTTTGGCTCCAGTCTAAATATAGCAAAGCCTCCGAGGTAATGATGTGCCACTTTCACAGCTTCGGGGACTCTAGATAAGCAGGCCAGGCCTTGGCCGAGTCTCTGATCCCACTGCTCATCTCATTCTGCCAGTCTACATCAGTCTACACCTATCACCATGTGTGGAATTGGGTAGCAAGCATCCCGAGGACAATTCTGGTGGTTCGATCTTAGGTGCTAAAGGTTACTACAGCTGGTCCTAGATTAATACATTTAAAACATGTGAAGTAAGAAATTGACGGTTGTATATTATACAAAATCTACCAAACTAGCCCAATAAAACCAGTCCAGAGCTCAAAATCTAACCCTCCAAAATCTGTAATGAACAGCAAAATCACCATTCCACAAGTAGGGTCCATGAAGCATAGCCAGTGGGTTTATGATTTATTCACTTATTTATTTTCATTTTGTTACAGTAATCACAACCCATGTTATTATATTTAGGGGTCCAAGCACCAAAGTCAACTTAGTCATAATGTGTTCTATCGGTGGAAAGCCCAGTGGCTCTGATAAATAGACCAAATATTATTTGACAAATATAAAATAACATTCATTAAATAAATCTGTACTGATGAGGTCTGTGGACTGTGTTATAGACTCCTGTGCATTAACATCCCAGGAGATCAGCAATTTCTAAAATACTCAAATCAACCCGTCTAGCACCCCTGTCAGTCATAGAGCTTGCATTTTTCCCCATTCTGATGTTTGATGTGAACTGAAGCTCTTGGCCTGTACCTGCATGATATGATGCATTGCACTGCTGCCACATGACTGGCTGATTAGATAATCACATGAACGAGCAGGGGTACAGTTCTTCCTAAAGTGGCCAGTAAGTGTATATACAGGTGCATCTCAATAAATTAGAATGTCGTGGAAAAGTTCGTTTATTTCAGTAATTCAACTCCAATTGTGAAACTCGTGTATTAAATAAATTCAATGCCACAGACTGAAGTAGTTTAAGTCTTTGGTTCTTTTAATTGTGATGATTTTGGCTCACATTTAACAAAAACCCACCAATTCACTATCTCAACAAATTAGAATATGGTGACATGCCAATCAGCTAATCAACTCAAAACACCTGCAAAGGTTTCCTGAGCCTTCAGAATGGTCTCTCAGTTTGGTTCACTAGGTAAGCCACAAACATTCATTGCCAAAGAAGCTGGCTGTTCACAGAGTGCTGTATCCAAGCATGTTAACAGAAAGTTGAGTGGAAGGAAAAATTGTGGAAGAAAAAGATGCACAACCAACCGAGAGAACCGCAGCCTTATGAGGATTGTCAAGCAAAATCGATTCAAGAATTTGAGTGAACTTCACAAGGAATGGACTGAGGCTGGGGTCAAGGCATCAAGAGCCACCACACACAGACGTGCCAAGGAATTTGGCTACAGTTGTCGTATACCTCTTGTTAAGCCACTCCTGAACCACAGACAACATCAGAGGCATCTTACTTGGGCTAACGAGAAGAAGAACTGGACTGTTGACCAGTGGTCCAATATCCTCTTTTCAGATGGGAGCAAGTTTTGTATTTCATTTGGAAACCAAGGTCCTAGAGTCTGGAGGAAGGGTGGAGAAGCTCATAGCCCAAGTTGCTTGAAGTCCAGTGTTCAGTTTCCACAGTCTGTGATGATTTGGGGTGCAATGTCATCTGCTGGTGTTGGTCCATTGTGTTTCTTGAAAACCAAAGTCATTGCACCAATTTACCAAGAAATTTTGGAGCACTTCATGCTTCCTTCAGCTGACCAGCATTTTGAAGATGCTGATTTCATTTTCCAGCAGGATTGGCACCTGCCCACTTTTCCAAAAGCACCAAAAGTTGGTTAAACTAGATTAATACATTTAAAACATGTGAAGTAAGAAATTGACGGTTGTATATTATACAAAATCTACCAAACTAGCCCAATAAAACCAGTCCAGAGCTCAAAATCTAACCCTCCAAAATCTGTAATGAACAGCAAAATCACCATTCCACAAGTAGGGTCCATGAAGCATAGCCAGTGGGTTTATGATTTATTCACTTATTTATTTTCATTTTGTTACAGTAATCACAACCCATGTTATTATATTTAGGGGTCCAAGCACCAAAGTCAACTTAGTCATAATGTGTTCTATCGGTGGAAAGCCCAGTGGCTCTGATAAATAGACCAAATATTATTTGACAAATATAAAATAACATTCATTAAATAAATCTGTACTGATGAGGTCTGTGGACTGTGTTATAGACTCCTGTGCATTAACATCCCAGGAGATCAGCAATTTCTAAAATACTCAAATCAACCCGTCTAGCACCCCTGTCAGTCATAGAGCTTGCATTTTTCCCCATTCTGATGTTTGATGTGAACTGAAGCTCTTGGCCTGTACCTGCATGATATGATGCATTGCACTGCTGCCACATGACTGGCTGATTAGATAATCACATGAACGAGCAGGGGTACAGTTCTTCCTAAAGTGGCCAGTAAGTGTATATACAGGTGCATCTCAATAAATTAGAATGTCGTGGAAAAGCCCACCTGCCCACTTTTCCAAAAGCACCAAAAGTTGGTTAAATGACCATGGTGTTGGTGTGCTTGACTGGCCAGCAAACTCACCAGACCTGAACCCCATAGAGAATCTATGGGGTATTGTCAAGAGGAAAATGAGATACAAGAGACCAAAAAATGCAGATGAGCTGAAGGCCACTGTCAAAGAAATCTGGGCTTCCATACCACCTCAGCAGTGCCACAAACTGATCACCTCCATGCCACGCCGAATTGAGGCAGTAATTAAAGCAAAAGGAGCCCCTACCAAGTATTGAGTACATGTACAGTAAATGAACATACTTTCCAGAAGGCCAACAATTCACTAAAAATGTTTTTTTTATTGGTCTTATGAAGTATTCTAATTTGTTGAGATAGTGAATTGGTGGGTTTTTGTTAAATGTGAGCCAAAATCATCACAATTAAAAGAACCAAAGACTTAAACTACTTCAGTCTATGTGCATTGAATTTATTTTATACACGAGTTTCACAATTTGAGTTGAATTACTGAAATAAATGAACTTTTCCACGACATTCTAATTTATTGAGATGCACCTGTATACTGGGTGGGTAAAGGATTCCAGGGTGAGCCATCAAGAGGAAAAAAACTCATAATTCAATATCTGCTTAACTAACTTTTGATAACGCTAGAAATACTTGCTTACTGAGTTAAACTTCCTAGTTGTCCCATAACATAGCTAGCTATCTAACTTACAGTGCTGTGAAAAAGTATTTTGATTTCTAGTGTTTTTGTGTATATCTCATACTAAATAGTTTTAGATCATCAAACGAAATACAACATAAAACAAAGGCAACCTGAGTAAACACACAATACAGTTTTTATTTATTTATTTTTTATTGAAGCAAAAAAAAAGTTATCCAACACCTATCAACCATGTGAAAACCTAACTGCCCCCTTAAAAATCTGGTTGTGCTACCTTTAGCAGCGATAACTGCAACCGAACGCTTCCGATAACTAGAGATCAGTCTTTCACAGCGCTTTGGTAGAATTTTGGCCCACTCTTCTTTGCAGAACTGCTTTAGTTCAGCCACACCAGAGTTTTCGAGCATGAACTGCCCGTTTAAGGTCCTGCCACAGCATCTCAACTGGTCACTCCAAAACTTTAATTTAGTTTTTTTTCAGCCATTCGGAGGTGGAATTACTTCTATGCTTTGGATCATTGTCTTGCTGCATAATCCAGTTGCGCTTCAGTTTCAACTTACGGACTGAAGACCGGATGTTCTCCTTTAGGATTTTCTGGTAGAGAGCAGAATTCATGTTTCCCTCAATTATTGCAAGTTGCCCAGGCCCTTTAGCAGCAAAGCATCCCCAACACCATCACACTTCCACCACCATGCTTGACCGTAGGTATGATGTTCTTTTTGTTGAATTCGGTGTTTGGTTTACGCCAGATGTAACGGGACCCCTGTCTTCCAAACAGTTCCACTTTCAACTCATCAGTCCACAGAACATTCTCCCAAAGGTTTGAGGATCATCAAGGTGTGTTTTGACAAAATTCAGACAAGCCTTAATGTTCTTCTGGGTTAGCAGTGGTTTTCACCTCGCCACTCTTCCATGGATGCCATTTTTGCCCAGTGTCTTTCTAATAGTGGAGTCATGAACAGTGACCTTTATTTGTGCAAGAGAGGCCTGTAGGTTCTTTGATGAGGTCCTTGGCTCTTTTGTGACTTGCTGGATGAGTTGTTGCTGTGCTCTTGGAGGAATTTTGGAAGGTTGGCCACTTCTGGGAAGGTTCACTACTGTGCCAAGTTTTTCCATTTGGAGATAATGGCTCTCACTGTGGTTCTTTGGAGTCCCAGAACCTTTGAAATAGCTTTGTAACCGTTCCTAGACTGATGTATTTCAATCAACTTCTTCCTCATCATTTCTGGAATTTCTTTCAACTTTGGCATAGTGTGTTACTGAGTAATACCTTTTAACCAACTTCATGATTTGATTGAACAGGGTTTGCAGCAATCAGGCCTGGCTGCGTCTAGTCCAGCTGAAACCCATTATGAATGCAGTTTCATAGATTTGGGAAATTAGTAACTACGTGGGCAAATACATTTTCACACAGGCCCAGTTGGTATTGGGTAACTTTTTTGCTTCAATAAATAACATTATCATTTAAAAACTGTATTTTGTGTTTAATCAGGTTGCCTTTGTTTTATCTTAGATTTTGTTTTCATTTCTAAAACGATTTAGTATGAGACATACAAAAAAACAGAAGAAATCAGCACTGTAGCTATGGGGTAGCAATACGGGGAAGATCCTGTGCCACTGGTGCTTGTTGAAGAAGTACTGTATGTAATGCATTAAGGCAGTCGTTTATCTTCTTAATAAAGCACAGGCACAATAACATTGACACAATCAATCCCTTATTCGATTCTCAAAATGGCAGCGATTATACAGTGTGACATCACATGAAACACAAGGATACAGAAGAAGAAGGAAATGTATGTTCATAATTATGTTTTAACTGCACAATCTGAAGTTTGTCTAAACACAGAATCTGTCAATAAATGGTATATCTATTATCTATATCCATATTGTGTTCTGCTTGAATCTTACATCATTGACTGGAAAACACACAAAAAACTTGTACAGGTTAGTCCTGAAATCAAACACTCCTATGTTGAAAGCTAATAAAATAACCTCGCAACAACTTTTCATTCCTCCCAAATTAGAATTCAGGGTAGGCATTTTTGTTCTCCTTGTCTGTGTGAGCTCAGTCCAGCTCATTTCTCTCACACATCAGCGCCTCTGAATGTGCCCTGTACTTCACATGAGTTACAGCTCCCTGAGCCCATCCCTCCATTTCGAGCCTACATTTCTCCCCCTCTCCCTGGCCTCTTCTCTGGCAACCTTTACCGCCTCGCTCTCACAGCGCCTTTTTTATGGACCTTGTTCACAGGCCTTGATTGCTTCTTGTTTTACAGCAGCGGGACACGGCCCGAGTGTCCCCCCCTGAGGGCAGCTTGGTTGTCAGGTCGAGATGAGGTTATGCTCTCGTGTCCTCTGGAAATGACACGGGTGATGCAAAATCCCTGCCCAACCCCCTCCCCAAGACATGATTTCATTTTGTGTTGCCATCCGTGTGACGAATGGGTTCAGTTTTCCCAAGCCAGACAGGGTCCTCTGGTATTCCAGGGAAAGGGGCTGATCTACATGCAAGCCCAGACTTCAGCGCAGATCTAAACCATAAATCTGAAGTGACAGGTTTAGTAGTTTGTGTTTTGTTTTTTGTTTTTTTTTATTTAAATTGCTTTTTGTTATTATTTAAATTGAATCTGATTGGTCAGAAGGTATTGATTCATTTTCTATTGTGGGGGAACAGGAGCTAGCTAGGCGTGCAGATCTTCCACGACATTAAACGTGACTGTAAAAAGCATGACGCGTTGTTCGTTCATAAACACAAATTTGTAATCGTTGGCAAATTGTTTTGGTATAAGAGCAATAAATCAGCACAAGCATGGAGCAGTGAAGTGAGTGTGTAGAGAAACTGTCGCATGTCAGAGCACTTCAGTTCTGCGAGCACTGAGCACTGAGACATGGAAGTGCTCGCGTGTGAAGGTGCAACATATATTTGTTCTGCTGAAAAAAGCTGCTTTTTGTTAGCACAATCCTTGCTCTAGCAATCGACCCAAATTGGCCGCAGAACATGAAACGGACAAGCACTCCTGACAAAACGGCAAGTGAGTAATAGTTTGTATTGTAAATAATGGCATATCCTTTTAGCAATCTTAAAGATAAACATTGGATGCACCAGTATTCTTAACAAACTCGTTCTTTTCTTAATCAATAAACCTTCTTAGCAATTCCCTATTTGCCATTGCTCAAGCTCACTACAGGTGAACAGCAGGAAGTCACGTTACCTGAGAGCTGGATGAGCCTCATTCCAGCTTGAGCGTACTTCCAACTGTGCACATCCACATCGGTGCCCATGCTATGAATACATCGACTGTACAACATACAACTGATGCACACATCTGCTACTGTAGCCAGACTAGTGGAACTGTACGGTCTTGGTTTGAAAGAGGAGGTAAAATGGGCAGGATGGGAAGAAATGGCCCTGCTTTAATGGCCATTGCCACTAAGAAAGGCGGTACAACTCTAATTCACCTCCCTTAGTCTGTAACTTAGTGTCTCACAGCTGCAAGAAAGATTTACTGTTGTGCCTGTGGGTGCATGTGCTAGCGGTCTGGGACTCCATGGAAAAGGAAAGCTTGGCAGACGATACCGGGTCAGAGTCAGAGTTAAAAAAAAAGCTTCTTCTTTTTTGTTTGTTTGTTTTTTGTTTAATCCCCTTACAAAGATTTGAACAATTCTTAATTAGCTTGTCAAACACAAATTAAACGTAGACCACTGACAACTTCTGGTGTTCGTTAAATCAGGGGTTCTGAAAGCATAGCCAGGGAGTCCAGGGATTTCTTTAAAAAAAATGTTGTTACAATGTTGGTGGAAATCACAACCCACCATTATCAAAGTTATATTTATTATTGAGTTCTTCTAGTTATTAGCCTGGTCCCTTGAATTCGGTGGGTTTAATACAAGCCTCAATAACTTAACAGCAAGCCAGGCCTTAATGTGTCCATGTTGATGGAAAGTTCAACAATAAAATTCTCTATGGAGCGAACAAATAGCCAAATCATTATTGTAAACATTTAAAATAAAGTGGTCTCTGGCTGCAACAAGGCATCCATGTATGTCCAATTTTAATTAAGTCCAACCTACTATTTGTCTGATACATGTTTTTTTTTTTTTAAGTCAGAGGATTTGCAAGCTGTGGGCAGATTAAAATTGGGCTAAAAGCTTCGAAACACTCCAAATGACGTCCTAGAAGGGAAATTCATCATTATTTTCTCATAACCTGTGCAAAACAACTTGACTAATGGGTTTATCGGCGTGTAATCCGCCAGCGTTTGCAATCCATTTCGAATCACTGAGGGTTTATAGAACACTTTGTTTCTTATTCCACCAGAGACTCCTGTTTCATAAATCTAAGCAAGCTACAACGAAATACTTTTAGGGTTTTTTTTTTTTGTTTTGTTTTTTTGTTTTTTTACAAATCGAAACCATCTCTATTTACGTTACCTTTTTCCAGATTCTGGCATTGCTCTGTGAGACACCTCTGTCTGTCTCGCATGAAACCCACGTAGAGGAAGCGAAAGAATACCGTAAGACTTTCCATGTCCGGTTCAAATAGCCAAATCAAATCATAAATTACAGCATGCTATGCACAAAGTATGATGAGGCTAATATTTAAAAATCCAAACACTGCAAAACTGATCTGTGGTAAAGTTCTGCTGTTCTGTATATCCCTAGACACCGGCCTTCGTTTCTGTGTCTGTGACTGAGTTACCACACAATAGAGCCCCCAACTTAAAATAGGCTTTGACACTTACTCAGTTCCTGTCACTGGCAGTGTCAACTGCCCATCAGTGAAATGGGAAAAGAGAGGGAGGGGAGAGCAATAGTGCAAAGGGAGCACATTACGGTGGCTATGAAAAGGGGCACGTGGGTGGCATAGACCCCAAATCCTCCTTTCCATAATCAGGTGATTGTCCGTGACCGCCACTTGTTTAATTATAACCCTGTGGTGACACAATGGGATTTAGTTTGCCCTTTTCCGCAGAGCCTCTGCAATGACCTTGGCCGTCACAAGCAAATGATTCAGCTGCTAAGAGAAATCCCCTATTCTCTGCAGGAGCCACGCGCTGGATGACTCTCTCGCTGTTTCAAAACAACTTTAAAAGCAGGGAAAACTCCGTACGTGTCCACTGAAGCCAAACTTAGCATTGACTTTGGGGCGTTCCACAAGGCTCTATCCTGGGTCCGTCCATAAACTGTTCTCTGTAAACAACAAACCACTGAGGCGTTAAGAGAAAAAAAAAAGAAGCTCGGTTTCCTACAAGAGACAGACTCATATATTTTCTCTGAATAATGCTACTGTTTTCACGCTAAACGGGCACTTTCATGGAAAGCCAGCTGTCTACAGAAACAGTCTCAAAACAGACCCACAGTGTATCAACCAACTTTCATTCGGGTTTTAATCTTAGCGTAAAATAATCATGCTACTGATACAATACATTGTTACTGTTAATACTCAGTTGTTGTAATCCTTAATGATTAACCATAAGCAAGTGGCACTTCACAACACATGCACTTTATTTTCTGTATAGCACAGTTGTCCTGCTGGTATGAACACATGGCATTAGAGACAGATGACAAGGGAGTGTTACACTGCATTAAATGCATACAGTGCAGATTTCTACTTTAATGGTCATCCAACATGGCAAGATCGCCAGAACAGAATCTGGATTGGATCAGCATTTACGAAGCAGTTTGTTTAACAGAGAACTCTCTTTTTTGCTAGACTTTTTGGCCGCATTCCACGGGATCCCAGTCTCGATGCCCTAAGAGCTCCATAACCACTAAGTCAAGGTTTAGAGCAGGTGTGACAAAACCCTGGAAGATCTCAAACACTGTCTTTGATTGAGCAGCAAGGAAGAAGGACCTGCCCTTGATGCATATCGTTATGGTAATATACAGATAAAACCAAGTGGCAAGTGCCACTGCGAAGACTCACTCGTTTATTTCTCGCCACTCTCTAACACACAAGTCGAGGCGTATCGACCCAAAGAGTCCAAGTCACAGCTCTTGATCAGGACTACGATACTGAAAGAGGTCCTCATCTCCGCCACTTTCCATTGTCCTCTGAGTGAATGTCGTCACTGCAGCCATTTCCCATCATTTTCATTGTCCCATAAAGCTTTCAAAAACAGGCCGTGCGGTTTGGATGACCCTGTAGAAGCTCTGGGGTGATCGCTTCGTTGCAGATCAATGACAAAGCACCTAAATAAAAGGCTCCAGCAGTCTCTTCTGAAGGTACCAAAATGACAGAAATAAATCTAGCATGCCTAGCATGTTTGGACAGGCAGAAAAGGGCAGAAGAAAAAAAAACGGATGATATAACCAAGAGGCAGAAAAAACAACAACAAATTGACCAGGCAGACAACAGGTCCTAAAATGTCACTTATTTTGGAAACAATTGTACCTGTTTTAGGAGCGCAATCTGAACAGCAATCATGCGAAATAATAACTGAATGAGTTCCCTGATTTAAAACATTTCAGTCCCAGAAGACCGGGGAAGTACTGAAGTACATTTTTTCTTATGTGATATTAACTCGAGCGCTATTGTCTAACTACAGTAGATCACACTGAAATGCATTTTTGGGCTGTAAATACACACACACAAAAAAAAAAGTGCCCTGAATGAATTAAATAATAGCATCATCCCATCAAAGTCCACACAAAGAACAACGGTGGAGACAGCATCATAATCCGCGACATTGTTTATCATTATGACTAAATGGATACAGGCGGTACACACAAGTGCTTGGTCAGCTTATCCTTCAAACAGTGGGCACATTTTCTTTTACCTGGATTTAGTGTCTCATGGCCACATTCGATTTTGCGCACTATTAACTACTGGAGAACAGAATATTATAAGCCTAAGCTTCATGTTTCCTTCCGCTATACTTCTAGTTCATCATACACAATAATAGCGTATGCTGGATCAAGTGCTATTTTATAAACTGTTGATTATTAAGCCTGGGAGCCACATTTGCAGTGAATGTGATGAAAATTACAACCTATACTATTCATGCGGCAATATACTAGCCTCCTATTAGATTTTTATTTATTTGTTTGTTTAATATCAACAAGTGTATTTGTGTAAAGGCAGAGTGGTCTAGATGCTAATGAAACCCAGGCTTGGATGGTTCTACTCAAGACAATCTGTTTCCTTCACATGGGTCATTTTAATAATCTAAATGGGCCTCCCAGAATATCAACATGGTACAGTACATGCAAAACTCGACACTGAATATGTGTAAATGTTGAATATCTTATAGTTTTAACTCTGTTCAACTGAAGCTTTTAGCTACCAGTTTAGCGTTGTACAAACCGCATGTCTGAACACACCACTGAACCCATTATTTCATTACTTCATTAGCCAAATTAATGGTATACTGTATAAAACATATTTTTACATCATTATTAGCCTTGCCTTATGTGGCCTAAAGAATATGAGAAGTGAGTAAGTATGTTTGGAACAGATATTGCGTTAACAAGTCCGAGGCACTTCGGGAATCGTGAACAGATTCTCACTCGTTATTGTGAGAATCTATTTATTTCTGCCTTTCACCAGTCCTGACAGTCGTTGTCACGCTTTCGCCTATTGCACGACCACTTTCTTACTCGCCGTACCACATTTGTCATTAACACATTCTATTTAGCAGCACTAGGTCTTTCTTTCTATGGAGTGGACATATGAGAGAAAGTTTAAAGGTTTAAATTCCCATTGAATTAAATAAATGCAGTGATTTGTGTTCGTGTGGGATTATGGGATTGCCTGATTATTAGTTTACTGTTATTTATACCACTACGCTGTTGAATTTTGGATTCTGACAGTAGTTCCGGCTCCCAGACAAATTACAGGTTTATATTAATGCGCTCATTGTAAAATGGCAATACATGAATGTTTATATATTAACAGTTAGATTACAGGGATTTGTACACAGATTTTTCAGTTTTGTTGTAATTTAACAAGCTTCTAATCGCTGATATTGAGATCAGATGTTTATTCAACATTTTTGGAAGGAGTCTGCAGTTGCAGTATTTTATAACAGTCAGTAATAAAGCTATTAAGCTTATTAAGTTTATCACCGAGGGAAAATATAAGGACGGAGGAATTTGCACTTTTGCGCTGTTTCTTGTTAACTTCTTATTAACTATACAGAAAGTGAGGGAACCACTGGTTATAACTGCTATTACATAAGTGGATTAGTTTCTCTGATGTCCCACAACATTAACTGTAACCATAAACAGGTAAAAAAAAAAAAAAAAAAAAAAAGTACCATGTGTCGGTCATTAATAAGCAAAAAATGTAATCACTGGCAAATTGTTGTGGTATAAGAGGGGGGAAAAAAACAAATGAGACGTACTGTTATTGAAAAATAATCAACTTAACTCCGTCTGGTTTCACCAGACCGTCTTTGATTACTTTCCTATAACAGCACGCCCCTAAGTGTTTTCTTAAATCCCGGTGAAGAAGGCCTCTGAGCTCACCAGTTTCATTGAAGGAGCCATCATTTCCATATTACAGCCTTCTGCAAGCACGCATACACACAAACAATGCAGGACGTAGGGAAAACTGTGAGCTAATGTCAAAACACGGTCAGCTATTCGAAACGTTTCAATCTCCGGTAAAAGAAGATCTAAAAGAAGTGGCCATTTTGGTCAGATTTCCTTTTTTTTTTTCATTGTTTAAAAAGGAACAGTACATGAGCTCATCTTAAATTAGGATGCACTGCTCTTATTTTAATTGTAGGTCTCTCAAACTGGGTTTCCATGTCAACACACACACTGCATACAACCACAAGTGGTTGCGCTCCACCCGAATTGTCTTTCCTTCCTTCTCTAAGCCACAATAAAGCCTCACTGACTGATTCTCATGAAACACACACACACACATACACACACACACACACACACACACACACACATACACACACACACACACACAAATAGTCAATCAAATAAACATATCCTAAAATCTAAGAAAGGATGAAAGGATGCCCTGATTTTTGTAGCCCATAATCTCTCCCAGCAGATGTCAGCATACACTGACCTGAACTGTCACAAATGTTTAACTGCAGCCTCCTGGGGCAAAAAACAACAACAACAGATTTCTCTTCATGTGGTCCTCTCTAATAATGCTTACACACACAATTCTGTTTCTCTATAATCCATATTATAAAATCAGGTTATAACATATAACTTCTTTAGGAGGTGTTCCTCAGAGACGGCCAATGAGTGTAGCTACAAGTTAGATGTACCTAATAAACTGATTTCTCAGTTTCTCCACTTCGAAACCCACCCACACACACCTGTGACACTGTTACAAATTCTACTGTTACTATGGATTCTAAAACATTCCTTAAAATGCATCTAAAGCCATTTATTGAATCATATATTGTCATGTGTTGAATTTCACAGAGATTGTAGAACATCATCCATTAGCAACTGAAAGCTCCAGTGGGATGCTCAGTCTTATCTTTTGGTTGCCTGGAAACCCAACTGACCAGGCTAAAAAGTTGTACCCAATGTAACGTAATAACGTATGACGAGCTAATTAGCCAAGTAATTGCATTAATACATACTGAGGAAAACAAACACGTTTATGAATACAGACTACCATACTCCCTATCCACTCCTACCATTTGTTTGTCTGTCATCATATTATAAGTAAAATATTAGTAAGCAGTAGCAGGATTAGTAAGCAGGATTCTCAAAAGATTGTCTGTCATCCATTCACACTAATTAATCCATCTAATAGAAATCTGTGTAGTGCAGTAGGTGGAGGGATTCAAAACATATAGCTTGGGGTATAGTTACAGCAACGAGGTGTGTCGGACATTTAAACATAGCTACAAAAAAAACACTTTTTTTTTTTTTTAAAACAGAGCTACACACTAAACGCAACATTTAAACATAGCTACATACCAAATACAACTAGTCAACATAGCTCCATACTAAACACAATGAATAAACACAGCGACATACCAAGCGCAGTGTTTAAACGTAGCTACGTACCAAACGCATTGTTTAAACGTAGCTACGTACCAAACGCATTGCTTAAACGTAGCTACGTACCAAACGCATTGTTTAAACGTAGCTATGTACTAAATGCAATGTTTAAACGAATCTGCATACCAAACACAACTAAATTGAGTTCAAATGTTGGTACATACCAAACACAATGTTTAATATAGCTACTTACCAAACCCAGTGTTTAAACATACCTACGTACCAAACATGTTTAAACGTAGCCACATACCAAATGCAATGTTTACACATAGCTACTGTACATACCAAACACAATTTTTCAATGTAGCTACGTACCAAATGCAATGTTTAAATGTAGCTACATACCAAACACAATGTTTGACGTAGCTACATACCAAACCCAGCGTTACATACCTACATACCAAACATGTTTAAACGTAGCCACATACCAAATGCAATGTTTACACATAGTTACTGTACATACCAAACACAACTTTTCAACGTAGCTACGTACCAAACGCATTGTTTAAACGTAGCTATGTACTAAATGCAATGTTTAAACGAACCTGCATACCAAATACAACTAAATTGAGTTTAAATGTAGGTACATACCAAACACAATGTTTAATATGGCTACTTATCAAACCCAATGTTTAAACATACCTACGTACCAAACATGTTTAAACGTAGCCACATACTAAATGCAATGTTTACACATAGCTACTGTACATACCAAACACAACTTTTCAATGTAGCTACGTACCAAATGCAATGTTTAAATGTAGCTACATACCAAAAACAATGTTTGACGTAGCTACGTACCAAACCCAGCGTTACATACCTACGTACCAAACATAATTTAAACTACATGCTACATGCCAAATGCAATGCTTAAACATAGCTACTGTACATACCAAACACAGCGGTTAAACTTACCTACTTACCGAACACAACATTTAAACTTAACTATGTACCAAATGCAAAGTTTAAACATAGCTATATACCAAGCGCAATATTTAACGTAGCTACATACCAAACGTAACATTTCAATGTAACTATTTAAGCATAGCTACATACCAAACACAACTTTTAAACTTACCTACAACAAACCCAGCGTTTAAACATACAGTACCTATGTACCAAACAAAATGCTTAAACATAGCTACATATCAAACACAATGTTTAAACTTACCTACGTCTCAGACGCAACATTTCAACATAGCTACGTAGCAAACCCAGTGTTTAAACATACCTACATACCAAACACAATGTTTAAACATAGCTACGTACCAAACGCAACGTTTAACGTAGCTACGTACCAAACACAACTTTTCAACATAGCTACATACCAAACGCAACATTTCAATGTAGCTATGTACCAAACACAACGTTTAAACATATGGTTATGTTAAACACATTTTGGTGCAGACCATCATAAAACTGTACCCCACCAGTAACAAATTAAATGTTTTCACTGTTCATAGCAGTGCTCACACTGACAATTCAATCAGAAATGATTGTCTTGCCAAGAAAGTTAGCTTACACAAAATGTTGGGAGAGAAAGAGAGAGAGAGAACGGGAGAGAAAAAGAAAACAATGACTGGGAGAACACTAACAGCAGGCCAGGAGATATTTGTCTGTCCAACAGCTGTGCACCAATATATCTACTCTATATCAGGACAGCGATGATATCATCTGTGTCTTATTACACACTCTAACCTTCTGACCTCAGATTATCACATGGCTCTTAGCCTCCATGCAAAAGCGCACTAGGACTGCCACAGGGGGTCGGAAGAGATGGCTTTACAACTAGAGAAAGCATGTGATGTTTATTAAACCCTTCATCACATAATAGATCTTTCACAAAAATGAAACTCCACTGATGAACAAATGGACTGAACCGAGTGTATATGTACAGAATGTATATTGAGTTTACATACTGTAGCTCACATAACTTTTAAGACAGCGCTGACATTTCTTTCTCCAAGTTATTATTGGAGAACGCCTAAGGGTCTTCCAAGTGACAACTAGCTGCCTTGCGATGTCATCACATGCTCTCTCTGAGAAAATGCACACAAGGATGAGTTCTATAAAGCTGTCTGTTAACACGATGTGCCGAGAAAGCAAGCGCTACACCACATCCGAGGAATCATTACGAGGAACCACTTTAATGTACAACCTTCATACAGCCAAAATGAAAACCACTGATATATAATAACTTATTTATGGTAATATTCTACTAATTGTATGCATATTATATAAGTAATAAAACACTTGGGGGTGCTGTTATGTTTTATTCCTCTTGTACGACAATATCCTGCCAATACAAACATCCATCCATCCATTTTCTGTACCGCTTATCATACGCAGGGTCACAGGGGAGCCTGAGCCTATCCCAGGGGACACCCTGGACATGGTTCCAACCCACCACAGGGCACAATCGCACATACACTTGCGCACTAGGGACAACTTAGAGATTCCAATAAGCCTACAACGCGTGTCTTTGGACTGGAGGAGGAAACCAGAGTACCCGGAGGAAACCCCCAAAGCACGGGGAGAACATGCAAACACTGTGCACACCGGGCGAAGGCAGGATTCGAACCCCTAACCCCGGAGGTGCGAGGAAAACGTGCCCCCCGCCGATACTAACAATTTTTATTAATTAAAGAATGACACATAATTTTGATTGTTTTTTTAATTGTAAGTTAGTTCCTGTTATCACTTACTGTATATTGTAGCAGCTTTAAAGGGTCTTTCCGTCACCAGTCTCTCTTTATTCTCTCTCTTGAAATTAATAACACAAAAAAAAGAAAAAACACACATTGTCATTGTACAGGAAAAGTGCAATGACCTTCCCGCTCGGAAAACATAAACCTCTGACTTTAACAAAGCACTAAAAAACTTAAATAAAGATACATGAAGCTTTAATTAGAATAACAGAATAATCAAATATAGATGGCTCCCCTGAAGCCTGTTGCAAAATGAAAGGTGTCCGCTATACAATTCTCTGTGTAAGAACGGGCGCATTAATATAAACCTCCAGTACTGTCCGAGGCATGCTGTTATAGAAAATTAATCAACAATTGAGAATTCAGTCGAGCGCTGTTGTATCCATCTGCCTTTCCAATGCATAGAAAACCAGTCTAGTGTCTAGTATATAATAAACAACTCTGATTAAAAAATTATCTATTTTAGTAAAAAAAAAAAAATAAAAAAAAATAGAGGTCGAGCTATAGTGGATTTTACCGATACCGATAACTAAGTTGGGCGGTACTTGCCGATAACAGATTAATCAACCGATAGTTTTTAAAATTAATACTGAATGAAAACATAACACTCAAAGTAAAATATTGCTGAACTTTATTACAAAAATAAACAGTACTGACTGCACCATGAAACTTGAAATAAATAAATATTAATATTAACTATTAATAAATATCTCAGTAAAAAGAGTAACACCCCAAATAACTAATAAAAATAGAGGCATTCAAAATGAATTTAAAAAAAACACTTCAAATAACACAACAAAATTTGTCGGCGATAGTTTTTTTTATTTCACGTCTAGAGGCCGCTCTCGTACTGTATAATGACAGCAGACCCTTCTAGGCGCAACCGGGAAAAACTATCGGTGTGGATTTTTGCCAATAACCGATAGTTCCAGCAATCGTTTAGCGGTGCCGATTAATCGACAAAACTGATCAATCAGCTGACCTCTAGTAAAAACTACACTAACAACTAAAGGAACACAGTATTACCGCAATATAAAATAAGGCTGTGATTTATTTTATCATATATATTTTCATTCGAGAGCCAACTGAGTGCACAGCACTTGCCATTTTTGACCTCACTGGCCACTGGAGGGTGGAACAAAAGATCAGCTCACATCCCTTTGGCATCCTGTGGCATGAACTGATATCACTAGACCTACCTTCCAATGATAAAAAAAAAAAAAAAGACGCATAAATGTGTTCGTAATGAGTCATATTAATGTGTTTAATATTTAGCAAACAGCACCAGGAACTGCACAGCCATACCAGATAACAGTTTGAATGCATAGAGCATCTGTATAGCCATTTCACATCCAGCCATTTCATTCTCACTGCTATCTCACCTACACATCAGGCTCCCATGTTATATATGTGCTAACAGCACACCACTGCAGTGGGACCTCTGAGATATGCCACTGAGATGTGCATTGAGAACCGAGACCTAGCAAACCAAACATGAATGTTCATGAGAAACATGGAGGGTTGGTGTTTATCGAGGGGGGTGAAACTGCCTAAAGGAAAAGCGTTTGGTGTTTCATTAGTCAGCAATCATGTTTGTCATTTTCCAATATTCATGTATTGGGGTTAAGGCTCCAAGCATGAATACGGTTAAATAAACACCAACAATGTATAATGCTAATGCACTATGCCATTGGCATTCAATTTATAATGGAAGTAGTGAAGGCTTATGCATTTGCATAATAATGCTGAAAGGTTCCACATAGCCCCATTCCTTTCAGCAGTCCATAATACATGACTGGTAGAAGTGCCGTTCACAGTTCAGATGCCTCCCCTGAAGAAAGAAATCGCAATTCCAAGAGGAAACTCCTTGGGGAACAATTACATCTCTGTTTGCGTTAGGCAAACGCACTAAAATTAGCCGTAGTGTGTGAGCAGCAGGGTGCTGTTCAAACAAGTGAGGCTCAATTTGCATAATATTGTAGGTTTTTTTTCTCTCTCTTATCTCTGTAAACGGTCTCGTCCGTGGGCTTGGAAGAGTGCAAGATCAATAAAGTGGAACACTAAAATCTGAAAGGTTCAATAAATCACCGATCGGCACGAAGCACCGGGATGAGGAGACTGTTGGCAAAACTGTGGCATCCAAACGTGAAAACCTTAAACAGTACAATCAGGGTTGGTTTTGTTGTAGGTAGTAACGTACACACTCCACAACACTCGCAGTGTGCGGTTATAAGAAAATAATCAACAGGTTAGTGTGATGCAGCCCAAGATGAATGTTTATCTACTGATTCCTAACCCTGACACCTTTTTATTACATCCATTTTGACCAAGTGCCACATTGCAATTGCTACAAACACCTTAAAGTCTTGATGGCGCTTTGATAATCATGGGTAAAAATTGCAGCGCATTAGTTTAAACAAAATGATTTCCATGTGCTGTGTCTTGTGAACACTATAATTCATCCAATCCCAAGCAGAAACTCACATCTGGAACATCTGAGATTAGTCAGGATGATCACAACACCGCGCAAAAGTGATTAGGGACTGCATTCTTTACATATTGCAAAAGAACAACAACATGACAATGACTAATGTACAATTTATTGGTACACTTAATATAACCCACTTTTACAGATGCAGCTTCTTTCGTTAATGTTCTGGTTACGTGCGAATCGAAATACCAGAAACGGCGACGTGGCAATTTGTCAGGACCACACCAACCAAAGTCCTAGTAATGTTCAAGGCCTAAATCTGACCAAAAGTCAGAACATTAAGAGAGGGAAGATGATTACATTTTATGATACATTTGTCCTGCAATAGCAAAGACTATTGCAAAAAAAAAAAATAAGTGGAAAATGGACAGTGAAATTTGTATAAACAGACAAACTAATCAATGACTAACACAGAGCAGGTGAACACAATAGGGCAACAAACCGATGACAGGGCAGGGGTGGAGACGGGACTAAAACAAAAACAAAACCTTAGCACATGGCACATCTTCGCCATGGGAACCGTGACACGGAGGGTGGATCTGTGATGGAGAGATTCCGAACCAAACTAGTTTTAGCTATGTAAGCAGAGGAAGAAATAATTAACTAGCTAAAACATACTGTTCATAAATTAGCCAGAAACTGGAAAGACCATGGGGTTCTGAAATGGTGACAATTTGCACAAATTGTGCTTATTAAAATTTGTCTTGGTTAATCGTTTGAACTTTAAAATGTGATTCATATCATTAGTACTTGCATTTTTGATTGTGCTTGAGTATATAAACTTGAGCCTCCTCTGTTATTACCCATTGAAGGACTTAATTGAGTGCGCTAACAGTCAAATTGCGAGGTAACTATAAACATCTATGTCCTTGAGAGTGGATGTGTAACAGTGTTACATCTTCCTTGTCGAACTCCTGGACAGCCATGGGGTTGACAGTCATGTGCCAATGATTTATCCACTAATGCTTGACAATATGGACTGCGGCTTTTACAATGCATTAGTCGTCTATTCGCTATTTTTGTAACTCTTGAGTGACCCCTGATGTGCGAGCTACTACAATAATTAAGAATATTTCTACAAGATTATGTTAACTGATCATCAAAGCTAAACTTTAAACCATGAATATCCTCGGAACCCAAGGAAACAGCCTGTTTGGCACCGTGATCAGGCTCACCGTGGGATGGTATTATTTGGGATTTGAGGGTACTTCCGATCGAGAGGCCCTTATGAAATAGCCTAACGCAGATCATTAGGCTCGCACCAGCAAGCCGTCTGGCTTCACATTGTGATTAGGGTCAACAGGCTGTCAAACACAACCATGGACTTGCCAAAAGACTACAGGGCTACAACAAACAGAGGTTTAGCCTGGGCTTATCTTCCTGCTAGATATGAATGGAATTCCCAGAGGTAATAATCTATAAGTAAATGAGTCTTCATAACTGACCTTCTCAGTGGTTTGTGGTACTGTATGGTCTACAGCATGTAGTAAAGAACATAAACTTTCATTCACTGTGCATGTTTGCAAATTTTTATGATTAGGAATTTAAACTGGGAGCAAGGTTAGGTTCCCCTGAGTGGCACAACAGTCACAAAGTTGATTATTTTCCCATAACAGCACATTCAGATGTGTTTCATTCCTTATAAATGACACATCATATATTTCTTTCCATATATAGTTATGCTTAATCTTGTGAAACATCTGCAAAACAAGTTACTTCTTGTTATAACTCACGTTACAGCAGCTATAACCAGTTGTTCCCTTATCAGCCTATTTTTTTAACTTCTCTTTTTGAAGTTAATAAGACAAAAATGGCAGCTTGTCATGTTACTGAGGGAACAGGAAATCTTAGCGCTACAGCTTTACCTATGACAAAGTGCAGACACTGGAGACTCCTTCCAAAAGTGTTAAATAAATATCTCCTCACAGAAAAATACATGCTTTTAAATCTGCTTGCGTCCACCATACAACTCCCTGTATACGTTTTTACTATAGAAGAGGTGCCAAAATTGCTAGCATGAAAGAGGCAAAAGACAAAAAAAATTATTTTACCACTTTGACCAACCAAAGTGAACCAATCTGTGATTTGTCTTACAGCTGGAACCAGGGGGAGAAAAATAATGTCAGTATCACTGTGAAAAAAGATTTGGCCCAAAAACATGGTGTTGCATGGTCTGAGAGCCTCCTATTTATCTAATATAACAGCCAGTGTTTAAAAGAAAACAGCATTGGAAAACACTTATTCACGCCGTCATTGTTACCATTTTTGGCCATGTTGGTGCCTGCAGATTAATCAGTGCTAACGAGATTTAGGCTTGCTTCAGTTATTCCAACACTGTGTATTATCTAACTGAATAAACAGCCTTGGCTTTCAAAACATCATTGAATGGGGTTTTCACCTGCCTAATAAGAGCTCCGGATACACAGCTGACAGTTTAAAGTCCTTGCTCCACCACAGAGACGCTCTGCGCTTTCAAATCCAGTCCGAACTGGACCGGCAACTGTGGAGGGTCTAATCTGCCCTGACGGCCTGGTAAAGGCCTTTGGAAACGGGCCCAAAAGCCCTAAAACCTCCTCCAGAGAACTCCTTTGTGCAAATGTTCTCTGGTCCAAAAGAGAGCAGCGGACCCAGCCCGAGCTCGGCATGAACCTAATACACTTCAGTGTCCAATTAGAGAAGGGGCTTGGCATTGCTGGGAACGCAGAACCCACTGCTTGTGCATCCATACATTGTTAGTTTAATTTCAAAAATTCCCCATCTGTACCCAAAGCTAGCTAGCTATGTATTTATTTGATACTTATTTATTACCACTAGTTTCTATAGCTACTTTCATGGAAATGGCAAATATCACAGAAAACTCCCAAACAGTGCTAAAATCTACACTTGTCTGAGGTGTAAACTGTAAATAAATAAATAAATAAATAAATGTTACAGAAACTCAATTGTACCTAATAAATATTGTAACTGTCTAGGTTTTATGTTTCTTGCTTGCTTTTAAAGGTCCTTTTTAATGGTCAATAACTGGACTATGAGTTACAGAACATAAAAGTCTAGATTGAGCAGCCTTGAAAACCTTGGGGGTGTGCTGTTACAGGAAAATAATCAACGGCAGGGGTGTTGTGATGCGGCCCGACACGGTTTTCAAATAACGGCACGCCCTGACGTGTTTTATTCCTCTTAAACAAAAGCAATATTTCAATGCTAACATTTTTTTTTTTTTTTTTTTACATTTAAAGATAGAACTGATTTCCAGTATATCCAGTTATAGTTACATTGAATGTCGTGGAAGTTGGTTGTCGCATCCGTCATATCGGCTTGTCATGTTATCGAGAAAAAAAGAAATTATCTCGTCAAAGAAAACGTCACCATATCAACAATTACGTGTGATTTTAAAATCTGTATATGTGGCGGGTCCGCATTACAAGTCACTTCTATTACTATAGAAGCGATTAAGTGGTTTTGGTGAATAGGCTGTTTCTTCAAAGTAATGCTAATACAAGTGTGAAAATTATGCTACATACAGTAAATATGATTATGATTTGCTGTTAGGACATTGCCAGTATAAGTGTATGTAGCGGAATGAGGTGAAAGCTTGCACAGTTTAGTCTAAGCCACATAAACGGGATCATTCTAGCGTATTACAAAGGACCTCTAAGACCAACCAGAGCACAAAGCGATAAAACCCAGATTTGCACTTACAAAGCAGATCAAAACAAAAACACAGTTCAAGGGTGATCGTCTCACCTGCGTGTCCCGCTAAATCAAGCTTGGGTTCACACTTCGGAAGAGAACAGTCTGCAAAGAAAAAAAAAAGAAGAAGAAGAAAATCAATAAAAACAAAGGACACTCAGTTCTCTTTGAGAGTAAGGATTAAAAAGCTTTGATGTGCGACCGAATAAGAAATGCGATTTAACAACGTGCCACATGTGGCCTGGCACAGACGGCCACATGTTACAAAACATGTTGCGCGAGACAAAACAGTGTAGTTCAAAGCCGGGTTGTGGGCGTCTTTGGTGAAAATGTACAGCAACGCTTGAAATACTTGACTTGAAGGCTTAACACAGTTAAATAACAGTGGGATGACAGTTGCTCTTAAACAGACTGGAACAGTAAAAAAAAAAAAAAAAAAAAAAAAATATTTGAACACGGTAAAGGCACTATTCAAAATTCTGGAATTGAAATTCTCGATATTGTAATAAAAAATGATGAAACAGAAAGCTGAAAGAATTGCTAGATATCTACAGAATATGAATATCCAGCACGCTTTGTATTTAGAACAATGGTGATCAAATCAGATGTTGGATATTTTGAGGAGAAATGGCTGTAGATAGATATGATAGATAAGAATATGTTATTTATCATTTCATAACTTAATGTCTTTCCTTAAGTACATACAGGTAAATGGTGGTGTCAGCCTGATAAAACTTTTGTACTAAATAAAATATTGAGGGTTGAATAAAACATGACAGGTTCATATTAATATTTTAGCATTATTTATCAGTCCCTCCAGGATTGAGCGATTTTGCGATCGCAGAAATCAAGGAAACTCCGCAATATTAGCAGGAGCTTGCAATTTCTCGAAATTACCGCAGGTTTTCCGCAGATCTGGGCCGAGACACGTCATGTGACGTCACTTCTCGTAAAGAGTAGGGGTATCACCTCAGTGTCCTGGCAAAATTGCCCCATTGGCCCTTGTCTATCATGGCCCCCTAATAATCTCCATCTCTGAATTGGCTATATCACCTTCCTCTCCTCTCCACCTATAGCTGGTGTGTGGTGGGCGTTCTGGCGCACTATGGCTGCCGTCGCGTCATCCAGGTGGATGCTACACACTGGTGGTGGTTGAGGAGATTCCCCCCCTGTACTATGTAAAGCGCTTTGAGTGTCTAGAAAAGCGCTATATAAATGTAACTAATTATTATTATTATTATTATCATCACAACACGCGTTCGGCCAAAACCCCCTTCGATTCACGTGCGTCGAACATGACTACAGCTAAAAGGTCTCATTTACCAACAAACATCACTACGAAAGACCGTGCAAAACAATTTCGTGCAATTGCAATTTTGCCAAGTGGTTTTCCGCAAAAAAGCACAAAAAACTCCGCAAGTCGCATCGCAAATTTTGAAAAAAAGACGCAGCAAAATCAAGCATTTTGGGCCGGGACAATCACAAAAAACTGATTTTTGTTCTGTATTAGCCGAATGTATGACAGTCTACAGTATTAAAGCAGGTACTAAATCTTTGAGTAGTCTGATATAACACAGCTCATGTAACATTATAGTTCATAGTTCATAATTCAAGTAACATTAACTCAAACTACTCAAAGATTTTACAATTCGTTATAACAGTTCCATGTTATTTGACTCTCTTACTAACAAACATAAATAACAATTGCTAACTACCGGACTCAGTGACCTGGCATAATTTATGCAGAACAGCTGAGAGGTGTTTGCTTGCTAAGTGAGTTAGCCAGATTAAGCTAGCTAGCTAGGGGAGTGTATCTATGTTCCCCAGATTTATATGGCACATAATGAACACACGGTGATTTAAAGCTGGAGTTAGGCTTCGACATAAGTGAGAGCTGGGACATGTTCATACTTAACATTTTGTTCCTTTTGTGACCCTTTACTGTGTTTTATAGGCTACAGTATGGCATTTCTCCATGTTCATGCATGGAGTTGTTTTGAAAATCCCTCTGCTTACAAAAAAAACAAAAAAAAAAAAAAACACCCACATCTGATTTATGTATAGCTGTATTCACACCTGTTAAAACACACCATAGTTTGATTCAAATTATGATTAAAACTTGATTAAAAACTGCATATGTGAAAGCACCCTAAGTGTAAAGTACTTAATTTTGACGTAACGTAGTAGCATGAAACGGTACACTTGAGAAGTAGAGAGGTACGCAAGGTGCCAAGTAAACGATCAGTTTAGTTTTAGATACTCTAGTATTAATATGGCTATAAATGTCATTTCTGAACATATTAACGTCCTTAATGCACTTTATTACTATATACAGTTGCAATCAAAATTATTCAACCCCCATTGCAAATCAGGTTTATTGTCAAAATTTACAGACTTTCAGCTGTTTGCGATGAACAAATCAAACAAAAGCAATTGAAATAGTTCAACACAACGAATGCTTCAAGTGGTTTCCCCAAATTCAACTGAAAATGCAAATTATAATGACTTCTCCAGTCTCAAAATGATTCAACCCTTCATGGCATGCATCTTTAGTACTTAGTAGAGCACCCTTTTGCTGTTATGACCTGCTGCAAATGAGATGTATAACCAGACACCAGCTTCTGGCAGCGTTCCTAAGGAATCTTAGCCCATTCCTCATGAGCAATGGCCTCCAGTTCAGTAATATTCTTGGGTTTGCGTGCTGCAACCGCCTTCTTCAAATCCCACCAGAGATTTTCTATGGGGTTCAAGTCGGGTGACTGTGATGGCCCTGTAGAATCTTCCAGGACTTCTTCTGCAACCAAGCCTTGGTGGAATTTGAGGTATGCTTGGGATCATTGTCCTGTTTGAAGGTCCAGCTTTCTCACAGACGGCATGACGTTTTCTCCCAGGATTTCCTGATACTTCAATGAATCCATCTTGCCTTACGCAAGCTGCAGGTTTCCAGTGCCAGAGGATGCAAAGCAGCCTCAGAGCATCACCGAGCCACCACCATGGTTGAATGTGGACAGAGTGTTCTTTTCAGCATAGGCTTCATTCTTCTTCCTCCAGACATACCGCTGATCCATCGTGCCTAAAAGTTCCACAGGACAGAATCCCAAAACTTCTGTGGCTTATTTATATGATTTTGAGCATGTTGGAGCCGACTTTTCTTGTGCTCCAAGTGGTGTACATCTTGGAGTTCTGGCATGGAAACCTTCTGTGTTTAGTACGCGCCTTACTGTGCTCACTCAAACCTCAGTGCCACCAAGTCTTGCTGCAGGTCTTTTGCAGTCACTCGAGGGTTTTTCATAACCTGCCTTCTCAGAAATCTGGTTGCAGCCGTTGATAGCTTCCTTCTTCTGCCCCGTCCAGGTAGTGTAACCACTGTTCCCTTAACTCTGAACTTGCGAACAATGCTTCCAACGGTGTCCCTAGGAACATTCAGTGTCTTCGCTATCTTTTTGCATCCTGTTCCTTTTGACCAAGCCATATTTCTAACATGTAGTCAAACATGACACTCAACAAACCCCTAGCAAGTTCTGGTGCAACTAATGAAGCCCTTGATTAGTTGCATCAAGTCTGCTTGAGACAACTCCTGTTTTGCATGTTTGTGCTGTTGTGAGGATTCTACTCAGGGGGTTGAATAATTTTGAGACTGGAGAAGTCATTATAAGTTGCATTTTCAGTTGAATTTTGGGAAACTACTTAAAGCATTCATTGCGTTGAACTATTTAAATTGCTTTTGTTTGATTTGTTCACTGCAAACAGCTGAAAGTCTGTAAATTTTGACAATAAACCTGATGTGCAATGGGGGTTGAATCATGTTGTTTGCAACTCTATTACTATACTATATTTCCATCAGAGCTAAGGAACACAATGTCCTCTTCCTGTTAGCAGCCACGTTCAGTTTTCACACAAAATACTAACACAGCTTAAGAAAGAAACACGATAACAAGAACCTAATTGAGACCAGCGTCAGCTGAACCACTCTGGCGTGTTCCAGGCGTGTGGGTGTAAATCCTGTTGGACAGCTATTCCATACATACCAATGCACAGTTTCCAGCTGCACAGAAACCGCAAACCCTGAATGTTTTTTTCCCCCGTTCATTAAAACACCCACGTATATTAAATAATAATAATAATAATAATAATAATAATAATAAGTTTTATTTATATAGCGCCTTTCCATAGCTCATTAAACCACTCCTAAGTTCATTTCTTTGATCCATGAATTCCTATGATACAGTAAAAAGGGACCACCAGATGAGCGCGTGTGCTGGAACAGATATGCAGTAAATGTCTTTTTCTCTCAGCTCTGTGCAGTTTCTTTGCTGTCAGAGACACGTGGTTACACTTGTGCGCACTCGAGAGGGTGTGCATATAATATATGTGTGTGTGTGTGTGTGGTCCATTCGGTTTTGTGGAACAGTAACCGTTCCAGTTTATCCAGACCCTCGCTGGTTCTCTAAAGGGATTGAAAGTGGTGAGAGATTTGACTTTTGGTCAGGATCATCATATCATTGCTACAGCATTGTTATATGTAACAAATCCATTTCCCTAAGCAAGCTGGAAGCAAATCGAGTATTTTGTAGAGTTCAAATGTTTTATACCACAGCGCTGTTGAATTCTCGAATCTGATGGGTCAGAAGGTGCTGATTTCTTAACAATAGTTCAGGTTGCAGGACCAATCCCAAGTTTATATTAATGCCCTCATTGAAAAATATTAGCATTCTATAGTAACAGTTAGTTCACAAACACAATAAGACTCCACGGTAATCTAAGTTTAAGTATGCATATTTTAAAAATGGTTACTTAACTTATACGCAACCTACATAAAATCGTTATTATGTTTAATTTTGCTGTGAGGAGATGTTTATTTCACATTCTTGGAGTTAAAGCTTATGTTTTCATTTTTCCAGTACAGGAGAGTCTTCAGGACAGAGGACTCGATAACATGACAAGCTGAATGTTTTTATTTTCTGTCTTATTAATTTCAAGAGAGTAAAAAAAAAAGAGAGGCTGGTGAGGGAACGACTGTTTACAGCTGTTACAACCTAAGTGATAACAGGAACTAACTCGTCTCGCAGACCTTCCACAACGGTAAATGTGACTATCAGTCCCTCCAGGATTTTGCAATCACAAAAATTATTGCAAAATCAAGGAAACTCCACAATATTAGGAGGAGCTTGCAATTTTACAAAATTACCGCAGATTTTCCGCAGATTTGGGCCGAGACGCGTCATGTGACATCATCACAACGCGCATTCAGCCAAAGCCCTCCTCGATTCATGTGCGTCGAATATTAGTACAGCTCATTTACCAACAAACATGACTGTGAAAGGCCGTGCAATTGTGAACTTCGCCAATTCGAGTAGTTTTCCGAGAAAAACAAAGCGCAAAAAACTCCATAAATTGCATCGCAGATTTTGAAAAAAGCCACAACAAAATCAAGCATTTTGGGCCGCAACATTCACAAAAAACTTCATGAAATCCTGTACGGACTGAACTATGGATAAAAAGTATGCCACATCATTCTTTAATTAGTAGAAAACTGTAATTATTGGCACATTACTGTGGTATAAGAGGAATAAAACACTTTGGCACATACTGCTATAGGTAGTGTATACACGGTATGTTCATAACAGATTTTCTGTAATAAAGACTTAATTTTTTTTTTTTTTTTTACATTGGTTAGATTTTTTACACTTATTTCCCATCTAAATCTAACTTTCTGTTCCTCCATATGACCCAATGAGTGCTACTGTTTCATTACATCCACACAACCAAACTATAGATGTATACACTTTCATTTTGCCATGGCTTTATAATGGGCCTGTTGTTTTTTTTTTTTTGTTTTTAATATGATCTTCTGGATATCTAAAATCAATGACAAAATCCCTAGCAGGGTTCAGTCTTCTTCCTGTTTGTAATGTTTCCGCCTTTGCACATACTGTAAAACATTGTAGGTGTATAAAACATACGGGAATAAGAGAAGCTCCAGTATAACGGGCGTGGGTCTGATATCAGCCCATGATCAGACGAGGCTTTTGTGGATGGCCGCTCTCGGTTCTCTTGTCCAGAACCCCAGGTGGAGAATGAATTATTCACTTTTATCCAATTTCCATCCAAATGGAACTGCAGCTGTGGGTGCAGATTTATTCCGACAGTATCAGGAAGGCACATACACCAAGCTTTCTTTATTATCACACACACACACACACACACACACACACACACACACACACACACACACATGACAATAGGAACAATGTCCAGCTGCTCAGAATGGAAAAAAAAAAGATATGGACTTGGATAATAAAGCACAACTTCAGTCTATGAGTCGCTGCAGGACAAAGTGTTCTTGTCGTTTGGTATCTGTTTAATGAGCTCCAGCTCTGTGTGGTAAAGTCCAGTTACAGCTTGTTAAGCATCAGAGGAAAGATGCGATCCATTGTGCATCCTCTGGCTTCATCTTTGTTTTATGAGACGCCCCTTTTTTCGGATTAAATAGATCCGTATCAAACTTCCTTTAAACAGCTGTTCGTTATTGTAGGTGCACTGTGTGACAGGGTTCGTTGGAAGATTTCAAGTGAATGAGAGATTGGAAGAGATGCTGAGAGAGAGCAAGAGAGAGAGAGAGAGAGAGAGAGAGAGAGAGAGAGAGAGAGAGAGAGAGAGAGAGAGAAAAACCACCAAAAACTTGGGCTCCTGCCAAATACTCTTCCTCCAGTTCCCAGTGGGATGATATTGCATAGCCACTTCACAACCCATGTGTCTAGATTCCTCTGAGGCCAACTGGCAATTAGGTTAGCGTGGAATGCAGGCCAGCCGAGTCTGACCTCGTCAACTAAACTGGCAGGAAAATAAAAAACAAACAACAAAAAAAAAGCACTGAGGGTTCTAAAAATGAAGCTCCTAAGGCTGATGCTGTTATACATCAAGCAGAAACAGATGATGTGCATTCATCAGTATTTCGTAACACTTGCCGTTTTGAGTCAAGAAACATCTTGGCTAAATCTGACGACAATGAGGCAAAGCTATGACTTTGAAATCTGAAAACAAGAGTGGTGTTCGGACTTCGGATGGACTCACCAATGAGTCTCATTCACCATAACAGAAGCTTTCTGAATTCAATTTGGGTAAAATTATCATTGGAATTATGGTGTGATTTAGGGTTAAGAAGTGGCACTCAGCAATAATATAATATAAAATAAACACGTGGTAAGATGATCATGCACCACACAATGACATCATACGAGTCATACAGTATGTAATAGAGTAGGAAAGACCATGGACAGTTCCTTGGACTGTTCCATATTTTCTCATCGACTCTATTACATGTTTCTTGCAATGACATCCTGCATGAAACATGTAATAGGTCTAAAATATAACCTGTACTTCTACATATTTCATAGGCATAGTGGTTAGCACGTTTGCCTCGCACCTCCAGGGTTGGGGGGTTCGATTCCCACCTCCGCCCTATGTGCACGGAGTTTGCATGTACTCCAGTTTCCTCCCCCAGTGAGGGGGGACATTTCTAAATTGTCCATAGTGTGTGAATGTGCATGCGACTGTGCCCTGCGATGGGTTGGCACCCCATCCAGGGAATCCCCCGCCTTGTACCCCGAGTCTCCTGGGATAGGCTCCAGGCTCCCTATGACCCTGTGTAGGGTAAGCGGTGCAGAAAATGGATGGATGGATGGATATATATTTCATACACACCACAGAAATTAGGCAGTGAGAGGAACAGGTCCAAACCACAATTGCTGCCACTCTTTGAGCTAACCCCTAATCAGACATAATAAAAGCAGTGAATAACTCCAAAGGATCCGTGGAGTCAAAACCTCAGATTACAGAAAAGCTCAATTATTCTACCACTGGCAAATGACAAAATGAAAGTCCCATGGGAAAGTTGCTTTGGCATAGCCAAGCTTGGTGCAGCAAAGAGTTTGATATCATGATAATTTTGGCACTTTGACTTTGGTTCATGGATGTGTCTGAACAAACTAGAAACTGTGCGTCCTTATCCTCGTTCAACAGCAAAGATGCACAGTTGTTCCATGTTGTTGTTTTTTTTGTTTTTTTTGCAGAATAGATGCAAGGATTTGACTGGCTGAAGAGGAAAAAAAGTTTGTAGAGTTGTCATCTGTGTAATTCAGAGATTAAGAGTAATTTTGCTCATGTGTCTGTCCTTGTCTTGAGACTGGCTCATTTTCCCTGATTGTGTGCAGCTGTTCCTTATTTCTCCTTAATTAGTTTGTGTATTTATACCCTCTGTGTTTTCCTGTCCTGTCTTGGGGATGTTGTGATTTAGCCATTAAATCCAAGCCAAATCCAAGCCATGTTCCTCGTTCCCCTCGTTCCCCCCCAAAAAAAAGAAATTTAATGTCAATGTCTTGCACTTGCGTCCAGTTCTAGAGTGCTACATATTTGTAAAATGGCATCATTTTCTCAAATTTTTCATTGACAGAATCAACACTGATTTGATAGTCCGTACAAGAGAATCAGAGACAAATGGCTTCTCCTTGCAGAACATTCAATTGCTCACCAGGCAGACATAAAATCCATCCACACTTCAATTAAACCCTTGATCTGGAAAACAGACCATCCACGCTGAGTGATCAGCACAAGTTTGCTTTAGATGTTCTAATGACCTCTAGGTTCTTTCACAGCGATTTCTGTGGGCTTCTTTCATAGTACAAAAGGAGACCAAGGAGCCACCACAGTGGAATATAAATATTCAAGAGCCACAGCATTGCCTTGTGCTTGTAGACATCAAAAGGCCCAGGGACGATAACGACAGCCTGCTGCTGCAGAAATTCTCGGAAAGCGCCACATCCCAGAATGCCTGGGGTTTTCTGGATTGGGTAGAAAGTCTTAGAGAGGAAGGCTTGAGATGCCTTTCGGTCATCAGCTACCAGGTTCTCAAGTGGTTGGGGTAGGTCATGACAGACTCACTTAGGACACGAGTGTGTCGTGTGTGGAGACTTTCACAGTAAACTAGCCACTGTCATGTAAAGAGAAGCCAAGGAGTCCATTTGTCAAGGTGCAGTCTTACTTAGACCAATGGTCATAAGCTGGTGGAATGAAGTTATGTACAGTACATCAAATGTACCGGACAAGTGTCAATCCATTCTGCTGCATCTATAACATTTGAAACACTCTGTTCTCCCCCCAGTGGTAGGGTTACTTTTGCTGCAGTCACGTTATTTTTCCAGGTCAGACTTCCACTTGGAAGATTAAGCCTTGTATCATCTTATCATGCAGCTGCCTGAAATGATTACCTGAAATTGCAGGCAAATGCAAACAAAAATAATAACTGCAAAAGTGGGCAGGACTGGTCAAACTTTCTGCAGGAATGGGTGGGATTGGTCAAACATTTTGCAGGAGCAGGCAAGATTGGTCAAATGTTCAGACTTACTGTGGGAGGGATGTTGGATTTGTTAAACTTTCTTTGGAGGTTGGTGGGGTTGGTCAAACTTTCTATGGGATGAGACGAGATTGGTTCTGCGGAGGCAGGTAGGATTGGTCAACCTTTCTGCAGAAGCAGGTGGAAATGTGGCTTGGTGAAACTTGAGGCGGGGGGGTATAGGTCAAACTTTCTGTACAAGCAGGAGACTTGGTCAACCTTTCTGCTTAGAGTGGGTAGGATTGGTCAAACCTTCTGCGGGAGGGCATGGGAATGTTCAAACTTTCTGCAGGAGTTGGTCAAGCTTTCTTCAGGAGCAGACAGCAATGGTCAAGTGTGTGTGTGTGTTGCAGTTGGTGGGATTGCTCATAATTCCTTCAGGAGTGGGTGGGATTGGCCACAATTGCTTCTGGAGTGGACAGGATTGGTCAGAATTCCTTTGGGAGCAGGAGAGGAGCGGGATTAAAAAAACAGTCCTGCACACAACTCTGTTGTGGGACGCTAAATGCCACTCAAGGCCCACAGAGTTGGACTAATTAAGGCAACAGAGAGGGCATTTTAACACAAAACATGTCTAGTCAAACTACAAGGAGGAGGAGTGTCTAAATGCCCATGCCCTGATACCTAGGGCCCTGTGTTTAACAAGCTGGAGAACTGGAGATGGTTGTCCATGTTCTCCTGTGCTAGAATGATGCAAACAGGGTCTACCAGGTGCATAAAGGGTAAGATGAATATAAATATGAAAAAAACCACAAGATTCTGCAGAGCTCTCTGGATCTTCTCTCTTCCATTTATTAAAAGGAAGGCCATCTAGACACCTGAGATTGCAATTTTGTTGGGAGATAGCACCTTCATATCATAGTGAACATCCATAGCCCAGGATACAGGAGGTCACATGTGGGAAGGACCATCCTTTATCCCTGGTTGATTGGTACAGTGCTAGCCGTGAGCATACAGCATTATGTAGTAATGCCAGTGTAAGATCCCAGAGGCATAGAAACACTTTAGGATTCTCCTCATGTGTGATGGTTAGTTGTTTACCTTTCATTTAATCAGTTTTGGGGTTTTGAAAGAATTGAACTCACAATGACTGTAAAATGAAATCACAGAATTAAGCTAAATACCCATAAAAATGTAAGTGGATATTTTTTGGTCTGCAAAATTGGCCTATAACTTGCCAAGCTGTAGTCTTAAATGCTAACATTTTCTTTTTCTTTCTTTTAGGAAAGCACATATGTTTGTTTGTTTGTTTGCTTTATTTATAAGTGTAAGAACCATTTGAACAATTTAAAACATATACATTTATAGTAATTTGCCTAAAAGTTTTAACAAGTTACAAATCTACATGTTCCAGTCTTCTTAAATTTCTTTGACAGTTTTAAGAATTGTTTACAATATATGGATAATATTTTTGTTGCCGATTTTGTATATATACGTTGACAAACTGCTCTAGTATAAGAGCAACAAAACACTTTGGGACATGCTGTTATTGGAAAATAATCAACTTCTGAGTCGTAACAGTAACCCTGTTTTGTGTCAGGACATATCACATCACCCTGCTGTTGATTTATTTCCTAAAACAGCACATTACTCTGTGTTTTATTCTTTACATATAGATAATGCGGTCAGGTTATATTGAATGTGTCGAATATGATTCAGGATACAATGCTTTGTAGTGTTTCAACTACAAAGCGCACAAACATATGGTTTGCAGAGACAACAGACGGCTTTGCAAAAGAAACAGCATGCAGGACAGAAATAAGACAGCACTGTGGCTCGTAATCCATAATATCTGATACTTTTTGTTCATGGTCCAAAAATGAGTGGTTCAGGTGCTCAGAGACTATACGGTACAACCCTATTAGAGGAGATTTTTCATGTGACATCTTTTATTACAGAGGCGAGGGGATACACACTGGGGAGAAAATGCATGACTTGCATGTCTTATATTTCGTCAAATTAGGAATTCTGACTGCACTTATCTCAACACTTATCTCTTCTCAGCTTCCTCATGAGTTTTTGCTTGTTTGTTGGCCTACATCAGGGGTGTCAAAAGTCTGGCCCCAGGGCCAAATCCAGATGTTAACCTGCCTACGGGTAAGATAGGTGGCTTGCCGGCTAACACGTTGCAATTTTCTTTCACCTTTCACCTGAAGGTGACAGCAGACTGTGTTAACACAGTTAACCCCATTTTTTTTAGTATAAACTTTGTTATAGATTTTTTATTTTATGACTTCTACATTTTCAAGTCAGTACGAAAAAACATTTTAGATTCCCAAACTTTAGTTTTCCAGCACAAAATTAAATGTTACAGAAAAATGTTTGTATGGCAGTAAAGACAGCAGCATATTACGTAAGAGACACTTTTCAGACAAAAAACACAATGAGGGCTGCTGGGTTTCGCTGTCTCCAGAAGAACTGTGGCTGGTTCTGCAAGATGCTCAATAAAACTTACCAGCTCATTTCCTTATAAAACTGCACAAATTGTACCGGAGAGCATTTTTATTTTAATTTATATTTGTTTGTCACACCAAAATATTGACTTTGTTTCATTTACTACTGTTTACTGCTCTTTACGGTATTTTGAAGGCATTATTTTGAAGGCACCTTTGCTCTACAGCATTTCTTTGCATGTGCCTAAAACTTTTGCACAGTACTGTATATATTTTATTTATATATATATATATATATATATATATATATATATATATATATATATATATATATATATATATATATATATATATACACACACACACACACACACACACAGTGGGGGGAAAAAAGTATTTGATCCCCTGCTGATTTTGTTCGTTTGCCCACTGACAAACTAATGGTCAGTCTATAATTTTAATGGTAGGTGTATTTTAACAGTGAGAGACAGAATAACACCAAAAAAATCCAGAAAAACACATTTCAAAAAAGTTATAAATTGATTTGCATTTTAATGAGGGAAATAAGTATTTGATCCCCTATCAATCAGCAAGATTCCTGGCTCCCAGGTGGCTTTTACACAGGTAATGAGCTGAGATTAAGGAGCACTCTCTTAAAGGGAGTGCTCCTAATCTCAGCTTGTTACCTGTAAAAAGACACCTGTCCACAGAAGCAATAAATCAATCAGATTCCAAACTCTCCACCATGGCCAAGACCAAAGAGCTGTCCAAGGATGTCAGGGACAAGACTGTAGAACTACACAAGGCTGGAATGGGCTACAAGACCATCGCCAAGCAGCCTGGTGAGAAGGTGACCACAGTTGGTGCGATTATTCACAAATGGAAGAAACTGTCAGTCTCCCTCGACCTGGGGCTCCATGCAAGATCTCACCTCGTGGAGTTTCAGTGATCATGAGAACAGTGAGGAATCAGCCCAGAACTACACGGGAGGATCTTGTTAATGATCTCAAGGCAGCTGGGACCTTAGTCACCAAGAAAACAATTGGTAACACACTACGCCGTGAACGACTGAAATCCTGCAGCGCCCGCAAGGTCCCCCTGCTCAAGAAAGCACATGTACAGGCCCATCTGAAGTTTGCCTGAATGATTCAGAGGAGAACTGGATGAAAGTGTTGTGGTCAGGTGTAGTCAGATCTCTTTGGCATCAACTCAACTCGCCGTGTTTGGAGGAGGAGGAATGTTGCCTATGACCCCAAGTCATAACACCATCCCCACTGTCAAACATGGAGGTGGGAACATTATGCTTTGGGGGTGTTTTTCTGCTAAGGGGACAGGACTAAGGGGACAACTGCACCGCATCAAAGGGACAATGGACGGGGCCATGTACCGTCAAATCTTGGGTGAGAACCTCCTTCCCTCAGCCTGGGCATTGAAAATGACCTTAATGACTTGGAGAGGATCTGCAAAGAGGAGTGGGACAAAATCCCTCCTGAGATGTGCAAACCTGGTGGCCAACTACAAGAAACGTCTGACCTCTGTGATTGCCAACAAGGGTTTTGCCACCAAGTACTATGTCAAGGGGGTCAAATACTTATTTCACTCATTAAAATGCAAATCAGTTTATAACTTTTTGAAATGCGTTTTTCTGGATTTTTTTGTTGTTATTCTGTCTCTCACTGTTAAAATACACCGACCATTAAAATCATAGACTGATCATTTCTTTGTCAGTGGGCAAACGTACAAAATCAGCAGGGGATCAAATACTTTTTTTTCCCCCCCAGTGTATATTGTTTGTTTGTTTTACATTTTGATGACTATGCCTGCAAATTAATTTACATGACCGATCCACTGATAAAAGTTTGGACACCTACAGCCTACATCAGTGTATGACACTTAGAACAAGGCTAAAATTTCCCAAGAAATATACCGCAAATGTTTGCACACCCTTAAAAAAGGTGCCTTTTTGCATCATTTACTTATAGTACAACTTATATTAATAGTGACCTTTTTTTAAAATAAATAAACTACACTAAAAATAAACTCAATCAGTTCAAAAGTGTGTATCTGTCTTTGTGAATGTGATATTAAACATTTCTAACGCGATGCTTGCTCATGTTTTTGCTTCACTTGATTTTGCCACAGGATGCACCCACTTTTCTTTTTTTCTTTTTTTTTAACATTGTGGAATTGGTAATGATAGTTTTCATCCAGAAACCATCAGGGATGCAAACTTTTGCACTCTGGGGTGTCTGGTGCACTTTCATTCATTCACTTTATCCTGGTGCGCCTATCCCGGGAACACTGGACACCAGAATACACACAAGGCTGAAATGATGTGCAGTTTTTAGGGGTCCAAGCACCAAGTGCTTGTCATTTTATTATTATTATTATTATTATTATTATTATTAGGTTACTGTTTGGGAAAGCATTAACATGTTTGTATATGTATCTGCGTATCTAGAGCAAGATGTTAGATTAATATGTCAATCTACCCTGCAGGAGAACCCAAGCACTTTGCAGGATGTTTATAATGATTACGTCATTCCATCCTGGAGAGACAGGGAGAAAGAGAGAGAGAGAGAGAGACCCAGATGAGCCTACGTCACGCATGAAAACAACTAACGCAGGAGAATGCTGGAAGATTCGCAAATAGAGAGAGGAACTCTGCAGAATCACCTCGCACGAGCCGTGCAGCTTTTCTGTATGCATGTTCGCGTTTAGATCTGCGATGCGACGCGTCGCGCGCGCGCGCCTGGCTGTTCACATCATTCTAGCACGCAGCAAGCTACAGAGAGCTGCGTGCACACGAAATCTAAGGGATGCAAACAGCAGTATATCCATTGCATCACCATCACAGCGCGTGCACGCAACCCCATCTGCAGCCTCGTAGCTGGGTCATCATCCTCCTGTTTTCCAGAGCAAGCAACCCACCCACCAACCAACACACCCACCCACGAGCTTTTGTTAGTTTTCTCACGTCAGCAGAGCGTACTGAGACGCAGAACCGAACCGAAACCTTCCCTCGAGCATGCATGTCTTTTGCATTTCTTCTTTTTTCCTCCTTCCTTCGGTACTCACCGGCTCTGAAGTGCGCCCCTACATCGGCTCCGTCCTTACACACGTCCTCTCCTTCCCCCGAGCTCATGGCTTCCTCAAATCACGACTCAACCAAAAAATTAATTAATTAATTTAAAAAAAAATCTTCCTCGAGTTAAACGATTTCAAAAAAGGAGAGAAAAAAGGTTGCGAGGTTTTGAAAAAAATATATACATATATATCCGCCTTTCTTCCTTCATTGCAACCCTAGCCAGGTTGTCCTGAGAGCCGCTCGGTCGCGCGCCGAGCCCCTACCCTCCATGTTGGCTCGAGCGAATCACCAATGAATCGGCTCTCTGTGTGTGATAACGGATCAGAAGGGAATCGATTCGCAAGCGCCGATAACGAATCATTACAAGTAGAAACAAAACCGCACGCGACCCCAAACACCACTTCACTGTCGCTTGCCTCTTTATTATGGGCTTCTGTTGTTGACTAAGAACGTCGCTGAAGTAGACACTCAGATCCCAAGCACCAATCCTCACACAGTATATTCTTAAATCCAGTCATAAAAAAAAGCTGCAATGAGTTTCTCAGCAAGTACAATCTGTAATGCTTTTAATGGTTATAATGGGAATTGTCTTGGTTTGAATGGAAACTGCAATTTGTTGCCTTCTATTGGTGACATGTTGTTATGTCTAGTGGATACCACTGAGGACAAATAGAACACCTGCTTTGACATTTGGTAACGGTTTTAATGGTTAACTTATGGCTTCTAATGGTATTTGTAGTGGAAACCATTAGAATTTATGTAGTAGGGCAACACCAGAAAATAAAAGAAGTACCAGTAGGCGATATATTACATTTAAATAATGAATCTTTATTACATAACCTCTTCAATGCTGAATAGACATGGATAGCCATGGTAGATTACTGGATGCACTGTGCATACATACATGATAAGGCCAAAAGTTTGTGAAGACCTGACCATCACACCCATAGATGGACTTTCCACAAACTGTTGCCACAAAGTTGGAAGCGCACAGTTGTATAGAATGTCTTTGTATGTTGTAGCGTTACAGTTTCCCTTTATTGAACTAACCTGTCCCAACATGACAGTATGCACAATGTGAGCCCCATGAAGACATGTCTTGCCAAGATTGGTGTAGAAGAACTTGAGTGTCCTGCACAGAGCCTGTGACCTCAACCCCACTGAATACCTTTGGGATGAACTGGATGAACACAGACCGCACCCCAGGTCTTCTCACCCAACATCAGTGCCTGACCTCACTAATGCTCTTGTGGCTGAATGAGCAAATCCTCACAGCCAAACTCCAAAATCTAGTGGAACACCTTCCCAGAAGAGTGGAGGTTATTATAACAGCAAATGAGGGACTAATTCTGGAATAGAATGCACAAAAAGCACATAGGAGTGTCGTGATCAGGTGTCCACAAACTTATAGCCATATAGTGTATATGTACCATATACTATATAGCCATATAGTGTAAATACACCTGGACCACTTTAATAAGAAGACCTGTATCCCTGCTCAGTCATGATATTATCCAATCAGCCAATGATGTGGCAGCAGCACAATGCATAAAATCATGCAGACACAATTCAAGGGCTTCAGTTAATGATCACATCAAACATCAGAATCAATCTCAGCATGGTTGTTCGTGCCAGACAGACTGGCTTGAGTATTTCAGAAACTGCTGATCTCCTGGGATTTTCACACACAACAGTCTCTAGAGTTTACATAGAATGGTAAACATTCAAAACATCTATTGAGTGGCAGTTCTGCAGATGGAAATGCCTTGTTGATGAGAGATATTAGAGGAGAATAGCCAGACTGACATGACACATAACTCAAACAACCACTCTTTACAATTGTGTTGAGCAGAAAAGCATCTCAGAATGCTCAATATGCTGAAACTTGAGGCAGATTTGCTACAGCAGCAAAAGACCACATCGGGTTCCACTCTGGTCAGCGTAGAACAGTAATCTGAGACGGGGTCAATCCTATGTTCTCAGGGACCTATGTTCTCAGGGTCCTATATTCCCCAGTTCATTATTCTGTTAACACACATTAAGTAAGATTTTATGTAGTCAGGACACATCCTTCATCCACACTTGAAATTTATGAAAGTTATGAACTTGGAAAACGAACGAGGTTGCACACGCTTAACGCTCATTTGTGCTGCTCTAAAAATAGCTGTTAGTCTACATTCATACATTCATACAGTTCAAGTCCATGCATGAACAATAGTGAAATATATACACTACACTGAGGAAATGACATACTGTAGCTTATAAAACACAGTAAACGGTCATAAAAGGAACAAAAGGTTAATTATGAACATGTCCCAGCTCTCACTTATGCTGAAGCCTAACTCCAGCTTTAAATCACCATGTGTTCATTATGTGCCATATAAATCTGGGGAACATAGGACCCTGGGAACATAGATACGCTCCCTCTGAGGCTACAATGGGCAAGGGCTCATCAAAACATTCATTGACAGAAGACGATTGGAAGAAGAAAAAAAAAAAAAACGCCGCCTGGTCTTCCAATCTTCTGGTTGCCTGTTTTCCGATCTTCCGAAGTTTTTTGTTAGGATATATTTATTTTACATTTATGGAAGGAGTCTCCAGTGCCAGCGCTTTGTAACAGTCAGAGGTGAAGCTGTAACTTTCCGTCTTCTGATACGAGAAAGTCGTCAGGTTTGGAACGACAGGTTTGGACTGGAACTGAAATGTGCATGTTGACTGACTCGTGGCTCACCTTGGACTGAAGACTCATGACATTTCAGCCTGGATGAAGGAAAAAAACATTGAAAAATTAGTAGCTGCCTCTAACCATAACGCTGTTGAATAAATTTTTTAAAAATCCAGTTCTGGTTGTGTCTCTCATAAGCAGTAATATCGGGTTCGATATTAGGAGTTTTTGTTCTTGTCTGAGTATAGTTTAGTCATACGTTAAGTCTTTATGGCTTTGATTTGAACAGTAAATGAAAAACATTATGTTTTGCTCACTGACAAAAACATTCAGCGGGGGATGTGGTCCCAGGGCCAGGTTTGGATGGGGATCCACTGATGTGTAAAAACACAGGGGATCTACCGACGTGTAAAACAGGTCAAATATTTGTTGGTGACACTTCATATACTATGTTTCATACATTTTTTCACATGTAGTGCACATGTTTTTATTCACAACCATCAGTGGCCACGACAGCAAAAATGGTGCTGTTTTCTGGATGGCAAATATGGCATTATTCTCTCCCCTGTTGATTAGAACAACACTAGCCAATCCAGAAGAGGACAGTTAGCTCTCTCTTACAAATGGCGGCTTGTTTCTAATCATAAAATGTTTGATCATAAAATGGGTTTTACCGGACTATCCATAATTACATTTTAGATATCTATGAATAGCCTTTGACTAGTAAGAATTACAAATTGGCTGCTCAGAATGACTACTGAAGATATCTTAATCCATAGTCAGTACCCACTTTATTCTGGTCAGGGTCGTGGTGGATCTAGAAGCTATCCCTGGAAAACTGGGGTACTTAGCATAGCCAATCCCCTTACAGACATGTTTTTGGGAGGTTGGAGAACCTGAAAGAAACTCATAGCAGAACATGCAAAATGTCAGGGTTTTAACAGTAACTCTGCAAAATCAGTCCGGCTCTCACCTTCCCATTGTTGATTATTTTCCTATAACAGCACATCCCCTTGTGTTTTATTCCTTACATGTTGAACACACTACTCTTCTAAATTAATTGGACATTCTAATGAGTGTGGACATTCTCAGACATACTACAGCCCAACAACTTCTAAAATCAACCCCACAGCTTCTAAAATTTAAACATCCTGCAAGCTGTCAAACTCAGTGTTTCATGCTAAATGTATTTTATTGCATACATTTATAATCTAAAATCTTCACCCAAATTTTGTCCATTCACTCTGAACAACCAAAATATCCAGTCAGATTTTTGAACAGATGGAGTGTAGTGTCTGACTACTTTTTGAAATTGTTCCAGAGTGACCCAGACCAAGTTACTGAATATGAATGAATGAACAAACGAATGAATGAAATGATCCAGAGTTACTGGCAATTAATGAATGGCTGAATGAATGAATGCATGAATTAATTAACTGATCCAGAGCTACTGAAGATGTATGAAGGACTGAATGAATGAATGCATGAATTAATTCATTGATCCAGAGTTACTGAAGATAACTGAATGAATGAAATGTTCCAGAGTTACTGAAGATGAATGAATGAATTAAATGATCTCGAGTTACTGAAGATGAATGAATGAAATGATCCAGAGTTACTGAAGATGAATGAATGAAATGATCCAGAGTTACTGAAGATGACTGACTGACTGATAGGCTGAATGAATGAATTAATGAAGGAATGAAGGAATGAAATGATCCAGAGTTACTAAAGATTAATGAATTAATGATCCAGAGTTACTGAGGATGAATGAATAAAATGATTTCGAGTTACTGAAGATGAATGAATGAATTAAATGATCTCGAGTTACTGAAGATGAATGAATTAAATGATCTCGAGTTACTGAAGATGAATGAATGAAATGATCCAGAGTTACTGAAGATGACTGACTGACTGATAGGCTGAATGAATGAATTAATGAAGGAATGAAGGAATGAAATGATCCAGAGTTACTAAAGATTAATGAATTAATGATCCAGAGTTACTGAGGATGAATGAATAAAATGATTTCGAGTTACTGAAGATGAATGAATGATCCAAAGTTACTGAAGATGAATGAATGAATGATCCAGAATTACTGAAGATGAATGAACGAATTGATCCATTGTTACTGAAGATGACTGACAATGAATTTATCCAGAGTTATTGAAGATGAATGAATGAGTGAATGCATGAATGAAATGATCCAGAGTTACTGAAGATGACTGACTGACTGATGGGCTGAATGTATGCATTAATGAAGGAATGAAGGAATGAAATGATCCAGAGTTACTAAAGATGAATGAATTAATGATCCAGAGTTACTGAGGATGAATGAATAAAATGATTTTGAGTTACTGAAGATGAATGAATGATCCAGAGTTACTGAAGATGAATGAATGAATGATCCAGAATTACTGAAGATGAATGAACGAATTGATCCAGAGTTACTGAAGACGACTGACAATGAATTCATCCAGAGTTATTGAAGATGAATGAATGAGTGAATGCATGAATGAAATGATCCGGAGTTACTGAAGATGAATGAATGAATGGTATGATCCAGAGTTACTGACGATGACTGACTTACTGAATGAATGAAAGAACGAAGGAATTAAGGAATGAAATGATCCAGACTTACTAAAGATGAATGAATAAATGATCCAGAGTTACTCAAGATGAATGAATGAATGATCTAGAATTACTGAAGATGAATGAACGAATTGATCCAGAGTTACTGAAGATGACTGACAATGAATTCATCCAGAGTTATTGAAGATGAATGAATGAGTGAATGCATGAATGAAATGATCCAGAGTCACTGAAGATGAATGAATGAATGAAATGATCCAGAGTTACTGACGATGGCTGACTGAATGAATGAATGAAAGAACGAATGAATGAAGGAATGAAATGATCCAGAGTTACTGAAGATGGATGCATGAATAAATGATCCAGAGTTACTGAAGATGAATGAATGAAATGATCCAAAGTTATTGAAGATGAATGAATGAATGGATGAATGAGTAAATGAATTAAATTATCCAGAGTTACCAAGGATGAATGAATGAAATGAATGAATGAAATGATCCGGAGTTACTAAATATGACTGAATGAATGAAATGATCCAGAGTTACTAAAGATGACTGAATGAATGAAATGATCCAGAGTTACTGAAGATGACTGAATGAATGAAATGATCCCGAGTTACTGAAAAATGACTGAATAAATGAAATTATCCTGAGTTACTGAAGATGAATGAATGAATTAACAAAATGATCCAGTTACTGAAGATGAAA